>OZ005662.1:156171591-156771591 GCA_963930645.1 Salticus scenicus
ATTACAATTTTTTTTTTTCGTTAAAAGTAACAACAACAAAAAAAAAAAAACCGATAACTTTGTTTTAAATTATCATAGATCTACAATTCAACCATTCGTTTTAAAGGTATTGACGAGATCTTTCGAAAGATACCCATCTTGAAAATTCATCCCTCCCGGGGGGGGGGGACTTTCTTCTATATGTAATATAGAGAAAGTATTGGATTCGTGAAAATTTTCGAACTCCGGTTTTCGATGGATTTGCACGTTTTGGGATGTGCTGAACATGATTTGATAGTTTTTAGAAAATGTCTGTCTCACGAATTTTTGGAGGCTGTATCTCACGAACCAATGAACGAAATTTAACCAAACTTGGTATTTAGTTGGACCCTGACATAAACTGGTGCTGATTAGATTTAGGGATCAATCGCCCAATAGGTGGCGCTGTGATAGCATTTTTTCTAAATTTTTAACATGGCAGTATAGGAAAAAATTTCGTATAAATGTACATAATGAGAGTTATTTTTAACTTTTGATTGTAAAACTAATACGAATTATTGATAAAAGTAGTTGTTAACTAGGGAAAAAAAATTGTGCTTGTGGGGGCGTCGCCCTCCCCCGGGTGGAGTAAATTTTCCAGATGGGTATCTTTCGGAAGGTCTCGTCAATACCTTTAAAACGAATGGTTGAACTATAGATCTGTGATAATGTGAAACAAAGTTATTGATATTTTTTTTTTATACTTTTAATAAAAAAAAACTTTGAAAAAAAAAATCGTAATTATTATTATTATTATTATTATTATTATTATTATTATTATTTTTTTTTTTTTTTTTGAGAATAAAATAGACTTTTTTTTTGGATATTTACTGTTATACTACTTTTCTGATATGGGGGGAGGGGGGGGGGGCAAAACGTAATTTCACAAAATCCTTCATATCTCAAGCAAAAAAACAGATATCCCTAAAATATTTGCTTTTAAATATAGCTAATACAAATGTCTAAAAATCGGTTTCTGGAATTTTTCAAATTCGGTCCCCAAGGGGGCAAGGGGGGGGGGGAGCAAAACGTGATTTCACATGCGTAAAACGTGATTTCGCATAATCCTATATATCTCAAACAAAAAAAATAGATATACGTGAAATTTTTGCTCTAAAATATAGCTAATGCAACTATCTAAAAACCAATTTCTGGAATTTTAGAAATTCAGCCCCCAGGTGGGGCAGCAAGGGGGGGGGGGTTATGGAGCAAAAACAAATAGAAGTACAGTTAGGCCGTTCAAAATTGGTACAAATAGGTTTTAAAGGCCTGCAAGTCGAATTGGGATATTTTCGATTGTGTAAAGTTATTAGGAGGGGCGGGTAGGGGATAGGGCGGTAAGGGGGGGGGGCTATGGGGCAAAAACAAATAGAAATACAGTTAGGCCGTTCAAAATTGGTACAGATAGGTTTAAGAGGTCTGCAAGTCGAATGGGGATATTTTCGATTGTGTAAAGATATTTGGAGGGGCAAGAAGGGGGGGAGGGGAGGCGGGGGGGCAAAAAAATAAAAATAGTGTCAGGTCGTTCAAAATTGGTACGTAGAGGTTTTCGATACTTACAAATCGATTACGGATATTTTTGAATTTGTAAAATTATTAGGAGGGGCGGGTAGGGGTGGGGTGGTAAGGGGGGGCTATGGGGCAAAAACAAATAGAAATACAGTTAGGCCATTCAAAATTGGTACAGATAGGTTTTAGAGGCCTGCAAATCGAATGGGGATATTTTCGAAAGTGTAAAGTTATTAGAAGGGCCGGGAAGGGTGGGGGGCAGAGGGGCAAAAAAAAAAAAAAAAAAAAATATCAATCAAGATCATTCAAAATTGGTACATCGAGGTTTTCGATACCTACAAATCGATTGCGGATATTTTTGAATTTTTAAAATTATTAGGAGGGGCGGGAAGGGAGGAGGAAGCGGAGGGGCAAAAAAAATAAAAATAGAGATAGATCGTTCAAAACTGGTGCATAGAGGTTTTTGATACTTTCAAATCGATTGCGGATATTTTCGAATTTGTAAAATTATTAGGGCGCTCATATATATGCAATCGCGCACGGGTCTACGCTGCCGAAGGCAGTGGGGACCCGGTGCGACATTTTTCCCGATCAGAGTTTTTTTTTTTTTTTTTTTCCACATGATAAAAATTAATGCAATTTTGAGAATTCATTAATTATAATTATTCATTTAAAAATAGTGACCAGCGAAGCGGGCGTAGCCTGCTAGTCTATTTATATGTATTTTAATAACGTAGCCCGACCCGACGAAGTATTTTATTCTATATTCAGCCCGTTTTAGGCTTTCAGTAGTTATATCGGCGAATTCTGTAACAATGAAATTTAACAAAAGAAAATATTTTTATGATTAAACTTGCGGTTTGATATAATTAATTTAACTAAAAAATAACAAAGATATATAACATTATAACATTACTGATATATAGAGATGAGTTATCTGCACTCTGGAGCTCAGACTACTGAACGCAGAGCTGGACGGGGTGTGCGACAGGTCGTGACCTTCGGAATCGTATTTCGAAGATCACGGACAGGTGCGGTCGCACAAGTCCTCCAGCTCTGTTTTCTAAAGAAAGTGTACTTGTGTTGTTATTTATACGTGTTTCTTTATACAAGTCAAATTTTTTATAAGTAGTTTAATATATAAATAGTGTTGAATTATAGTGCCTACATTTATTTAAAAATCTGGTGTGAAACAACCACACGACTTCCATTACCCACTATTACACGTATTATATGGAAATTTTGAAGATAATGTTAACAGAAGACATGGAATTGTCCTAATGAAATAGACACCTAAAAATTTTTCGGTAAGGGAAAGTTAATACACGTGTAAAAACATAAAACAGAGTTTACACAGCGATTTTTTTTTTTTAAAGAAAGGGGGAGAAAATTGGCAGAGTTTATTTATTTATTTGAAACACCAAGTTTCGAGATGTAAAATTGATCTGTCTGATCAGGATGACTATTAATTTTCCTGTGATAACCAAGTAAAGCATGAGAAAGGATATCTAAAATGGGTTTATGTAACAATTTTCAAGAAAACCGTTAGAGCCGTTTTTGAGATACCGATTTTTACCAAAGCTTGACAAAATTAATTGTTGGCCAGAAAACAACAATTATATGTAAAAGGATATTTAAAAGAGGGTCAATATGGCAAGTTTGAAAAAAAAAAAACATACAGCCGTTTTGACAGGAAAGCATTTGCAGGACCTGAAATTCAGCTATTTGTACAGGGCGCCTATCAATTTTCCTGAACTAACCAACTATATCCTTCGAAAGGATATATAATAGAGTGTTTATACAGCAATTTTAAAGAAAATCGTTAGAGCCGTTTTTGAGATATGGACTTATGGCCTCACTTCCGGTTTCAGATGTCCCACATCTGGTTTTCCAATTTTCACCAAAATTTGAAAAGTTTATCTGTACACCAGAACAGTTTCAATTCTAAAGTTTCGTAGTTCTGTCTTTATTAGTTTCCGACATATAATAGCTAGAATATTTTCCACATACATACATACACACAGAGACCAATTGCTAAAAACCACTTTTTTGAACTCAGGAGACCTTAAAACATGTAAATCAGGTGAAATCTCGATATCGAATTTTTGGACCAAATACAATACTTCCATTACCTATGGTAGTCGGGTAATGGAAGTAAAAATAAATCAAATACAAGACTCTTATTAATGTGTCTTGAAACTTGCCAGTCTTGATCAACTTTACAAGTAGCAGCCACATATCAATTTCAAAATACCAAATTTGAATTTCCTGAAGTTATTTAAGTTATGTTGATACAGGGTTGTTCGGTTTTTTCCATAATCGAAAAAACCTGGTTAAAACCGTCCCAGATAAAATACCATTTCGTCCACTTTTATTCACTATTAATTATTTGCGAGTAGTAAATTAAAAGCTATCTTTATTCTTTCAATTTATAAAAAAAAAAAAAAAATTACTTCCATTACCCTACTACAGTATGTAATGGAAGTATTTGTATTCGGTCTGAAAATTCGATATCGAGGATTTCACCTGATTTACACGTTTTAAGGTCCTTTGAGTCCAAAAAAGTGGCTTTTGGCAATTGGTCAGTGTGTGTGTGTGGGGGGGGGGGGGGGAGAGAGAATCTTCTGGCTATTACGTATCGGAAACTAATAAAGATAGAACTACGAAACTTTAGAATTTAAACAAGTTTGGTGTACAAATGAATTTTCCATATTTTGGAGAAAATTGAAAACCGGAAGTGGGACATCAGAAACCGTAAGTGGGACCGTAAGTCCGTATCTCAAAAACGGCTCTAACGATTTTCTTCAAATTTGTTACATAAACACTCTATTAGATGTCCTTTCGAATGATATAGCTGGTTAGTTCAGAAAAATTGACAGGCGGTCTGTATAAATAGCTCAATTTCAGGTCTCGGAAGTGCGTTCCTTTAAAACCAGCTGTACGGATTTTTTTTCAAACTCGCCATATTAACTCACTTTTAAATATGCTTTTGTATGTAATTATTGTTTTCCTGTCAATGATTGAGTTTTGGTAAAATTTGGTATCTCAAAAACGGCTTTAACGATTTTCTTGAAAATTGTTATATAAATCCATTTCTTTCTTATGTATCACGTAATTATTAGAGGAAAATTAACTGCTACCCTGTTTAGGTAGGTCAGAAGTTTAGGTAGATCTCGAAAATTGGTGTTTCAAAAAATAACTCTACTACATATATATATATATATATATATATATTATTTTTCCTTATTTTTTACCTCGCTTTATGTACGCTTCGTTTTATATGTCTTTACATGTGTATAAAGTTTATCTTACCAGAAAAATGTTAGGTTTCTACTTCTTTAGGTCACTTTTATATCTTGTGATCACATTATCTCCAAAAAATGCATATAATATGTGTAATAGTTTGTAATGGAAGTCGTGTTGTTGTTTCACACCAGATATTTTATTAATATGTTTGTATAATTAATTTGAATTTTTCAAAATAGACATGGAATAAGCAAAATTTACAATATTTAATAAATGAAATATTTGTATTTTTCTAAGGGTGGATGTAAAGGTATATTTTATATCTTGAATTTCAATCCTCCACTTTTTCCCTCCATTGTTTACAGCTGCATTGTCATTTCCTCTCTCATAGACACATATACCTTTTAAAATTAGTTATTAAGCATGATGAAATTAAATTATTCACATACCTTTCATGCAGCTTTTTGCTTTCCGAAAATACATACGTAAGGAAATCATTGTAATCGTGACAAAATTCTGGCTTTGCGATGTTGGCGTACCTACATGTTTTGAGGTCCCATGAGTTCATTTTTACTATTTTCATGATGATGATGATGTATGTGTATGCATGTCAGTGATCACAATATCATCCAAATGCTTTTTTTCGAAGGGTAGGCAGAAAAAAAAAAACGTTTTAGGATGATTTTTTTTTTTAAATCGTCCTATTGCAACCATTTCGTTTATCTATATATTTATCTGTCTATTTATAATGAAATTTGTCATTTTCCGATGTGTTCGGTAGAGGTTTTCCCGTTCGCAACGTGAGAAGTCCGGGTCCACACTGCCTTCGGCACGACTTACCCACTTCTTATCGCTTCCCCAGCGGGTAAGTTCGAAATTATGTGAAATCCCACCAAAGTAAATAATGCGTACACTTGATCCACATCCATACACCAAAATTCGCCAATCTAAGATAATTTAAAGCAAATTCAAAAGGAAAAAACGAGATTTTGCACGTGTTTCTTGTCCCCCCCCCCCCGGGTGGTAGGGTTAAGGAGGAATTTTGTAAAATCCCGTTACAATAAGTGTCGGATACATATAAAAAAATTTACGCGCCAAATTTAGCAACCATTAATCCCGTGGATTTCCCAAGACAAATTTAGCGCTAAAAGGGAGGGTCTCGAATAAGCTCCGTCGTAACGCCGCCCCTCCCCCCTCCCCCCCCCCCAAAAAAAAAAAATCGAAAATTTTATACACGCACACACACACACAAAGAAAGAAAATGTGTTTTTGGAAATATCCTAAATAAGACACATAGCTTTTTTTCAATACATTTGTATCATTTCAGTAGAGCTCTACTAAAAAATCCGGAATTTCTGAAAATTTCCCCCAAAAAACGATTTCTTTCCTCCCTCCTGTCAAGAATTACAAAATCGTACATAATGTTTTATTTATACTCAAATCTTGTTTCCTCATGTGCAATTTCTTCAGCGTGAAGTAATTTGGGGCCGAGTTATGCTTACAAACTTTTTTTTTTTTTTGCTTCCTACCCCCCAGGGTGAAAGGAGGGGGGAGATTTCAATAAATTCCGTTACTTTAGGGGTCGGATACATATATAAGCAATCCAAGCATCAAACTTTCTGACCCTGACCACAGCTCTCATAAATTTCGCAGGACAAATTTAGCGCTAAAAGTGGTGACTCGAATTTGCCCTTTGTAACACATACCTATTCCCCCCCCCCCTTAAAAAAAAAAAAGTGTTTTGAAAATGTCTTAAAGACCCATGGCTGTTTTCAACATCTTTTTTCCATTTTTGTTAAAATTTTACTAAAAATCTGGAATTTGAACAATTTTCCGCCAAAAGTTGATTTCCCTCTTCCTTTCCCTTAAAAATCGAAATTTCCTAAATCGCAATGTTTTATTTATTCCAATAAATCCCATTACTTTAGGTGTCGGATAGATACACATAATCCGAGCACCGAAATTCGTGACCGCAGCTTCCATAGATTTCTCAGGAAAAATTTAGCGCTAAAAGGGTTGTCTCGATTTTGAACCTTCGTAACCCCCTCCTCACAAAAACATCGGAAATTAGGGAAAAAAAATGTGTTTTTGGAAATTTTCTAAGGAAGTCTCGTAGCTTTTTTTAACATCTTTGTTCCATTTTTTTGTAGAGTTCTTTAAAAAATTCGGAAATTGCGAAATTTCTCGCCACCGGAATTTACGAACAAAATTTAAATAAAAGAAATTTTAAATTTTCAGGTTAAAAAAAAAGGGCCTTTTCTAATATGTTATAAACGTAAATTTTTGCTAAAAAATTTACGGGATGAGTTTTTGCACTTGAGAATTAAAATTAGGTGTTCCATCAGCGGGAACACTGCGGCTGAAAGGGTTAATAATCGAAAATTTCTAAATTGCAGATAACGTTTTATTTATACTCATGTCTATTCTTTATATGTTCAATTTCTTTACAGTGAAGTAATTTGGAGCGGTGTTATGCTTACAAACATGTTTTTGACTTTTGTTCCCCCCATCCCGGCGATAACTGGGGAGGGAATTTCGAAAAAGTTGGCAGATTTTAGTTGCGTAAAGACCTAAATTTCTGCCAAGCGCCGTTGAATTCCATCCAGCCATTCTCACGTGATACCCGGACAATAATAGCGTTACAGACATACAGACACGATGACACACACACAGACAAAATTTTCTGAAGTAATTTTCGAATTTTATGGTGTGTGGAAAGTGAAGATATCGCTTTTTTTTTTTTTTTTTTCCTGATAAATTTACAGAGAAAAGTCTGATTTTATTAATATCGATACACAGCTTGATATCCAGTTACTGTAATTCTAAAAGAACGCATAGAAACAGCGTTCATGTTCAGGTACCATACTTAAAATTTCAGCTGTGCTTTTATGTTAGGCGCGAAAATAAGAGCGCAAAATCTTTCAAAATAATAGTGTGATTTCGTCGTTTATAAATAATTTCATAAACACTTGACTCCCATTTCTTGCAAACTTTAATTAGTTTTAGTTTCTTCAGTTATAAAATCAACTTGCTTATGTCCTTAAAAATATTTGTTTCACTCAATTCCTAGACGTCAATATTAATACAACTTATTTTGCTCAGGAATGTAAATTAATTCTTCATACCTAAGAGTAAATAAAATATTTAGTTTAATTTGAAGTCTTGTTTTTTTTTTTTTTTTTACTTTCTCTTACCCATAAGGTAGAGAAAGTATTGTTTTTGGGTCAAATTTTCGAACGCGAGATTTTGTTATATTTACACGTTTTGAGGTCCCCTGAATACGAAAATCACGTTTTTAGCAAATGGTCTGTCTGTTATCAGCATATCTCAAAAACAAATTATGGCAGAAAGTTCAAACTTGGTATTCTAAATGTGTATCATATAGGGATGCTACACTAAGCTTTTCGTTAATATCAAGCAAATGGTTCGTGTACAGGGACAATCAAGAGAATTCTAATACATTACGTCTATGGGGGAAATTGCAGGAAAATAGAGTTTAACGTCTATAGACTGCACTAAACCAAATGAAACAAATATATATATTTTGTAATAGAGACAGTTAACTGGGGAAAAAAATTGTGTATTTAGGAGCCTCGCATCCCCCCCTGGGGAGGGAGTAAATTTTCATGATGGTATCTTTCAAAAGAGCTTGCTAATACCTTTAAAACGAATGGTTGAACCATCGATCTGCGATAATTTAAAAAAAAGTTATCGATTTTTTTTACTTTTAACGAAAAAAAAAGCTTTTTTTTTTATTTATTTTTTTTATTGAGAATAAAATGGACTTTTTTGGATATCTGGTGTTATACTACTTCTCTAATATGGAAATCGTCTGCCTTATCATAAAAGACAATTTTTTTAAATAATAATTTTAATAAATTATTTTTTAATAACCAAATAAAATTCTATATAAATGTAGGTGCATTAATGAAACGGGGGGTTGAGGGGGGCTACCGCCCCTCTCACACAGAACTAATTATCATATAAAACTCTTCAGAAGCTTAATATGAATTGTTTAACATAGGTTTACATAACAGTACTCGTTATCTTACCTATTAATCTGCAACCTGTATTTATAGTATTAAGTTTCAGGGTAAGAGAAAGTCGTGTGAGTGACACACCAGATTATTTTAAATAACTACGTATTTTGAGATTCCGTGAATAATTAAACAAAGTTTTTAACAGTTGTTCTTTGTGAGTCTGTTATCAGTGTAACTTTAAAAACTAAATACCGGCAGGGAACTCAAGCGTTATATTTTAAAGTTCATATGAAATTCATACTTGAACAGTTGGATCAATATTGATAAGTTTCAACGAGTGATACGGATTAAAGTTGTCAATAAATGTGATTGAAAGTTATTGTTGAACATAATTTTAAATTTAATATTAGTCGTGAATTCTATAGAAATGTAGATATTAGTTTCAAATGTGGGTTGAGAGCCCTTCCCACAGAAAATTATTTGTCAAATTAAATTATTCGTAAAGCTAGCTTAAATTCTTTTTACTATAGAATTTTATACAGTACTTGATATTTTGTTCCTCAATCTGAATTTCTCTTTATAAAATTTAAATGTAGGGTAATAAAAAGTCGTGTGGGTGCCACACCAGATTATATACTTTAAAATAAAATTTATTATTGAAAATCTGCTTAATTTAGTAAAAAGTTTTATATAACTTGTTAAAAAAATTTTTGTATATTGTCAATCGTGGCATTATCAGTAAAATATCAGATTTATGTACAGAGTATTCATATAATATTAGTATTACGCGCAATGAAAAACTATTTAAAATAAAATGTGATCATATCTGTCCTATAAATAAGTCTCTGAACGATTGTCTTCTAAATTGTTATGTTACTCACATCCGTAATACAGGTGAAATCTATAATAATAATAATAATATTAAAAAAAAAAAAAAATAACTGAATAAAAAACCACAACGCCTAGACGTATCTTCACCACAGAAATGTAAACATCTTTTCTTCGAAACCACGAACGAGAGGCGTAGCCAGATAAAGGGTGTGTCAAAGAGGAAAATCGGCACAAATTTGTAAAATTTTTGGACTTTCTTTGCAAATTTAATTGATTTAAAATTTTATTAAAATACAGGATTTTTTTCCGCATTGAATTAAACTCTTTGAGATTGACGCAGCTTTTTTAATTCTGTTTTACAAAATTGAAAGAGTTTTTTATAAGCCATTTAATGCATCAACCCAAATATTGCAATAAAACAGCTTTCTTAAAAAACAACTGTTATTTTTTCATAAAATCTACAAAAGCTGCGTCAGTTTACGAAATGAGAGTAATCCAATAAAAAAAACCGCATCTCAATCAATTAATATGTCACTGTTTTAAGTGCAAAGAAAGTTTTACATAGGATAACATTGGATTTTAGAAAAGGAAATGCTGAGTGAAGAGGGCCCTTAAGCGTTTTAACACTTTCTTATAATTGGTGGGAATATGATTTCAATTTGAGTACCTGTCTGTCCTATTGTCTGTATTTCTATCTGTTTGTCTCCGGCTCCTAACGTCCGTAAATATTTTGAGAATTTTTAAAAAATGATGCAATCAAGTTCACTATGGAATGATCCCTATTTAAAATGGGATTAATAGGTCCTGTACAACTAGTTTGTGTACAGGGTCAACAACAACAAAAAAAAAAAAAAAAAAAAAAAAAAAAAAAGAAAAGAAAAGGAAAAGAAAAGAAAAGAAAGAAAAGAAAATGCATTACGTTTCAGGAAAGATATTTTTTAAAGTTATATTTAAAGAACTTTGAACCGTAAAAAAAAAAAAAAAAAAAAAAAAAAAAAAAACATTGACATGTATTGTTAATATTCTAAAATAATGTTTTTTACAGAATATGATATGATTAACTTTCAGATTTACAGGGCTACACTAAAATATTCAGATAGATTAAAAACTGTAATTATAATCTGGCGGCTGCATTTTCTTTTGCGTTAAGACTTTTTAACACTTTCCGAAATGCCTAAGAATGATTTTAAAATCAATTAGACTATCTGTATATTTTTCAATCCTTCTGCCTGTTGTGTGATAACGTAGGCAAAGAATATTAAATGTTATACGATACAAGAATTACGTACAGTTGGAAAGTGTTACTAATCAATGCGTACTGCATGATTTTTCTTGCTTGTTATTATTATTATCATTATTATTGAAACAATATCATGGAAAAAGATAATTTTCAATTAAAAAGAAAAAAAAAATGAACATTGCATCATCGGAAACGTTTTGACCTTTAAAAAAGGTACTAAATTTTCGCAACAATTTTATATGAATAAAACTGAGGAAAAAAATGAAGATTATAATGTATACATTAAATTTTAAATTTTGTATCTGAAACGTTTTGACCTTTAAAATAAAAACTAAACTTTCAAAGCATTTTTAAGGAAGTAGAACTGAAAAGGTTACAAACGTAGCAGCAGTTCAAATTTTAATATTCCAATAAGATTGGTCGTAAAGTAAAAGAGTTATTTTAAAATAATTTTCTATAATGTTATTTATACCTCCACTATGCCTGAACAATATTTATGATAATTAGGAATTATTTTTGTACATCAACTATTAGTATCCATAGCTGCCAAGTTTTTTAATTTATTCCGGAATGTTCTTAGCCCTGCCCTTTTTTCACACCGTAATCTTTGTAGAAGAATTTTCTTCACTATAATAATTACGATTAAATATTAAGAAAATTACTCTAAAAATATTATGGTGTGAAGGCGGGACTGACAACATTCCGGAATAAATTAAAAAGCTTGCAGCTATGAGTATCAATATTTTCTACCCGTAGGAAGAGCAGGCTTTGCCTGTAACATTCTCCACTATTCAAAATTAAAAAATAACAAGAACAACAACAAAAATTATACGATGTTTATACGATTCAATAAAACTTTACAAAAATAGTTGTGTAGAATGTCGTGAACAATGACAACTTTGCCTAAGCATTAATAAAAATTTCAATGAAATCGTTAACAGAATGGTGACAGGAAATTAAGCTCCAGATAAATAAACACAGAAAAACTAAGCAATGTCTTGAACTCCAAAAGAAATAACAAAATAGCAGAAAGCTGTTCCGGTAACATTCAGCGTACCGTCATCAGTGCATAAAAGAAACGAAGCGAAAATCCTGTATGCGAGAAAGGAATCGGATTTTACGACTGTTTAATCAATCCAATAGAAAGAGCATAATGTGGCAAATTAGCCAATACTACTGTTTCACTTTCCTGTTGGCTAATCCCCCCCCCCCCACCCACCCAAATTCTACCTAATTTTGTTGGTTGACTAAACAGTCGTAAAATCCGATTCCTTTCTTATATACAGGAACACAGTTATCTATTTATTTATTTTTAACTAAATGTTATATGTATCATAGCTGGCAACATCCTAACTAATATTCCGTAGTACTATCAGTACCCACCCCTTTTTCAACACCATTTAATTTTTACAGTAATTCTTTCCAAATATGATTTCGATAAAATAAGAAGAAAAATGTTTAAAAAAAGACTGATGTTTAAAAAAAGGCGGGTACTAACAATACTATGTAATATTAATTAGGATGTTGGCAGCTGTGTATGTATGCGTAAATTGTTTCCATCGAGACGGCATTTTTTTTTTTTTTTTTTTTTTTTTTAATGTAAGTAGACTGAACTTACTGAAATATTTTATATAATTTTATCTTGCATTGCATTCTTCTTATATTTTTATGTGTTTTTAAGTAAACTTTTTTAAAGCATCAATAACACAGACCGACAAAAATGAAGTTGACAAAATTTGATTTGATCATTTCAGCTAATTTTTATGTTTTTTGATATGCTGAAACCGAAAATGCAGCCCAATTTTCTCTATCACGTACAGAGTTTTGTCAATACAGGGTGTTTACCGACACAATTTTTTGCATATACCACCATAACAATAGGTTGGTTGGCTGATATGGTTTTAAGTCGCACTAGTGCCTCCAAATTACAACAATAGGTATCTATGATTAATTAATCATGGAAACATACTATAAAACTTACTATATAATTATATTGGTGGAAGAGCAATGGAAGAAATTGCATAGTTAGGCACTCTGTATTGACAAAAATCTATACGTGATAGAGAAAAACTGGCTTCATTTTCGGTTTCAGCACACCAAAAATCATAAAGATCAGCCAAAATTATAAAATCAAAATTTTACATGTCGACCTGTGTAACACATTTTATAGAGTTTTTTAAAAATATGCTTGGTTAGAAAGTGCAAAATGTAAGTAAGGCGTTATAAATACAGGGTGGCGAGAAGCGCTCTGAAAATTTTCAACTTATCGTGTATTATATTCCAAATTCCTTTGATGTTAAATTAGCTGTATATATAGTGCCGCTGCTAAGCTTTGTTTGAGCTTTGCCGCGTCACTCAAAAAACTGTCGTTTTTTATGATAAGGAAACAGGGCAAAAAATAAGTTAAAGTGTCTATATATACGACCGAGTATGTCATTTATTTACCATCGATTTTACAAGGTTATTTTTGAAAACTACATCAATCAGATGGCCTCGCCTCCATTTACATCTATGCATTGCTGCAAACGTTTCTTGAGGTTGTCTCACACGCGCCTCCGTAGGTCCTTGTCAATGGCTGCAATTTCGGCACGAATGGTAGTGAAATGTAATGCAAGTACCATCAAGCAAGCCATTTGAGACTAGAAAACCCTGTATTAGAAAGAGACTGGACATTGGCGTGCCGGCTTATTGACGAAATCCTCCATTTTAGTGCTAGTTGCTCCATTGCTTACCATTACGTTAAGAAGAAATTTCGATTATTTTACGTCATAACAGGAGGAGAACTTATTTATTACATTTTTACTTTAAAACCCGAATAAACTACTACGTCAGAAACGCCAAAGAAAAATATTTGAGATGCATACAGCTGTTACGGTAGCCTTAAACGTACCGTCTTCTGTGCAAAAAGAAGCACTGACAGAAGCACTGACTTTCTTTTTGCACTGAAGAGGTACGCTTAAGGCTACCGTAACAGCTGTATGCATCTCAAATATTTTTTTTTTTTTTTTTTTTTTTTTTTTTTTTGCGTTTCTGACGTAGTAGTTTATTCGGGTTTTAATATTCCAACGCCAAGTCTCCTGTTATTAACATTTTTACTTTGTTGGAAGATAAATTACTTTAATATTGAAATATTTTTAAAAGATAAAAACGCATTATTATTTATTTTATATCATGTTTTAAATACTTTGAACTCTTTTATTGCACGCTGTTTCACTTATTTATTTCCTAACATACCAGATAATTGCATTATTTATTTGCTAGCTATTATTTTTGAATTTCTGTTTTGCGACACATTTAATATGCAAGATCTGCATGTATTTTTATAATATATTTAAAAATACATATTTAAAAACACTATATTAAAAAAATAGTTTTTGATTATTTGCCTGTGCGTAAAATGTATCTGTTTTCTTAAAATAAAATAATAAAAATAAAGAAAATAAGGTGTACATTATTTACTAGCATATGAAATATAAATTTCTTTTAAATAATATCTGCCATAATAAATCTTTTAAATAATATTTAAAAAAATAATTATTTTTATTTACATAATATTAAAAAATAATAATAATAATAACAAAAGGAATTAAATAAGCAATCGTAAATAAGATATTTTTAGCTTGTAAATATATTACATAAATATTTTTATAAAATAATAAAAAATAATTTCCTTTCTTCTGCCATAGTTTTACAATTATTCATGAATTACTTGACAAAAACTAAGATTACCATATTTTTGTTAAAATTTTTCTATCTTTTTTAAATATAAAATGTATGTCCTCAGAAAAATAGGGTAGAATTACTTTCACAATCAACGTATTTTGCTTAGTACAGAAATATATAACAAAAGATTCTTCTGTTTTCAGATCGGAGTTGAAAAAGTAACCATATTTTATCGAAGGTTTAATAAAAAAAAAAAAAAAGTTTTTCTTCAAATTCTTTTTTTCTAAGACAAAAAAATTACATATTTATATTCTGTATTGCTCTCTGAACAAATTTAATACAATTTTCTTCCATTTATGTTGTATAATAGAGTATCAATCGCGAAGAAAAAAGCATTACTTTCTATGGGAATCGCTCCGATTTGGCACTAACGTAAGATGGCCGACTTTCCGTCAATGTCCAGTCTCTTCCTAATACAGGTTCTCTATTTGAGAGGAAGTTGCAGCAGTTGCAGTTGCAGTTGATAAGAACTTACGGAGGTGCGTGTACAAAAACTTCAAAAAACGTTTGCAGCAATGCATGGATATACGAAGGCCGTCTGATTGATGTAGTTTATAAAATATAACCTTTTAATTGATGATAAATAAATGACATACTTGATTGCGTTTATAGATACTAATTTTTTACCTGCTTCCTTATATAATGTATGACAGATTCAAAATGTCAGTTGGCTCCACGCCGCTCATGTATAACACAGTACAGTCGGTAACAAAAGTATCCGAACACTAGCAAAATTTCCTATGTAAAAAAGTAGAGTTAATACTGTTTTGTTAAATAAATCCTTGTCGAATCATGTTCTTAGTCAGTCTAAGAACACGATTCGACAAGGATTTATTTAACAAAACAGTATTAACTCTACTTTTTTTATATATGAATTTTTGCTAGTGTTTGGACACTTTTGTTACCGACTGTAGAATAAAACAAAAATTTTCCCCTCTTAAAAAAAAAAAAAAATCTATCAGCCTTACAATCAACTATGTTTTTTTCTCGTAAAAAAATGTTGGCATATAATTTTTGGGGTTAATTAATATCCTGTGTCTGTTTCCATTTTAAAGTTTTTTGTCTGCATTCATTTTCAATTTTTACATTATATAATTATTTTAGCTGTCATCCTTATTTTGAACAGAAAATTTACCTGCACAAATGTGATACCCCATGTAAATAATTCACAAATATAGTAATTCGTACTAATGCATGAAACCAGAACTAAAAAAATCCTTACATTATAGCATTAATAAGAGTCATTCTTGTGTGATCATAAAATATTAATAGCATCACGTTCTGAAAACTCATCAACATTGCGTTGCCATTTTTTTAGCTGAATTAATAAATGAACAGTCCAGCATTAAGTAATTCTATGTAAAAAGATAACTCAATTGAAAGCAGAAAAATATATAATGATTAGAAGTTTCGTAGTTGAGTATTTTTACTTTCTCCTACCCATATGTATGGTAGATATATCATTTTTTTTTAGTCAAATTTTCGAAATTGAGATTCTGTTATATTTACATGTATTGAGGTAACCTGAAGTCAAGAAGGTTGATTTTTGAAAATGTCTGATAACAGCATAACTTAAAAACAAATAATTGAAGGCAACTTAGGGGGCGTCCAATAATTACGTGAGGTGTTCAAGGGAGAAGGGGGGGTGGGTTCGAGCCGAATCTCACCCAATCTTACGTAAGGCAGAGGGGAGGGGGTCTCGACAAGTATCACGTAATTTTGTTCCCGCAAAAAACAGTGTAAAATTGCGAGAAAATTGAGCTAAATTCAAGAAAACATGTTTATTGACTTAGATATGGCAAAATCTGACACTATAATATTTGTCGTGGCTATCCGAACACTGCGAAGCAGCACAATAGAATTTCAATTGTTTTAGGCGCCACCGGCCATCCACATGCAAGCTATGCCCATCTATGCAATCTTAAAAACTAGTCTTAACTAGTCTTCAATAAAAATAATAAAGCAAATTTCGTTTTTTGGAATAAATCCAACGCATTTACAGTAAAAGTACGAATTTTGAAAAATCTCACGTGAGATTAGGGGAGGGGGTCGAGTCAAATCTCACGAAATCTCACCAGAGAGGAGGAGGGATGTCAAAAATTCGTCAAAACTGCCTCACGTAATTAATGGACGCCCCCTTAGATGTTGCATTTTGAAATTCATATGAGGTTGCTACTTGAAAAGTTTGGTCAAGATTGATGTGTTTGAAGAAGAAATACAGGTGAAAGCAATCTGAATAATTTTGAAGAAACTTATTCCTCTGATTCTACGTAAATGTAGATACTATTCAAATGAGGGGTTTGCAGAGCTCGGTAACCCCCCCCCCTCCCGCACGTAGTTATTTAACAAATACAACTCTTTCTAAACCTAGTTTGAATTTTTTTTTTTATTTTTATTTTTATTTTTTTTAAGTACGTCTTTCACAGTATTTTTTATCTTTTTCCTTAATCTGCAATTTTTCTTTACAGTATTGAAAAGCAGAGTAAGAGAAAGTCGTGTGAGTGCTACACCAGATTATTTTTTTTTAATCCACAAATGTGTTGAAATTGGTAGAATAATTTTAATTTTTTTAATTTTAATTTTTTAATTTTAGTTTTTAATTTTAATTTTTTAATGCATACAATAACAGAGCTGCTAACTTTTTATTAATTCCATAGTATTGTTAAACCCCGCTTTTTTATTTTTTTTTTCCCACACCTTTTTTTTTTGTACAGGGCAATTCCATGTAAAATGTAACGTCAGTCACAAATAAAGATAATTATGTATTCACCAATATTTTGTAACAATAAACACTATCCTATTTAATCATAAAAATCACAGTAAATATACCATTAAAATTTCTGTATGCGGATACTGGTGACAAAAAAAGAGAAAATATTATCATTTTTTGTGACTGATGTTACCTTATTCCATCGAATCACCCTCAGTATGTAATTATCAATAAGTAAGAAGAATTTTTTTTTTTTCAAAAAAAGTGCTATGAATAAAAAGGTGAATACTATCAAAGCTACAAATTAAATAAAAATGTTGAAAGCTCTGCAATATTTGAAGAAAAATAATTTCATTTGTTGATATAATACATTCTACTTCCTTTAAGAATAGTTTGAGAAATATTTTAAATATTTTTTTCAAAAAAGTTTGAAAGTGTTTATGACTTTTTTTCCCTTTGTTTGTCTGTCCGAATTTTTATTTCCTCTCTGGAAAAAAAAAAAAAAAAAAAATCTGCGACTGACATCTAGAAAACAAACTGTAATTTCAGTAAAAATAATTCCATGTCATTCTTATAAATTCTAGTTCACTTTGCTAGCAAGTTCTAGAAACCCCTATTAGAATTCATTCTAGAGATTTACCTATATTATCGTGCTCAAACTCATTTAAAAATCTCTGCAAATAAATACGAACATAAGAAACAAGTTTTAGTAACTACAATTCGAGTTTATGACCCAATTCAACTAAATCAAGCGAAACTTTCTCGCAATACAAAGGATCCATACTATTCATAACATTGTTTCACCATCTAGAAAAAGTATAGACTAGAAATTCTCGATCATTTCGTCTATTCAGTTTATTTGTCTACCTTATACGCATACATCGGAAATCTATATTTCTCGTTCAGGAATTCAGAAAATGCTTATTTATTCGTTCTAAATGAAGGCGGTATATTTTTTTCTTCTCAGCGCATAAGTATTTTTAGATTTGAATAAAACCGCTATATGTCATTCAGTATTATCATATTTACTGTAGAATGCTCTCTATTATAAATCATACTTCTAGCACAACTATTTTGCGTATGAGAACTCACAAAATAATTTGAATACATTACGGTCTAAGAAATACATATTTTTATAAACACATTTAAACATTTTTACACTGCACTAAACATATGAAATCAACGTACATATTTCAGATTCAATGAAATATGCTTTCCATAACAAATTATGTAATTAATATCAATGATAAAGCCATACAAAAGTATTTGAATTCGTTCCAAGAAATTACTGGCAGAGATTTTCCATTGCGTCATGTGCTTTATACACCTTCCAGTGATATTGAAAAGCATAAACGACTTGCAAAAGGAAACATTCAAAAGGTGTCATCTTCAAAAAGTATTGAAAAAAATATTTGTGATTCTACTCTTCATAAAACACCAGAAAATGAAAAAATTATCGGCTGAAATTAATTACAGCGACCACAAAAAATGATCAAAATTAAGCATATTTGGCGATTTCACACTGCTAGGCGATTGATGTTGAATATTTGGCGGAAAAGCAAAACACGGTTCTGTTCGTACAGTCGGTAACAAAAGTGTCCGAACACTAGCAAAAATTCCTATATAAAAAAGGTGCACTTCAAACGGTTTTGTTAAATAAATCCTTATCGAATCATGTTCTTACACTGACTAAGAACAGGATTCGACAAGGATTTATTTAAAAAAACCGTATGAAGTGTACTTTTTTCACATAGGAATTTTTGCCAGTGTTCGGACACTTTTGTTACCGACTGTACACGGCAATCTCGGTGCTAGCAAACATATCGCCTAACAGCGCTAAATCGTCAAATATGCTTAATTTTGATAATTTTTTGTGGTCGCTGTAATTAATTGCAGCCGATAACTTTTCCCTTTTCTGGTGTTTCATGAAGAGTAGAATCACATATATTTTTTTCAATGCTTTTTGAAGATGACACCTTTTTAATGTTTCCTTGTTAGTATTTATGAAGTGAGAGGTAAATACTTTTGTAAAGCGTGTTTTGGAATTGTAAAAATATTCATAAAAATAAAAATGTGTACAGACAGGAGAACCAAAATCATAAATACCTTTTTAATCCTGTTGGAAACGTTAAAATATTTTCCAAACCAATCTTTCAAAAATGAAAAATTAATAATATTAAACACCTGAAATTTTTTTCTTGAATTATTTCAAGCATAAACTAGTTTGCTATGGTTACCAGAAGACTTTCTTCCATATTATCTTACATAAATTCAAGCAATACAAATTACCTATAAAACTTCGCTGGTCACTATATTTAAATGAATTTTCGAAAGAATTGAATCACTACTTATTTTTTATATCATATTTAAAAAAAAAACAAAAAAAACCTACATTGAAATCACTCTAAACCTCCCTTCGGGAACCCGTTGCCTACGGCATCTCTTTTTCCGCCCGCACTGCACCAGGTCCAGGTTCCTATTGGGTATTTATCGACGACAGGTGGATCTGCTATTATTTAAGAACTTTGATTTTAAAGATGATTGTATCGCAGCATCTATTAAATATTTTAGTTTTTGAACCATGTACAGTCTGTAACAAAAGTCTCCGAACACTAGCAAAAATTCCTATATGAAAAAGGTACACTTAGTACAGTTTTGTTAAATAAATCCTTGTCGAATCCTGTTTTTAGAATGACTAAGAACAGGATTCGACAAGGATTTATTTAACAAAACTGTATTAAGTGTACATTTTTGACATAGGAATTTTTGCTAGTGTTCGGAGACTTTTGTTACCTACTGTATTTTATAGACCTCGGCTCTTTGCACTATATTATTATATCATTCCGAGTAATATAATAAATGAAATAAAAAATAGATTTTCTTTAAAAAGGAATTAAATTTAAAAAATAATAATAATTAAACTTAAATTTTAATCAGTTTAATCCTTTCTACTATATACTACCTTTTTTTTTTTTTTTTTTTTTTTTTTTCCCCGATAAATATTATAGATAAATAAATAAATAAAAGATTTTTCTTTCAAAGGAATTAATTTTAAAAATGAAAAATGAAAAGTTGTTATACTATTAAAATTACACATAAACATAATATATTTTTTTTCTGTTGCCTTATATAAATAAAAAATAAATAGCGTAATAGCCGTTGCTAAGATACGCAGACGATTGAAACTAAAGAATAAATTTCAGAAATATGACATATTGAAACTAATATTTAAAATCGAAACAAAAATTAATTTAAAAAATTCCTCGATGAGGTGCAAATCTACAGGATCCCAGGTACCCATCTGCCAAGTTTTGTAGCTCTGCGATCAGTAATATGAGCACCAGAGCGAAGACAGACACACACAGAGTTCTCTTTATTTATATAGAAGAATCCATGAAAATTTTTCGCATTTTATTTCTTCTCTTGTTTAACTTCAAAATTTGAAATTCATAAATCTTACAATAATTTCACCACCCAATTTAAATGTTAAATAATCAGAAGCCAAATTATTATTACATATAAATTAATATTTTGCGACAGTGAAACCAAAATCATTCAAGGAAAGGTTTCAAAATTAAATTCATGTTTGACGACCCAGTTTTCATATTTTCCCAATCAGTGCAGCTTTACTATAGGAACCCAATGATGACTTTTTAGTTTTTGTCGCCATGTTAGCAATGCATTTCTATTTATTTATTTGGCGTAATTTCTTGTTAGAAAAAAACTTAGTAGCTATTTTGATTATACTTTTCATATTGCGTTTTTTAGTCAATAAATTATGCCAATAGTTCATATTCTGTCTATATCTTTAAAGCATTGTTTAAAGCATATCTTTAAAGCTAAGTTTAAAATGACGCTTGAAAAGATTGTAAAGGTGTAACTTTTAAAATACATTTTTTTCAATAGAATGATCTCATCAGACAAATGTCGTTAGTAACACGCTTTTATTAGCTTCACCTGTATGTTATGTGTGTATGTTTGTATGTATGTTTGTATGTTTGTAACCGCTCTGGGAGCAAACAAAAAATTTATATTGTAAAAAAAGACTTTCCCTACGTGAACGTCGTGGCATTGAGGTATAGCTCCGCGCTACAAACCTAAAGGTCTAACGTTCGATCCTAGTCAGGGGAGATTTTTTAAAAATGTTTTTTGTTTAATTCTAAATTATTTTAATTAAAGATTTAAATGTATGTAAATATTATGGTGTGTCACTCACATGATTTTCTCTTACCCTGCATTTTAATACTAAGATATGCTTTTTAGTTCACATTTCTATAAAAGCGTGTTCTTTAATTTTTTAAAACTATAATATTATTTTTGTGTTTAAATCATCAAACTGAGTCCGAGTTCTTAAACGTTGCCCATATGTAAATATTATTTTTTATACCCTCGCGCATTTTATTAAGTATCGCACTATCATATCGTTTTAATAACATTAATCGTAACTGGTCAACGATAGAGAAATATTTGTATAGATTGTTTTCCATAATGAATGCAGACGATTTTTATTTCAGAGAAGTATAGCATTAAATGATAAAAGAAAGTCAATTTTGGGATTTTGCGTGGAAAAATGTAATTTTTTTTCTTCTAAAGGATTTTTTTTTTTTTTTTTTTTTTTCCCGGTTAAAAATGAAAAAAAAGAAAAGAAAGAAAAAAAAATCGATGACTTTGTTATTATCACATATCTACGGTTCAATTATCCATTTTAAAGGTATTGACGAGTTCTTTTGAAAGATGCTTATATTCAAAATTTACACCCTTCAGGGAGGGTACTTCCCACAAAGGAGCGGGAGAGCGATACTCTTTCTTGCACGCAATCTTTTTCGTAGTTTACTACTACTATTATTAGTAATACATTTTGCTTAAACAACCATTCGTTAAAAATAACTCTCATTACGTACATTTATACGAAATTTTACTCTATACTGCCATGTTAAAAAATATGAAAAAAAAAAAAAAAAAAAAAAAAAAAAATGGGATGACAGCGAAAATTCTTACGAAACCAGTAATTTCTTCTATCGAATATAGAAGAAAATAGAAGGGAAGAAAAAAAAAAAAGACGAACACTCTCAGAAATAATACATACAATTTTGACGATTCAGACATCCTTGGGCTTAATTCCGTTGTTTTTGACAACCATTTCGTCAAGCGATCACGTGATTTTTGAGGAAACGTGAACTCTCAAATATTTGACGAAACTGTTTACTCACAATAGCATGTGCTAGCTTTCATTACCGCCATATTGGTTTTTTTCCTGTGTCGTTTCGACTTTACGTTACAATGACTTTTATTTGCCGGCCTGGTGGTTCGGTCGGTAGGACGCTGACTTCTGGATTCCCAGGTCTCGGTTTCGAATCCCGGTGCGGGCATGGATGTTTGTGATGTCCTATGTCTACAAAATATTGTGCACGCTTGTTATTGTGAATTTCTGTAAAAACATGGATCAATTGATTGTAACTATAGGTGTCAAATAAATGTCCAAATGACTTTTATTTGTTTGCTCTGTTTTATATATATTTTCATTGAATATAATTAGGATTTAATGTCCAAAGCAACGAATTTGCAGGTAATTTTATAATTTGTATTTTATTCTGTATCACGAAACTAGGATGAAAAACTGTATCTTTACTTTTGACGAAATTCGAATGTCCAAACAAGTGACGAAAGTAATTTTCTCAATTTGACGAAATATTCGCTCGGAGTATTTCCCTGGAAACGGTTTCGTGAAAATTAAAGAAACTTTCGTGAAATTTGAGTATCCATTTCTAAGAGTGAAGAAAGAAAGAAGGAAAAGAAATCGGAAATCTGATTCGCGTGCAACTTTAACAAATGAAAATGTCTGTTTTGACTGAGTTTTTCGTCTAAAAACTATCTTCTTTCATAATGTCTTGCATCTATCCAATGCTTTGAAAAATTTCATCAGAAGTGTTTTCTTCAAACTGTAATCCACGTCGAATTGTTTCAAAAATATTTAAATCTACCAATCATCATTTCAAGGTTTATTTATTTTAGCATCATTATCCTTTGAATTTTCATATCCAGGGCCAATTTTTGTTCTATTCTTTTCAACATTTTCCAACAAAATTGAAAACTGTTTGTGACTTAGTTTTGTCTGTCTGTCTCTCCGCTCTCTAACTCCTGAAAATTTTAATGGGATTTCTTGAAACTGGTATATGTTATTATAACTGATATATGTTATATGAAATAAGTATTTCTGTAAATCATATTTTAATAACTTTACTTTACGCAAATTTTAATGAAATTAAAATATGTTATTGAAGTTCACCATCGAATTTTCTCCTATTTATTAAAAATGTAGTAAGTACCACGACTAGTTTGTGTACAGGGGGCACCCGAAAGTATTTCAAAGCATTTTATTCTATGAAAGGTATTTCTATAAACCATATTTTAATAATTTTACTTTGCACAAATTTTAATGAAATTAAAATATGTTATTCAAGTTTACTATCAGATGTTCCCTATTGAAAATGGAGTAAATGCCTCTACTGGTTTGTGCATAGGGATACCCAAAAGTATTTCAAACGACTGCGTTTTTCGAGAAGTATTTCTATAAATACCATTTTAATAATTTTACTTTGCACAAATCCTAACTAAATTGAAATATGTTATTCATATGCACAAAAGAACGTTTTTATTAGTACATAGTAGAATTAGTATCAAGATTTACAGGGCCGCATACAAATATTCAGATATATTAAGTATAGAAGGAAATAGATGGAATTGCATTTTCATTTTCATTAAGCATTTTAACATTTTCTAACAATGTTTAAGAGTGACTATCATATGAATTAGTCAATTTGTCTGTTTGCCCGTCTGCCCGCTTCCAGTATCCATGAATATTTTCAGTATTTGTTCAAAATGATATACGTTATTCAAGTCAAGTTTAAAAAGTCATCCATACTTTTAAAACGAAAATTGAAATATAGATAATTTAAAAGAAATTTTACGATTTTTTTTTTTTTTTCATTTTTAATAAAAGAAAAAAAAATCTTTGGAAAAAAAAAAAATTATAAAATGTCGTTTTTAGAGCATAAAATTGACATTCTTTAGACATTTAGCTTTATACTACTCCGAGATGAAAATCCACTTTTAAAAAATCTGTATAGAAACCAGAATTTTCCAACGAGTTTAAAGTTTTTTAACTGTGAGCTCAAAATCATTATTCGTAGCTAAATTTAATTTTTTTTTTTTTTGTCAAAATCAGTTGAAAATTCGCAATAAAAAAGAAAAAGAAAAAGTCATTTTTATACTCCATTACAAAAAACCACCAGTTCTATCATCTACTACGAAATTAAAAAGAAAGTTTGTCAGCATGGGATTGAACGTTTGACAACTTGTAAATTTTAAAATGGTAAGGCAAAGTAGTTTTAAAAAATACGTTTTAATTAAATTTTAAAAAATCTATCTAACAGATTTTTACAAAACATAGCTGAGAACCCTATTAAATAATTCAGCTTAAAAAATTAAAATAAAATAAAATAAAAAGGTCCATTTGTTTGACAGCTGGGTACTACTATACAGGCACGTACATAAGTCGGTAACAAAAGTATCCGAACACTAGCAAAAATTCCTATGTAAAAAAAAGTAGAGTTAATACTGTTTTATTGAATAAATCCTTGTCGAATCATGCTCTTAGACTGACTAAGAACATGATTCGAAAAGGATTTATTTAATAAAGCAGTATTAACTGTACCTTTTTGCATAGGAATTTTTGCTAGTGTTCGAAGACTTTTGTTACCGACTGTACGTAGACAGACAAACAGATATTTTTAAAAATAAAGTGAAAAATTTTAGTTAATATATATATATAGATAGATAGATAGATAGATCAGCAGACAATACATTGCACTATTTGGAGGTTATTTTTATAAGAAATTTTTTTTAAATATTCTTACTTCGATTAAAAGTTCATAAGTTGAAAAATTTGATAAATAGAGGTTCGTTAAATAGCAGTCCGATTGCAGATTGTTTATACAAATTTCAGATTTTAAAAATCTGCTTTTTTAACCGAAGTAGATTCATAAATGAAACTTTGTGAAATTATTAACTATTATTACCGTAGTGTTCGGTGTATAATCCGCAGATTAGTTAAGTCAGTTTTGCACCAGAAATTTTATTTGACAGATAAAGTTATACTTGTTTGGGGTAAGGCTCCTATATATACGAGCTGGCGCATCAGCCATTTTGTTGCCTTAGGGTTGCTATATGTACCCAGCGCGTTCCGTAAATAAGGGGGCATCCATTAATTACGTGAGGTGTTTAGAGGAGGGAGGGGGTCGAGCCGAATCTCACCCAATCTCACGTGGGGGAGAGGGGGGGGGTCTCGGCAAATATCACGTAGTTTGCGAGAAAATTGAGTTAAGTTCAAGTAAAACATGTTTTTTGACTTAGATATGGCAAAATCTGACACGATAATATTTATTGTGGCTATCCGAACGCCGCGAAGCAGCACAGTAGCCTTTCAATTTTTTTAGGCGCCACCAGCCAGCCACACGCAACCTATGCACATCTTTGCAATCTTAAAAACTAGTTTTAACTGGTCTTCAATAAAAATGATAAAGCAAATTGTGTTTTTTGGAATAAATCCAACGTATTTACAGTAAAAGTACGAATTTTGAAAAATCTCACGTGAGATTAGGGGAGGGGAGAGGGGGTCGAGCCAAATCTCCCGCAATCTCACCAAGGGGAGGGGGATCAAAAAATCGTCAAAACCGCCTCACGTAGCTAATGGACGCCCCCTAAACAAACGGGAGCCATTATTTCTATCGTTTGCATTATTTTGGCGCTACGTTTTTAATAATTCTTCATAATTTTATCTAATTAAAATATGGTATGGGAGATTGTTTAGTGATAAATTGTCATAATCACTCAAGAAAACAACATAAAATGTTCAGATTTCTATAAGATAATTTAAGAAAATTAAAATATTACTTTTATTTACTTATATTTTTCTGTGTGTTTCTGACATGTGCGAATGTAAAAGTAGAAAAAAAAATGTGTTATTTTAATCATATTATTTCAATTAATAAATTAATTAAAGAAGACCTTTTATTACTGTGTGCTTGAATTTTGGCGACGTTTACTGTAATCGCCAAAGTTGTTTTGTTTCCGTGTCCTAAATAACATATATTATAAGATTCTTTTTTTTTTTATATGAATAGGAATGCTATAAATTGCACAAAAAGTAAGTAAATAAATAGAAATTTTCCACTTTTAAACAGTAAGCTCTTATTTTATTTTATTTTTTGCAAAAAGTTATGATTTGTAGTATTAGAAACAGAAACAGTCTTACCAACATATCTTATTTCCAGTACATCTACCCAATATCTCGAGGATAAAATAACATCCCGAGAATGTACTGTTGTTAGGCATATTACTTGTTGCACTTAATCGATCATAGCTTCAGATCAAGATTTCTTAAAATCACCAATGAAGGCAATAAGGACGCCAAGCGGGAATATTGACCTCTTCCGAGGCAATAAAATAGCGGCGATGCGCCGGCCTATATAATTTATTTAAGGGGCTCTAGTTCGGGCATTTCTCCGAAAGAGTGCAGATTTTTCTGTTAAATAAAATTTCTGGTGGAGAATTGACATATCTCGCCTGCAAATTATATAACGTAAATTGCGATATATGTTTCATTTCTAAGAGAATTAAGAACAATTTCAAATGTGTCTAATTATGAATTCTGAAGAATTTCTGTTTAAATCTGTAAACTAGTAAATACGTTTTGACTTGTGAGTAATTCGAAAATCATAAGTCTGATGTGGTGTCCGTCTGTTAGTTAGTTTGCTAGTTTGTGTAGAAGAAATGAACTCAAGAACAAATGATCTTAAAGAGGTCGGACCACTTTTAAAATATCATTAATGATACAGGAAAATATCTTATTGATTTTCAACATTCTAATTCGAAAATTTCGTAAGTTATTTGAAATTTAATAGTTTACTTAACATGGGATAATAAAACAAAATTTTGATTAAAAGTACATTATGAGAAATATCTTTATCGTTAATATATCAGACCTGTTTTAAAATATTATCGATGATATTGGCATGAGAATAATTAAGTATGAATAGTCTACTTTGAACATTTCATAAGTTATTCAAAAGTTACAACAATTTTAACATGGTAGAATAGAGCGAAATTTCGTATAAACGTTCATTCAGTGCTGCCAGATTGAGGGAAATTTTTATTTAACACCCATCACTAAATTTTAATTCAAACGGTTTCCTAATTGTTTGGAAACATCTTTTACATAAATCGTCTATGTAATTAGGTAACTGTTACAAGTAAAATTAAACGGTGGATGTTGAATAAAAATTTCCCTCAAATCTGCCAGCACTGCGTTCATTATCAGGAATGTTTTCATTGTAAAGATATCATATCAGTTTTATATTACCATAGGTGCCTAGTTTCCGTTATTTTCAATAGAGACTTCATAGGCGGATTGTTTTTATGAATATTTTCAATTTTGTTTGTTTGTTTTTATTGATAAGATATACATCAGATTTGTATGATTGACTCGTAGTCCGCTTGTAAATCTTCGTCAGATAATTACAGATAGAACATGACAGAATTAGAATACGAAGAAATGGAAAAACACCCACGGCCAGCACGGGAATCGAACCCGCTCTCCTACGCTCGAGGGCGATTAGCAGTGTGGTGACCTAACCACTCGGCCACGGAGGGCCTTTTTTCAATTTATTTAATTTTATTTATTCGTTGAAAATATAAGTGACATTTTAATTTTTAATACTGGTGATAAACCTGATTTAACCCTTGGTATCCCACCGGAACTTTAAAGTCCCCTCAAAAAATTTCCTCACTTTAGCCTAAATTTACTACAGGATTTCATTGGGACTATAGTTTAAGCTTCAGTCCCTATAGTTTAAGCTTTCCCTATAGTTAAGCTATATTTTAAGATAAATTTAACACTTTCGCGACCGTTGGCGTAGATTCACGTCATCTGAAAATCTGTAACTCCACCAGTGGACGTTTCTTTCGAAATTTGCATGCTATTTATTTCTTAAATATATAACCAATATTCACATTTTTACAATGAATACTATGTATACCAATACTTTGATTAGAAAGAATATAATTAAAATGTATAACCATTTCTAATATAAATGTGAATGCAGAAAATCTTGTTCTGAAATATTGTAACATAGGAGAATAACGCCCAAAGGCAGACCTTACTGTGAAAAATTCAAATTCATGCGGTTGCGAAAGTGTTAATATGAGATGATTCTCATGCGTGAAGAAATATAATAAAAAAGTTTCAAACAGTTTTTCAGAAAATAAAATAATTTAGGATATAAAGGATTAAAAATTAGCAATGTTGGCAGCTATGTAATAATACACATGGTAGCAGGAAAATGCGAGTCAGTTTAAATACTGTTACGAAATTGTAAATAATTGTGTTTATTTTTGTATAAATTCTTTCAAAGAGGCTTAGTAAGTTCATAAAGTGCTAATTTTGTGCATTTCTAGTCGTTTTAGCGTTGAAATAGCCTTATTTTCCCTTAAAAACGCATTAGAAAGCCCCAGTAATGCACGTAATGGATTTGGCGCCAAATTTGGCGACTTTTTCCCACCTTGGCGATTTTTTTGGCGACCTTGGCGAGAAAATCCTTATATGGGATATACCAAATATGGAAGCTGTAAGTTGATTGGTTGACCACTTTCTAGAGTTTTCTCGAAAAATCTGGGCTCCATGGAACAGCATATAAGGAGCGCTTCCTCGCCAAGGGCAGTTCAGTTCAGTTCAGATCTCCGCTAGCTTCGCTAGTGCTTGCATTGCTCTTAAGCCTCTTTGAGAGAGACTTGCTTCAAGTGTTATTGGTATACAGTTTGTACTGTGGATTTGCTATTGACAGCTGTTGTTTAAGCTGTGTTTACTGTTTGAATTGAAGCTGATACTTGGTTTATAGACCTGTATTTTTCTGGAACCTTCTGTGAATAAATTACTGAATTTTTGTACGTTTGGCCTTTCATTCTCAGACAACTCACGAACCCCCAAGTACGCAACATTTCTGGTGTCAGAAGCGGGATTGTCTGTGAATGGTGATAACGAGGGCTATGGAGCAAGAGATGAAAAAACTTCTAGAAGCCTTAGCTACCCAGATAAATGAAATGAAAGCCGGACAGGAAAAGATGGAAACCGGATTGATAGAGAAAATGGAAACAGGACAGGAAAAGATGGAAGCATCGCAAAGAGAGATGAAAGAAAGTATGGAAGCATCGCAGAGAGAGATGAAAGATAGCCTGAGTCAAGAGATGAAAGAAATGAAGGTAGCACAAGAGGAAATGAAAGCAGTTCAGGAAAAGATGGAAGCCAGTTTGACCGAAGAAATTAAAGCTAATCAAGATGAGATGAAGAGAGAGCTTTCAACGGCGAAAGAATCAATAGAGAGTAAATTAACGGTGATGGAAAATAGAATGGATGGAATAGAAGATAAAGTTATAAAGATAGAAGAAAGTTTTGAAGAGAAAGTTATAAAGATAGAAGAAAATTTTGAAGAGAAAGTTTTGAAAGTGGAAAAGAATTTTGAAGAGAGATTTATGAAGATAGAAGAGAATTTTGAGGAGAAATTTAAAGAAAACTTTGATCAGGAGCTGAAAGGAAAGGTTTCAGAGATAGAAAGCAAATTGAAGAGAATAGAAGAAGATCTGGAGAGAAAAGTGAAAGAAAAGTTAGAATCCATGCCCCAGGAAACTGAAAAGAAAGAGAGAAGAAGCCAGAATCACGAATTTATTAAGCTATCTACCTACGACGGCAGTTCCTCCTGGCATGTATATAAGACGCAGTTTTCCATCGTAGCTGAAGCTAACGGCTGGGACCCTGTTGCAAAGACGGCTCATCTGGTAGGGTCGTTGCGGGGCGACGCCGCCGATATTCTGGAGACCCTTTCGAAGGAACAGCGATATGACTTCGAAGCTGTAATCAGAGCACTAGAGCTACGTTTTGGAGCGAAATGGTCCAAAGAATATAGTCGACTCCAGCTAAGGTCCCGTCGTCAGAGACCAGGGGAAAGCTTACAAGAACTGGCATCAAACATCCAGAGGCTTTCACATTTGGCTTTCTCAGACTGTCATCCTGAAACACGTAATGATCTGGCTCTAGAATATTTCATTGATGCTGTCGGAGATCCAGATATTCAAAAAGCCCTCAGACTCTCCGGCGTGAAGGATGTGGAGTCAGCCTTGGTGTATGCCCTAAAGCTCGAGACAGCCCAACAAGCCTCCTATAAACATCGCCAGAACAGCAATGCAGACAAAGTGAACGGCTCTCAAGATGATCTTAAAGAGATTCAGGAAATGATTGCCGAAATTAATAGAAGATTACGCATTCTTGAGAGTAGGAAAGAAGGGAAGACTCCAACAACTAAATGCTGGGGCTGTGGAAAAGACGGGCATATCAAACGAAGCTGCCCAGTAAGAACACCTAGAGACGCAACCAAGAATGTCTCTGAAGTATGCCACCCAGGAGGAGCTCTTCGGGAAAATCCAGATGCCTTCTTGCGGAAGCCTCCATCTGAAGATCATAAATACAGCTGTAAAGCCGATGATAGACCCCAAAGAATACAGCCAGTTGCTCGCCAAGTTACTGTCGCAACACCCTCAGAACAAGACCCCGATCCATGGAGTGACGAAGAACTTAGACAAGCCCAGTTGGAAGATCCTGACGTAAAGCCAATATTACAGCTGAAGGAGACGACCAGCAACAGACCTACCTGGCAGGATATTTCCAGATTAAGTCCCATTATGAAAAGTTATTGGGCACTTTGGGACTCTCTTCATATCAGAAACGGCGTATTATACAGAAAGTGGGAATCTGATGATGGGAAAAGCTGCAGATGGCAGATTGTTTTACCAAGATCAAAAATTCCAGCTGTTTTAGAACAACTGCATAGCAGCACTACCGGAGGCCATTTTGGGGTAATGAAGACTCTGCAGAAAGTTCGGGAACGCTTCTACTGGTGCAAGGCAAAGGAGGATGTGGAGAAATGGTGTAAATCCTGTGATGCTTGTGCGGCACGTAAAGGCCCGCAGAAACGAAGTCGAGGGAGACTGCAACGGTATAACGTGGGAGCACCATTTGAACGAATTGCAATCGACATCTTGGGTCCTTTGCCACGGACCTCCAGTGGAAATAAATACATCCTCGTCGTGATGGACTATTTCACCAAGTGGCCTGAGGCATATCCCATTCCCAATCAAGAGGCATGCACAGTCGCAGAGGTCGTAGTGCAGCAATGGGTATCAAGGTACGGCACGCCCCTACAACTTCATACCGACCAAGGTAGGAACTTTACCTCTGATGTTTTCAAAGGACTGTGTCAACTACTCGGCATAGACAAAACCCGGACAACACCCTTACATCCCCAGTCGGACGGCATGGTCGAGAGGTTCAATCGTACCATCCTGAATAACCTCTCCCTTCTAGTATCAAGGAACCAGCAAGATTGGGACTTGAAGTTGCCATTGTTCCTGCTGGCTTATCGAAGTGCTGTCCATGAAACCACCGGCTATACTCCAGCCCAGATGCTGTTCGGACGTGAACTTCGTCTCCCTTGTGATCTCCTGTTTGGTTGTCCACCCGATGCGCCTTCATCGCCCGAGGAGTACATCCAAGATCTCCAGGCACGATTTGAGGACGTACACAACTTTGCTCGGGAGCGGATTAACATGGCAACGGAGAAAATGAAGACAAGGTACGATCTAAAGGCTACGCAACATGAGTTTCAGGAAGGAGAGAAGGTCTGGTTGTGGAATCCTGTTCGACGCAAAGGACTCTCTCCCAAGTTACAGTGCAGCTGGGACGGACCATACACAGTCTTAAAAAGGCTGAATGATGTAGTGGTGCGGATCACTAAAACACCTTCATCAAAACCGAAGGTGGTGCACTATAATAGGCTAGCCAAGTACCACAAGTAACGGTAAAATTAAAATTTAAAATGTAAATACTTGTAAAATTTGCGCATGCGCACTGTAAATATTTGTATATAAATATTTGTACATATTTGTGAATTTTGTAAATATTTCCCACTTAATTTATATTTCTATGTTATCTTTATGTGCAACTTAGTTTTTGTGTTTTAGATTGTGTAAATTTGTTTAGTTTCGCCTCTTGACCAAGGGTTGCACTGCCCGGGACGTGCAGTCCTTGGGAGGGGGGCAGTGTTACGAAATTGTAAATAATTGTGTTTATTTTTGTATAAATTCTTTCAAAGAGGCTTAGTAAGTTCATAAAGTGCTAATTTTGTGCATTTCTAGTCGTTTTAGCGTTGAAATAGCCTTATTTTCCCTTAAAAACGCATTAGAAAGCCCCAGTAATGCACGTAATGGATTTGGCGCCAAATTTGGCGACTTTTTCCCACCTTGGCGATTTTTTTGGCGACCTTGGCGAGAAAATCCTTATATGGGATATACCAAATATGGAAGCTGTAAGTTGATTGGTTGACCACTTTCTAGAGTTTTCTCGAAAAATCTGGGCTCCATGGAACAGCATATAAGGAGCGCTTCCTCGCCAAGGGCAGTTCAGTTCAGTTCAGATCTCCGCTAGCTTCGCTAGTGCTTGCATTGCTCTTAAGCCTCTTTGAGAGAGACTTGCTTCAAGTGTTATTGGTATACAGTTTGTACTGTGGATTTGCTATTGACAGCTGTTGTTTAAGCTGTGTTTACTGTTTGAATTGAAGCTGATACTTGGTTTATAGACCTGTATTTTTCTGGAACCTTCTGTGAATAAATTACTGAATTTTTGTACGTTTGGCCTTTCATTCTCAGACAACTCACGAACCCCCAAGTACGCAACAATACGCACCAGGCCATCGGACCATCTTTGATATTGGCATGAACAGCATTGATTACTTTGAAAACTTTGTAAGTTATTTAATATTTAAAATTTTAATAATATGATAAAACAGGGCTATATTTCATAGGAATTTTTATTATTAGAATCATGTGTTGGAAAGAATATGAAATTGCAGGAAAATTAAAATACGAAATTCATCTTTATAAAATTTAATAACTAATTACGATAAGGTAAGTGTATCAAAGTGAAGAGAGAGTAGTCTAGTGAGAGTGGCATTTTAGTCCACGATTATGACTGAAACCGACAGAGTTAATTTCTCTTAAACCTTTCACTCCCAGTTTTTTCCCTCCATAAAACAATAAATCCAGGGGGTCGTACTCTCCGCCCTTTTTTTCAGGTCATTCTCAAAGATCAGGAATTTCCGCTCACTTTGCCACCACTAATTTTATGCAGAAATATTTCTGGATATTTTTATAGTAATATGCTATGATTTTATAAGCTGGAGATTCTTTCAGAAAAATAGTGGTAGCAGTAAATTTAAACATTTTTTATTTTTGAGAGTGTCCTGAAAAAAGGGCGGAGAGTACGACCCCTGAATAAATCTTACATTTAGTCATAAATTTATTTCAAAGGTAATATATATATATATATATATATATATATATATATTAATAGGAGTAATAGCAGAGTACGAATTAATATAGCTAGCAAAGCAACTGTGGGGTGTTTATTTGTGTTCAATATAACCAGTGATGCCATTTAAATTCATAACTTTTCAATAAATAAAAATAGCAAAATTTTGGAAGAAATACATATTGCAGTTAATTAAAATACAAATTATAAACATTAAAAAATAAAATAAAAAAATATTTCACACAGTTAATGTACTTAAATTGGCCAAAAGAGGAAACTGGTTCCGATATTATTATCAGAATAAAGTAAAATATACGTTCAATTATCAACAAGTATAGTGAAATCATATAAAATACATATTTTTCGGTGGGAAAATGTATATAGATTTTAATATTGTTCATTTTGAATCAGCGGGAATGTTAGATGGTAAGAAAGAAAAGCTGAAATGCTACGATTCCGATTGGCATCACGGGGAATGAAAGGGTTAACATGAAAATAGTATGCCCTGAAGTAAATATTGAGACCGAATATATGATGGGGAACATAGCAGTCTAAATATGTCAACTAGTTTTTTCACTTTGCTTGGAAAATGCATTATATAAAATAAGTGAGTCTTTACATTTAAAATAAGTGCATTAGAAATAACAGAATGTTCTCCCATCGACTTAAAATGGTACAAATATACGTAATACTAATGTGGGTTTTTTAATTCTATATTTTTTTACAAATTAAATTAAATATATGGTTACGCATGAGAAAGTGAAAGAAGCAGTTGATTAATAAAATGTCTTTCTAATTATTATTAGATTTTCTTTAAGCATGCAGTATTTTATAGATAATGAATTTGGGAGTTAACATTGACAAAAAATTTATAAACTAAAAATAATAAATTTTCTTCTGTCTTTCCTTATATTCAAGAAACAAATTATATAGAAAAAAATAATAAATTTTCTCTGACTTATGTGTGTATATATATATATACCGTATATACTCGCGTATAAGTCGACTCCATAAATCGAGGGGTTTGCACCAGTATTTTAAACTTGATTTCTTTACATTGTATAATCACAAAATTTATCGTGATTAAATATGGAAAGAAAACTAGCCTAAAATACTGGTGTTATCTAAGTTCCTTTTTTCGAATTTAAGGGTCGACTTATATGCAAGTATATACGGTATGTGTGTGTGTATATTAATTTATAAAAAGCAATATTTTATATACATATATGTATTTTATTTTTATTTATTTTATTTATATATTTATTTATTTATTTATTTATTTATTTTACGAATTAAATTAAATATATAATTACGTATGAAAAAGTGAAAGGAGCTGTTGATTAATAGAATGTCTTTTTAATTATTATTAGATTTTTCGTTTTTCTTTAAGTATGCAGTATTTTACAGATAATGAATTTGGGAATTAATATTGAGAAAATAATTTATAAACTAAAAATAATAAATTTTCTTCTGTCTTTCCTTATATTCAAGAAATAAATTATATAGGATAAAATAATAAATTTTCTCTGACTTATGTGTGTATATATATATATATGTGTGTGTGTATATTAATTTATTAAAAGCAATTTTTTATATACATAGGGTAGGTGCTCCAGTGATTGGCATGCTTCAGTAATTGATACCTATCTTGAAATAATTAATAAATAAGAAAAATAATAAAATCATATATTTTACATATAAGAATTTTAACATTTTATGTCAAACACTGTAGCATAAGGTGCTAATAACTGGTAAAATGAATAACCAGCAGTGTTAAACACTGGAACATAGGGTGCCAATTACTGATAAAATGAAAAACTGGCAGTGTCTGTTACTGGAACATTGAGAGGGTGTCAAATAAAAATTCATAAAAATAAATAATTGTTATCAAATGTATACATTTTAACATATATGTGGTTCTGAATGTCTTTCATGCCATATGTCCTAACTTAAGATTTCTAAAAATATTTTCTCATGACTAGAAAATTAAAGACATCAGAGATTGCTCTAAAAATGTCATTCACTGGTGCACTTACCCTCTATATATATATATATATATATATATATATATATATGTGTGTGTGTGTGTGTATTATTTATTTCCTTACTTTTTTTTTCTTTCTTTCTTTTAAAGAAACATTTTAATGAAACCCAAATAACTTGCCTTGTTTTATAAAATGAGGAATATATATTTGTTCAAATTAAGCACGCACAAACATAGCTACAAGTTGTTGTAAGGTTCTGTGAATTGCTAAATAATTTTGGACTTATATGTGACTTTTAACATTATTAGTTATTTTTCTCTGAACTCGATCATATTTGTTTTAACAGTTTAAGAAATCATTATGCAATTTAGACAAAGAAATATTTGAATTATATTTTCACAAAAACTGTAAATATTTTATGGGTCAAACGTATTATACTTTCAAAAAAGAATTTATTTTAATATTTATGTTCTCAATGTTAAACTTTTTTTTTTTTCCAATCGTGAATATTTTTTAAGTCATTTTTTTAAAAATATTAAATTAAAAAATGCCAACAAATGCATTAAACTATATGAATAGTACTTTTGTTAATCAAATATACGGCAAATGTATTAAATGTACGTTAACAATATCCAAATTACTTTCCTGAAAATTGCGTATATATATATATATATATATATATATATATATAGTAACTAAGTTTTAGAATAAAAGAAAACAGATGAGGAAATACCACCATAATCCGCAAGAAATAATAACAATAAATTAACCAGTAATAATTTTAATAAAAGTATGAAATAAAGAAATAACCAATAATAATTTTAATAAAGATGGGAAGGAAAAAAAACGCAATACTTACTGTATAATTACAAGATTGCAGAGTGCAAGAAAAACAAATTATCAAATACCAAAATTATCCATGAGAACCAAAATAGAGATACCCAAAAATAGTTTAAATAATTATTCATAGAAAGACATTAATAGATAGATTTTCGCATATATATTTTAACAAAAACAAAAAATCAATTTATTTATTTCTAGAGTAATTCTATAGAGTTATTCTTTATTCTTATTTGAATATTGTATATCATTTTATAAAAGAAAAAATAAATAGTGGTATTTAATAAATAAATAAATGAATAAATAATAAATAAAAAAGGAGGGAAACTTCCAAAATTCTTCTTTTTCCAGAAAAATCACTGATAATCCCGACGTAGTTACTCCCCTCTGTTTTCAAACAACTGTTCACTCAAGCACTAAACAGAGTAATAAAGTAATTAATTACTTACTTAAAATACCGCAATTCCTCTGCGAAAGATTCTGTTCCCGCTTTCTTAAATTCTCTCACAATCCTTCTTTGGCTCCATACATCTTTACATCACCCTCCATCCATAACTCTGGGGGATGTCCGAAAACTGGAAATTCGATGTTTTCAGGAAAACACTTCACAAATCAGAGTATCTGAAATTTTTTGAATTAAATGCTAGAAACCAATCCGGCTGTCAGTAAACGGATTATCAAAGTAGATGGCCTGGATGCGAATACATGTACGGCAGAATGTTTCATCCTGGATACTAAATTCGGTCCGTTTTCCAGAAGGGGGTTTCCTTCTTGTTCCGGGGCTCTCCGGGATAACAGAACGCGGCCAGAGGAGCTGAGTCACGTGATCGGCCGATGGAACCTGCGCCACGCATTGATTTTTTGTTTAGTTCGCAGTTGACATTTTCGTTCTAAACAGCAGCTATGCTTTCAGGCAAGTTGCTTTCTGAATGAAAAGACGGTACAGAGGGAAAAATCATACTTTTTTCTTCATTTTTATGGATGGGATACTAAAATAGTATTCGACACATTTCTATCTGATTTTGATTTTCGTAATGATTTATATGGTCAATTACCATCATGGTTAAAAGCTATCCAGTTGAATAATGTAGTATAAAAACTAATATGCTGTGTCAATCACAAATATTAAAAAAAAAAAAAAAAAAATGTATAAATTCACGCAGTACAAATTATTTATTAAAACTATTATTTTCAATGATAAATACAAACGCTTTGCTTCTCAGAGAAGTATAACATTAAATGTCCAAAGAAAGCTAATTTCATGCTAAAGAGACGACAATTTAGACAAAGCGTTTCTTTTTTTTTTTTTTTTTTTTTGGGGGGGGGGGGGGGTTAAAAATGGATAACTTTGTTTAAAATTATCACAGATTTACAATTCAACCACTCTTTTAAACGGTATTGACGAGTTCTTTTAAAATGTAATTGTATTTAAAATGTATATTCCCCGCTGGGTAATCTCCCACCACAAAAGGGGAGAGAATGCCCCACCCATAACGAAAAAGTTTTTTCTACTTGACTATTACTATTATATATGTATTTTAATTTCATAATAATTCGTAAAAATCAAATCTCATTTTGCATATTTACGTGAAATGTTGTCCTATAGTGGCATACTAAAAAAAAAAAAAAAAAAAAAAAAGAAAGGAAGAAAGAAACAAAGAAACAAATAGAAATAGAAATAGAATATTAATGCCATCTGATGAGTGATTTTCACCAAACGTAAATAGGCCCTAATTTACGTTAAGGTGAAACTACATAAAAATTTATATGAAATTATGTGCTGTAGTTCTTAAGATACAGTTGCCACAAAATTATTGTCACACAGACACGCCAGCAGATATTTTCTAAAAATGTTCAAATCGTGTTCTGGATCTTTCAAAACGTGTAAATCTACCGAAAACCGGAAATCAAAAATTTTTACGGAACCAATGATTTCTTTCATTCAATAAAGACGAAAGAAAAATGCATAATTACTTTATAATCTTTCAACTAGTCTTCAAATTTATATGATATCATAGTATCTGATTTTTAATTTATAAATGAAACAGAGTATGGTATTTATCTGCATTTATTATAAATAGATTACCACTGGGAAGTATATGCATTAACTGTCTGACGGCCGCTGACGAATGTATCCGGCAAACTGTGCTGTTCCTTTGTCTACAATACACTTAGAATTCAAAATTACATAACTATGAAATTTAGCTACTTTTTAAAGTTTGAGAGACTTAAATAATAATCATAAGGATTATAATCGTGTACATAGTTACATTTTTAATCTCAAGTTGAAATAAGCATTATTTTAGTACATTGAAACAATTGTGCAGTGAAAACAACATGCATTGCAACCTTGCTCTTTCAAAGGTGGTCAGAGAGTTAATAATAAACTTTTACCTTATTCTAAGGTTTGAAGACGTGATAAATGTGTATTAATAGACCCCCCCCCCTTTTTTTTTCTTTTTTTAAATTGGATTTTTTATTTTCTTTTTATTTAGGGAATATTTTGTATATTTTCTAGATTTAATATATAGTTTTTGAATAGGTTAACGTTTAAAACCATTTTTCTTTTATCGAGATAAGTATTTCATTTGTAAAACGTCTATATCAGTCATGAATGTTCGTTATCAGGGCTGCAACAGGTGACTTTTATTATTATTATTATTATTATTATCGTACCACTATTTCCATAACATTAAATTTATAATAAATTTTTGCAAGCAAACTACTGATTTACCTGCATAAATATATCATAAATTTTATTTTTCTGAAATAGTGGTACAAAAAGAATAAAAAAAGAGTCACCTTTGGCAGCCCTGGTTATGGCTTGGAATCCATTCTAAACCGTAGGTCCTAGTGTAATGAATTTAGGAGTGAGTCCCACACCATCGCCAATTTCTCACTGCCCAACACTAGTGCGACGTAAAACCCAACCAACCAACCTAGTCTAATGAAACTTAAACGGCAAAAAATGGCTGTAAAGCGACAACACACACCTCCAGATGCTTATATCTCAGCATCTGTTGGTTAACTGTACCAAACAGCAGAAATAAAATGTTTATTGTAAGACGTTATGTTGATTAAAGTTTTGTTCATGTTAACCTATAGGTGGCGCTGTTATATAAACTGACACTGAATAAAAGATTTGTGATGATCTCACAATGCTAGTTATAGAAATGTGGAAAAAGATGAGTCTGGTGTAATTTATTTCAGGTGTAAAAAGATTTAGTTTTTTAAAAATCAAAACAAATTAGTCAAACTGTTGAGATTTTAGGGTTACTAAAATATTTTAGTACTTATATAAATTTAAGCTTAGAATAAGATGTCAAAATGTTGCTGAATTATTTCACAATAATTAAACTATTATACAATGAGAGACATCGATGTGCAATGTATGCCAGTGATAATTTTAAAAAGTAAATTACAAAGGGGTATTTCCTTCTTATAGTCAAAAAAAAAAAAAAAAATTTGTCTGTAAGTATAAACCGGTATTTCTTATCTCAAAATTTCATATCATCTCTTTCGGGGAAATAAAATTTCTTCCCGGAATTAAATATCTAAATTTAACGCTAATGAATAGCAATACCACAGATGTCGACTGAATTAGGACTGAGTACATATATTTTCCTATCGTATTCTTGTGTATTGTTTTTCCGCAATTCAATAAAAGGGAAGTTATTATTCGCAAATAGCGGTTCCAAATCAGTAATCTACACCATTCTGTAAACCTTGATGGTATTTTTACTCTATATTTTAACCCCTTAACGGTCACATATTTTTCAAAGACATGCCCATGAAATCCACATTTTTGTCTAATTAAAAAATAATAATAATAATTAGATTGAAAATAAATGTATGAATAATATATATATATATTTATTCTGTACATATTTTCAAATACATTATATATAATTTGGTACTGGCTGGTGCTTTCATGCACTCTAAAATATTAAAGGGAAAATACAAGTGGGGCGTGGTCACTGCTCGTGAATATCACGGGAGCGAGAAGGAAGGGGTTAATAATTCAAATCCATTATTTTTTAATGACCAAATAATAAGTAAATTTTAATAATGGGAGACTTGGCGTTGAAATATTAAAACCCGAATAAACTACTACGTCAGAAACGCCAAGGAAAAATATTTGAGATGCATACAGCTGTTTCGGTAGCCTTAAGCGTACCGTCTTCAGTGTAAAAAGAATTTTGAATCTGGAGAAGTGCTCGTATATATTATGAATTACGTCCGCAAACAAGAAACCAATAAATCGGCTATTTCTATTATCATTAATTATTATGATCAATAATTATGATTAATTATGATTATGATTATTTGATTTATGATTTATTTTGATTTATGATATTATGATTATTTATGATTATTTGATAAATTATTATGATTAATTTTTATTATGATCTATTATGATAATTGTGTATTAAATTATGATTTTCCTCCCAGCAATATCATAATTTTAAATTTAATTCAGCTAAAATAATTTGCAGACCTAAATCCATTCATGAACTCGACTTTTTTTAAGCTTTTCATATTTATTTTGTAAAATTTTTTAAAACCTTGTAAATTGTGATTTCGCTGTTCCCAATTTGTCCGATTGTTGGAAGTTTTACATTCAGTCCACATTTTCTTAATTTTTCTACTGTTTACACAGCTAACATCCTAAATTGCTATTGGTCACACTCCCCACCTTTCCCGTAATCCTATTGGTTGAAGTAAATTCGGTCCCTCTCCTATATATACGAGCACTTCTCCAGATTCAGAATTCTTTTTGCACTGAAGACGGTACGCTTAAGGCTACCGGAACAGCTGTACGCATCTCAAATACTTTTTCTTTGGCGTTTCTGACGTAGCAGTTTATTCGGGTTTTAAATAAGTAAATTTGATAGAAAAGAGTAATGTTTCATTTAAGGATTACATGGGTTACAGCCTTTAAAAAAAAAAAAAAAAAAAAAAAAAAAAAATTATTTATTTATTTATTTTTAATATAATAAATAAATTTTTTGTTTTAAAAATGTAAGGAAAATAAGCAAAATTTGAACAATATCTTATAAAATTTTTATTGAAAAATTTTGGAAATTTCAGCCGGTTTGTACTGGTTTCCGGAGACCCTTCAGAAAACCAGTAGACACTGTTTTGAAATTTCACACACTTTTTAAAAATAGCATTGACCAGTGCTTGAACGAAGCATAAAAAAAAAAAAAAAAAAAAAAAACTTAGAGTTTTTGGCCGAGTTTTATGCAAAAAAAAAAAAAAAAATTACAAATTTCGGTACATTTTACCATAGATATAGTAATAAGACATAGATTGATCAACGGGGGGGAAGAAAGTGATTTCGTTTTACTCGGGGAAAGACACTCTAACGACTGTCTTTCCCCGAATAAATACACACAGGAATACACACGGATAATTTAGCAAATAAAAGTTATGAATAACTTATGTACTAAAGGTGAAAGAAAAACTCCTGATACAGTTTTAAATTAATTTTTCTTTCTTTCTTTCTTTTTTTTTTTTTTTTTTTTTACTGTATCTATTAATTTAGTTAATATTTAAAAGTTAAACTCTTTTTGTTTTTATATACTAAAACTAACGTTCTTTACCTGCGCCCAGAGCCTGATTAAGGGGGAAGCACACATTATTTATACTTACACCGTTATTTTTTAACAAATACTTTCCTCCTATAATAAACAGAAAATTCTCATCAAAAATTATTTTAAAAGAATTCTGGTGTCTAATAACGGTGAGTAAATTGGATTGTTTCACACCGTTCATTTTTTATAAAAAATATTTCCTCGTCAAAGCGTGGAATTTCTATGACATGAAGTAAAAAATAATTGTAAAAATATTCCGGTGAGAGCGGAGATAATGTGTGCTTCCCCCTTAATCAGACTGTGCCTGCGCCGCTGCTAACTATATTAACACTTTCGCGACCGCATGATTTTGTCTTTTTGACCGAAAGGTCCGCTTTTGGGCGTTATTCTACTAAGTTATCATATTTCAGAACACAATTTTCTGTTTTCATATTTATATTGCAAATGGATATTCATTATAATTATAACCTTTCTAATCAAATCATTTGTATCGATAGTATATTTAACTGTACAAAAGTGAATATTAGCTATATTATTAAGAAATAAATAACGTACAAATTGCGAAAGAAACGCCCACTGGCGGAGTTACAGATTTTCAAATGACGTGAATCTACGTCAGCGGTCGTGAAAGTGTTAAAAAGAATTTTGAAAATTCCATATTACAGTATTTTCCAACCGGAACTTTAAATTTATAGTAAAAACTATTTTTACTTTCTCTTACCCATAAGGTAGAGAAAGTATTGTTTTTGGGACAAATTTTCGAACGCGAGATTTTGTTATATTTACACATTTTGAGGTCCCCTGAATACGAAAATCATGTTTTTAGCAAATGGTCTGTGTGTCTGTGTGTGTGTCTGTCTGTTATCGGCATATCTCAAAAACAAATTATGGCAGGAAGTTCAAACTTGGTATTCTAAATGTATATCATATAGGGATGCTACAGTAAGCTTTTCGTTAAGATCAAGCAAATGGTTCATGTACAGGGACAATCAAGAGAATTCTAATACATTACGTCTATGGGGGAATTTGCAGAAAAGTAGAGTTTAACGTCTATAGACTGCACTAAACCAAATGAAACGAATATATATTTTTTGTAATAGAGATAGTTAACTGGGGAAAAAAAATTGTGTATGTAGGAGCCTCACCTCCCCCCCTGGGGGGGAAGTCCCCCCTCGAGGGGAGTAAATTTTCATGATGGGTATCTTTCAAAAGAGCTCGCCTATACCTTTAAAACGAATGGTTGAACCATCGATCTGTGATAATTTAAAACAAAGTTATAGATTTTTTTTTACTTTTAACGAAAAAAAAAAAAACTTAGAAAAAAAAAATCGTACTTTTTTTTTTTTTTTTTTTTAATATTGATAATAAAATGGACTTTAATTGGGGATATTTGGTGTTATACTACTTCTCTAATATGGAAATCGTCTACCTTATCATAAAAGATAATAATAAATTATTTTTTAAAACGAGAATTATCTTTTAATAACCGAATTAAATTCTTTAAAATGTAGGTGCATTAATGAAACGGGGGGTTAAGGGGGGCGGTAGCCCCCTCACACAGAACTAATTATCATATAAAACTCTTCAGAAGCCTAATATGAATTGTTTAACATAGGTTTATATAACAGTACTCGTTATCTTACCTATTAATCTGCAACCTGTATTTATAGTATTAAATTTCAGGGTAAGAGAAAGTGTGTGAGTGACACACCAGATTATTTAACAAGCTTTTGTTTCTTACAAATACAGCTTTATTTGTAAATTAAATTTTCTGGTGTGTAACTCATGTATGTGACCTGCGCGTTAAACGCCAGAAAATACGGTACTTACTAATATAAAATTTAAAAAAAAATCAAACTTTAAATATATATATATATATATATTCCATTAAATATCAAAACAGTATTTAAACCATAATAATAACAAAGCAACTGATTATAAAAATTATATTTTTCATAATTTAGTCAAATATAATTTACTTATGAAACTTATCCCATTTCTTTTCATATATTTATTAGAACAATAAAAGCTACATAATATTTCAACATTTTAAAAATTCATCAACATTCTATTCTATTATTATTTCCGATTTTTATATTCTCTAATGACTGATGCCATTAAAAATTTTTCGGCATCAAAAATCTTTGATCGTGAACATGGTGATGATAGATCTATATAAATTACTACATCTATGCATTTTACCCCATACATAGTATTGCCCATCTGCGCAGCACTAGTGCGACGTAAAGCCCAACCAACCAACCAACCAACCCCATACATAGCCTTGTAAAATTTGTTATAATCGGAAAAAAAGAAAAAAAAAGGCAGTTCTGTTTTAAAGAAGTGTGCGAAATTTCAGTGGATTGGGTTGGGTTAGGTTTTTTACGTCGCAGTAATGCTGCACGAAGGACAATTGGCGACGGTCTGGGACTCACCCCTAGAGGTGGTCCAGCGAAATTTCAGTGAGATCGGTGTATTAGTTATTGAGAAATCGACTTAACCGCTTTTCTAAAAGATCTCTGAAAACCTGGACACACCGACTGAATTTTTCAAAATTTTTAATGAAATTTTTTTTAAATATTGTTTACATGTTACTCTTTTTTAGGCTCAAAAATATGAATAAAAAATGTTTTATATTAAATATATATGTACACAGAAAATAGGCTTTTTTTAGCCTTTTAAAATTCATGTAACCCCTTAAACATGTTTACAATATTGCCTGGTGAGTTCTTTTCCAAATCATCAATTAATTCAAATATAATCTGTATTAATTTTACATAAAACTCTTTTGTTAAATTATTCTGTTTTCCAACACGCAAAAAGTTACTGGCACTTTGTTCTATGTTTAAAGATTTAAATGAAAATGAATCATATAATATTTATTTTAAAAGTGCTATATACTATTGGTGCGTATAATAAATATCCCTTATTACTGTTTAAGTATACACTTGAGAGAATTTTCATAAAATACTTCTGTTAATTTATGGAGGTGGAGTGTTTGGAAAACCACTTTCATCTTCTTCATGTATTTTTGAACAAATGATTTTGTCCTACATATTCTGTCGGGTAGAAAATGTAGCTCTTTAGATAAAAGACAATAATAAGATAGAAAAACTAAAAACAACATTCTTGTACAGAAATTTTATCATATATAATCTTGTAGCATTTATCTTTTACTTTTTCTTAGCCAAATACAAGGTGATCAGTTTAAAAGAGTACCCGATGGTTTTTCTTATAACCCTTAAATATGACGGATGTGGCAACTATTCTAACACTGAAGTATGATTGTTTGAACCTTGTTTAAGTGTGGGAGACAATTTTCAACACTATAGGACTGTTACAACTTTATTTCTGAGGTAAAACAGAAATGGAGCCGCACAATATTTTTAATCCTGTAATAATTTTATTTTTGAAAAACATAATTTAATTCAAATTTTTTACATTATCATTCCTCACAGAAAATGTTGAAAATGTTCGCCACCATTTTGGAATGCAAACCTGAACACGTCGAACCAAGTTTTTTGACACACTTCGCAGCATTGTTAGTGTTATTGACGGGATTTCTTCAGTTATGATCTGTTTTAATTCATCGATGTTTGCAAGACTTCTCTGGAAAAGTTTATGAAATGATAATGTAAAAATGATAATGATAATGATAATATAAATGTAATTTAGGAATGATAATGTAAAAAATTTTAATTAAATTTTGCTTTTCATAAATAAAAATATTACAGGATTTAAAAAATTGTGCGTCTCCATTTCTGTTTTACATCACAAATAAAGCTGTAACAGTTCAACAGTGTTGGAAATTGTCTCCCACACTTAAATAAGGTTCAAACAATTATAGTTCAGTGTTAGAATAGTTGCCACATCCGTCATATTTTAGGGTAATAAGAAAAGCCAACGGGTACTCATTTAAATTGATCACCCTGTGTATGGTAGAGAAAGTACTGTTTTGGGGTCAAATTTTCGAAATTGAGTTTTTGTTACATTTACACGTTTTGAGGTCCATTGAATCCGAAATTCGTGTTTTTAGTGGTTGGCATAGGTGCCAACTCTCCCGATTTTTTAGGAAGACATAATACCATAAAATTTTTAGAATTGTTTTCATCTTATTTAATCGTTGAAAATATATGAAACATTTTCCTTTAAAGAAATGCTGGTGATAAATATCATTAAAAAGTTAAAAATGTTAGCAACTATGGTGGCTGGTCTGTGTGTATGTGTGTCTATCTGCTATCACCAAATCTCAAGAAAAAATAATGGAAGAAAGTTCAAGCTTGGTATTCTAAATGTGTATCATATAAAGATGCTACAGTAAACTTTTCATTGGAATCAAGCAAATGCTTTGCGTACAGGGACATTCAAGAGAATTCAAATACATTATGTCTATGAGAAAATGTCTGATAAGTACTAAGTAACATCTACAGGCTAACTTACATGAAACGGAATAAACAAAATGTATTATATTCATAAAAGCATGTTTTGTGTAGATTATGGTATGAAATCATTCATCATTCGTTTACAGGGCTACCCAAAGTATTTGGATGAATTGCGGCTATACTTAGAAATTGCAGGAATCGTAATTCATTTTGTGTTCGATATTTTTCAAGTAAGACTAATTTTTAATACGTAGTATTGTTTATAGTGCATATTGATTATAGAAAATATACAGGACTACCCAGAATTAAGCAAAACGTTCTTTTCTATAGAATGTAATTGATGGAAGTGCATTGTACACTAAGCGACAAAAAAAAAAAAAAAAAAAAAAAGGCCTCACTTGGATATTTTCTATTTTTTTATTTTTTATTTTTTTTTTTTTTTTCTGTAATCGCTAATTTTATTTTTTCAAAAGTAAATTTTTGAACAGATTTTATTACGTTGTGTTCCGCGTGCAATTTAGGATTGAGCCAAGTGTTAAAAACAAGAAGTAATCGTTCGGAAAATTGTAATTTTAGAAAGTATTTCAAAAATGGCAAGAATAAGGCAATTAACGATACCACAAAAAATATTAATTTTAGAGCAAAAACCAAAAAAATATTTTAATAAGTGGGATGTCAAATGATTAAATGTTAACAAAATATAAGTGATCTGGTTTTTAGCAGGATATAATAATTTTTGGCTGTTTAAACTGCACATTTGTCCTTAGGCGGCTACGTTACTCATCCAGACGAGATGACCGCAAGTTAAAAAGCAAGCGCTTAAAAAATCAGTTTGTATTACATTTGGAACATTGCAAGGATTCAAAAAAAGTGTTTAGTAACATAATTTATCTAAATAGAGGGAAATAACAATTAAACAAAGCAGGTTTAATTTCCAGAAAATCTGAAAAAAATTCATTCTTAACGAAAAGAATTAGAAAACCAAGACATTAGAGGGTTAAAAAAATTTAAAAAGGATCAATTAATCATTGGGCTGAAGTTGTTCAATTTTCTAAATTGTATTGTATTTTATGTATTCTGACTGCTAAACAGTCTCGTTAGGCTTTTCTCAATTATCTTAATAAAAAACTAGTTGGCATAGGTGGACTCTGCTCAGTTCCCCATCATATATATGCTCTCATAAATTTCTAGTGCGAGACATATTATAATCATGTTAAAAGAAATGAATTTGTCCAAAGCTTGATACAGTGACAGAATGAAATCCCCGCCTAATAGGCGGGGATTTCATTCTGTCACCGTTCACTTCGATATATTTATCTCATTCTAATCTATTAATTTATTTTATCAGGGTCGATTCCGTTGTTTAGTTTTCATGCTACTGTTTCCAATGCAATAATCCTCAAAATTCATATTTATATGAAAAATTTAAAATTTCGCTAGGTTGATAAAATCGTAAATTACTAATAATTTACGAAATTTTCCTATTAGAATATTTGTATTCAATCATGTTCAAACAAATATCATAAATGTAATTTTGATGTTGTCTAATGTATTTATGATCCTCAAAATGGAAGTTTATGCTCAATTTTGCCTTATTCTAACATGTTAAGTAAATCGTAAATTCCAAATAACTTACGAATTTTCTAAAATGGAAAAATCGTAGTCTATGATATTCATGCCAGTGTCCTAAATAATATTTCAAAAGTAGTCTGACATCTTTACGATGAAAATATCGCTCAAAATTGACGTTTATGTGAAATTTTGCCCTATACTGCCATGTTAAGAAATTCGTAAATTTCCAATAACTTGCGAAATTTTCAAAGTAGCATATTTATAGTTACTGATGTTCATTCCGGCATCAAAACTGATATTTTAAAACTGCTCTGACATTTTTACAGTAAAAAGTTTTCATTTAATGCACGTTTAAGTGAATTTTTGTCCTATTCTCCCATGTTAAGAAAATCGTAAATTTCTAATAACTTACGAAGTTTTTTAATTCGAATGTTCCAAATAAATAGGGTTCTTGCCAGTATCGAAAGTAATATTTTAAAACTGATCTGACCTTTCTGCGATTATTTGTTCGTGAGATATCGTGTAAACAGACTAACAAACTAACGGACTAACGGACTTACACACTAACGGACTGACTCACTAACGGACTAACACACTAACGGACTGACACACTAACAGACACCCTACAGACAGACACCATACAAATTTTGTCATTTTCGGATTCCTCACACCTGAAAACGTATAAAGTATAAAAAAGTCAAAAAACCGAGGTCGAAATTTTTCACGATAACTAAGTTCCCCATACCTAAAGTATGATGGGGAACTAAAAAAAAAAAAAAAAAAAAGGTAAGATTAGGGCTCTTCGCTCTACTGCCATATGACTCCACAGCTACCTGATCGGCTCTGCTCTGCCTCTCTCTTCCGTCATGCTGCTGACAGCATCAAATCATCACGCCAGGGTTCCTTGTGAATCCACACAGATCATCGTTCCGAACATCATGAACATGCAAGACCTCCTTATGTGCTTCTTCTCTCCTCAGGTGAAGGTAAGCGGCTGTCAAGACAGCCGTAGGCACTTTTCAAGCCAGTGATGATGATGATGATGATGAGTCAAGTTTAACTTATTTCGAACTGACGGAAACAAGCAGATCTCATCACGAAAATGTGACTGACTTAATGAAAATCTCACTTTTAAAACAATGACATATTCCCCGTACATTACGATACGAAAATGCATAATTTTTCGGAGAGTCTGGCAAATTTCCATGTTCAAGGGATAAATTAATCCGAAATAAAACTTGGCCATTAAAAAATTGATACCTGACCGACTACTTTGGAGGTATTTCAGACTCTTTCATAATCAGCATTTCAAGACGATAATGCACCTTGTTATATGGCGCTTTTGATACATTTATTTGATTCAAGTTGTTAAAATTACTTATCCATTCTCATGAGCATCTATAATTTTGTAAGTTATCATAACTTTTTTCACTTAAAATTAAATCCCACAAAGAATATCGCAGGATTTCTTCTGCATTAGCCATGAAAATTGTCCTAATCTCAATCCGCTCGAAAATATTTAGTCCATAAAAGAGGGCGGGGATTAGAAATTTGTAGCCTACAACTTTGAAAGAACTAGAAAAAAATATTTATGATATTTGGCACAGTGAAATTTCTGCGTTTCATGTTAAAAAAGTGTAAAATACTATGCCATTGCGCATTAAAGCAGTAATTCTTTATAAAGGCGGAATTATCCAATCAAGAATACATATTTTTATTAAATAATTGTTTAGATCTAACAAATAAATAGTTTTATTTCATACATTAAAATAGCACTTGTTTATTTCATATAATAAATCATGATAGAGTACAAAGTATATGTTTATTATATTACGTTTAAAAAGAAAATTTTATGTAGATTATTATTAAATGCTTCGTAGAGTGTAATAAAACAAATTATTAAATCGAAAATGTACATAGGTATCACGTTATGACCCGTATTATGCAAACATAACAATTTTATTTGCTGTACTCATTAGATTTTAAATTATTACAATCCCAAAAGGTATAAGTCAATTTTTCTGCAGTGCGGCTTTTTTTTTTTTTGTCGCTTAGTGTACGTTTTACTATGTCGATAAATACTTCAAAATTAATTTTTCATACCCATACTGTAAACAAAGTATTTTTTTGAAGTTCTGCTTTCAATTACGTTTTTTCTTGTATAATATCATGTTTTGAGGTCCCCTAAATACGAAAGACCAATTTTTAGCGGTCGATCTCTATGTATATCTGTTATCAGCATAACTTTAAAAAAAAAAAAAAAAAAAAATGCACTCTGGGAAATTTGAAAAAAAGTATGTCGTAATCTCAGTGCAGGGTACAATTAACGGCCCTCTTCACTTAACGTCGCCGGAAGCCCGAGCCAGTGTTATTCTATGCGGAAATTTTCTTTACAAATAACTTATTAACTAATACATATTTTTAAATTCTGTTTTCACATTCAGAAAATTCCTAACTGTTAAATTGACGGACCTTTTTATGAAATGTATTTTTTTAATTTTTAATATTTTATTTTGAAATTTCAAAATGAAAAAAATTCACATATTGAAAATTCGTATTTTGAAGATTCAAAATAAAATATAAAAAATTAAAAAAATATTTTTTTAAAAAAGGTCCGTCAATTTAACAGCTGGGAATTTTCAGAATGTGAAAACAGAAATTAAAAATATGTATTAGTTAATAAGTTATTTGTAAAGAAAAAATTCCCATAGAATAACATTAGCTTCGGCTTCCGGAGGCGGTGAGTGAAGCGGGCCCTTAAACATGTTTTAAGTTCCTTTCCCTAATCATAAAGAATTTTCTTTGTGTTCTTGTTAAATAATAATAATAATAATAATAATAATAATAAGTGCTAGATTCATCCAAACCTATACAGTTCGTGCGAAGGTGACCTGTAACATATCTACCTATTTTTAACTCAATCGATTTAAGTGTTTAGATATTATACCGTTTCCACACACTGACACGCATACGCACATACATATGCACACGTACTTAAATAACTGTAAAAAAGGCAAAAGATGAAGTCAGAAAACCTTAAAACGTATAGATACATCAAAATATTGTATTTGAAATTTTTCATGATTACAATACTTTCCTGAATCAAATCCAAAGTTACAAAATGTCATTTTATTCTTTAACGAATTATAGTGAATTATTATTATTAGGTATTTGTGAAATGCTTCTGAAATTTTGTACTCTTAAGTACTTGGTACTGGTATCGGTACTAAAGAAATTTTTTGCGGTACTAACCGGTACTAACAGAGTACTTTCGAATGACATCGTTGAAATTTGATATTTCAAAAGTGTGAGGGCTGCCATTTCACCAGCCGGAATTCCTGTACTCTTCATTACTTGATACTGGTGTCGGTACTAACGAAAATTTTTGCTGTACTTACCGGTACTAAAGAAGTACTTTCGAATGACATCGTTGAAATTTGATATTTCAAAAGTGTGCGGATTACCATTTCACCAGCCCGAATTTTTGTACACTTCAGTACTTGGTACTGGTGTCGGTACTAACGAAAATTTTTGCGGTAGTAACCGGTACTAACGGAGTACTTTCGAATGACATCGTTGAAATTTTATATTTCAAAAGTGTGCGGATTACCATTTCACCAGCCCGAATTTTTGTACACTTCAGTACTTGGTACTGGTGTCGGTACTAACGAAAATTTTTGCTGTACTTACCGGTACTAAAGAAGTACTTTCGAATGACATCGTTGAAATTTGATATTTCAAAAGTGTGCGGATTACCATTTCACCAGCCCGAATTTTTGTACACTTCAGTACTTGGTACTGGTGTCGGTACTAACGAAAATTTTTGCGGTAGTAACCGGTACTAACGGAGTACTTTCGAATGACATCGTTGAAATTTTATATTTCAAAAGTGTGCGGATTACCATTTCACCAACCCGAATTTTTGTACACTTCAGTACTTGGTACTGGTGTCGGTACTAACGAAAATTTTTGCGGTAGTAACCGGTACTAACGGAGTACTTTCGAATGACATCGTTGAAATTTGATATTTCAAAAGTGTGCGGGCTACCATTTCACAAGCCCGAATTTTTGTACTCTTCATTACTTGATACTGGTGTCGGTACTAACGAAAATTTTTGCTGTACTAACCGGTACTAACGAAGTACTTTCGAATGACATAATAATTTTTTTTTTATTTTAAAAGTGTGCGGACTGGTGAAATGCACCTCATAAAATTACTGAACAGTGATAAAATTGGGGGAGGGAATTGCGTCCCGAGAAAACAGTGGGTGATTGGACAAAATGGGAGTCATATTCTAATTCAGGAGATCATTTTACATAAGAAACAAAAATGGTATCAGGGCTCGAATCTTTTTTTTTTTTTTTTTTTTTTTTTTTTTTTTTTTTCGCAGCGCAGTGTATTATAACAAATCTGCTTAGACCTACGTGACATAAATGATATGTTTATTAGGACTGAGGACTATTAGTCTCAATCTACGGATTTTTACGATATCAGTTTTACGATAGTTGGACACTTATCGAAATCAAAAATTTATCGAAAATATAATTTAATAATTTGAAAACGATGTTATAATTTGTAAAAATAAATAAATAAATAAATAATAGTCCTCAGTACTAAACTAAATTCTGCTTTTGCCAGAATTTCATCAAAATCTTTTTTTTTTTTTTTTTTTTTTTTTTAATAGAAAAAGAAAAGAAAATTAACAATAATCAGTTTCGAAACGGACAGTATCGAAAAAGTTTTTTTTTGAATAATTTTGAATTATGAAATAAAAAGCGCGCGTGCAAAATGAAATAAAAAATAAAATAAGATTTATAAATAGACAATATTTAAGCTCGTGGACTCAGTTCAAAGATATAATAAGTATAAAATGACGACGTTAGTCTAATTAGATTATTATTATTATTATTATTATTTTAAAACTTGTCTTATTTTGTGACTTATTTTGAACTTGCAAATGACATTGCCGACTGATCTGTAATAGGTAAAGAAATAAATCGCGTTCTGATCTTTCTGGTATACTTTATAGGTTCTTTATCTCACATTAAATAACATTTAAAAAATAATATAATGTTGATTTTAAATCTCATGACGTCCGCTAAAACAGAAAATATGCAAAAATGAAATCTTATACTGAGATCAGATTAGAGGTGCCGTAAATTATTAAAATAATAACGTACATTTCAGATCAAAAATATTTCTATTATCTTTTACTAACACAAATGCATCAATAATGACAGAATGGGTATATGTTAATTGCATTTCACTATTAGTCACTCCGAAGCTTCTAACAATTGACAGATTTGACAGACATTTCAAAGAATTTTAACTGCTTCCAATTCAAAATTTGATTAAATTTATTTTAGAGAAACTGGAATATAAGATTAATTTTTATACAAACTACAGAAAAAATGCCAGAACCGGGAATCGAACCCGGATACTCCGCTTACCGTGGGGAAATTCTACCACTGAGCTACCCTGGGGGAATGTCAGCTTTGCGTTTCTGCTATAATATCCGCTGGCAAGGTGTGTTCTGCAAACGCAGATATAATAGGTGAACATATTTACCGTGGCACAACTCCGGTAGACCACGTAATTTCTAATTAGAAACATTGTTCATCAAATCATCAACCATGAATATTCATTCTAGAGAAATTGAAATGAAAGGCTGACTTTTATACCAACTAGGGTAGGTGCTCCAGTGATTGGCATGCTCCAGTAATTGACCTCTACCCCGAAATAATTAATAAATAATAAAAATAATAAAATCATATATTTTACATCTAAGAATTTTAACATTTTATGTCAAACACTGGAGCATGGGGTGCTAATAACTGGTAAAATGAATAACTAGCAGTGCCAAACACTGGAACATAGAGTGCCAATTACTGAAAAATGAAAAAATTGGCAGTGTCAATTACTGGAACATTGAGTGGGTGTCAAACAAAAATTCATAAAAAAAAATATAATTGTTATCAAATACATATATTTTAACAGATATGTGGTTCTGAATATTTTTTATGCCAATTAAAGATTTAAGATTTCTAAAAATATTTTCTGATGACTAGAACATTAAAAACATCAGAGATTGCTCTAAAAGTGTCAATCACTGGAGCACTTACCCTATATTAAAAATGTCAGAACGGGAAATCGAACCCGGGTGCGTATTTACAGAACATACATTGTTTCGAAACCACCTTGGCGATCTTTTCTTTTGACAGGGATAAAATAGCGCCATGGTGTCTCGCGAATGGCAACACAGTTGACCTCAAAGCATAAAAGAAAGGCGTGTTAAATTAAAATACGTTGATTTGCCAGACAGATGCATTATTGTTAAAACAGATGACGATTCTTCAGAAATTTAAATAAATTTAAAAAAAAAAAAAAAAAAATTGTTTTTACACATAGACAGATTGACTACTTACTGTTTAAAAAATGGATTTATTACTATATCTTCCATAAAAATGGATTTATTACTGTATATATAAGAATAAAGTGGAAGATTCGGAAAAACTTTTAATTTCCGGTTTTCGATGAATTTACACGTTTTGAGATTTCCTTGCATTTCAATTAATTGAAATTGACTACCTATTTTTATAAAAGTGGATTTATTACTAGATTCTTCATATATAAGAAAAAAGTAGAAGATATAGAAAAACTTTCAATTTCCGGTTTTCGCTGAATTTAAACGTTTTGAGATTTTCTTGCATTTCAATTAATTGAATTGACTACTTATTTAAAAAAAAAAAAAAAAAAAAAAAAAAAAAAATGGATTTATTATTCTATTTTTTGCCTATATAAGAAGAAAGTATAAGATTTAAAAAAAAAAAAAAAAAATAGATTTCAGGTTTTCAATGAGGTTACACGTTTTGAGATTTCCTGAACTCAATTTGACCATTTTTAGAAAATGTCTGTCTTTTTGAGTTCGAACACTGTACTTCATGAACCAATGGACTTAATTTAATCGAACTTGATATTTAGCTGGACCTTGGTTTGAATTGGTTCCAATTAGCTTCTGGGCTATATCACCCAACAGGGGGCGCTTCCACGTTGCTATTTACTCTCATTTCAGGAAAAGATCAGCATCTACAGTGTACCAAACTTAGAGGTATATATTGAATAACACTCTGCTGATTCAGTTTGAGTGCATATTGGCCAACAAGTGGCGCTGTTACATTGCAATCCCATTTTAAGGATGAAGCTTCTATAGTGTATAAATGTACGGGATTTGCTGTAAGAGATGGTTATAAGGTAAAACTTTGCTGATTCACTTTGGATGCATACCAGACGATAGGTGGCGTTGCTATTCAGCAATATTTTCCGTTTACGGAAAAGTTATATCTCAGCTTCTATACTATAGAAATGTACCAAACTGGATGTGTGAGTACATATTATCAAAAATTATTTTTATTCTTAATATTTTAGGCGGTTTCTCATTGCTATATCTCAACATTTGTTGATGAAAATTGCACTGAATTTTAAGAGAAAATATATTGATTAAATTTTCCATGTTAATCGGTAGGTAGCGCTGTCATATAAAATGTTATAAAAGAAAGTATTGAATTTGTGATTTTTTTTTTTTTTATCTTCTTTCTCTATTTTTAACTAACATTTCTTTTTATTTTATTAAGTTAAAATCAAAAATAAAGGTTTTTTTTTCCAGTCCATTGTTGCAGTTATGGCGTCAATAAAGTTTAAAACATGGATAATAATTTATTTTATTTATTATTATATTATCCCAGCAGAAATGATACCATTTTTGAACATTAGCTTCCAAAAACTTGGGCTTTTATCGTTAAGAAAGACAAACATTAAAAAAAAAAAAAATACGATGGAAGAAATAACGAGAGAGGGTATTTTTTCATCATAACATGAAGGTAATATTTACCGATGCAATTAATAAATGCATTTTGAATGTAGGTTAATACCTGACAATCCCCGAAACAGACAGAAAGTAAAAGCCTTTATTATGGTCCAGAGAGCGGACCACTCCTCTGTAACAATGAAATATTAACATCATTCCTTGAAAACTCATTAACATAATATTGCGCTTACTTTCGACGATATTAATAAATAAATACCATACCGTTAAACAGTTCTGTAAAACAAGAGTTTTCATTAAGAGAAACCAGGAGATGTTATTCGAACATGTTTTGTAAATTAACTTTTTTTCTGTTTCACTGTCGGACAATCAGTTAATAATTTAACATTATCTGCATTATTTGTTATCTTTATTTCGCAAATTATAAATGTAATATAAAAAGAAAATGTTATTAAAAAAAAAAAAAAAAAAAAAATGAAAGAAAGAAAGAACTACGTAACTGGCGTTAATAAGTAATAAGTAAGAAAAAAGTCCATCCGGATCATTCCTAAGGGTAGGTTGATTTCATTTTTTCTTATCAAGTAGCCACCATTTAGAACCAAAATGGCTGCTACAAATTATTAATGGACTTTGTAGAAGTATTGATGTGGGCTATATACATATGGAGTTTTAAGCAAATCAGTTCATAAATACCTTTTTATAGGAATTTGAAATTTTCAAGTGGTAGGAACTTGGAAACAAGATGGCGGGCCAAGTTGCCAAACAAATATATCAAATGCATTTGTGAGATAAGTCTACTATATATATTTAGTTGGAATTAATTCAGAATTTCAAAAGTTATCGTGTTGACAAATGGCCGCCACTTGGATTAAAATGGCGGAGCAAGTTGCTCTTCGAACTAATCCAAGATATTTGTATGGTAAGTCCACTGTCCAACTTTGGTTCGGATAACTCCATAATTTCAAAAGTTATCGCGAATCGCGATAAGGAATTCTCAAATGGCAACTTTCGAGTGGCCGCAACTTCGAAACAAAATTGAGGAGAATATTGCCATGAATCTTGAAATCTAGTTCCAGGGGAACCCATTCGTTAGTAAAGATACAGAGATTGAGGTCAATACTTCTATTTGCAGGTTCTTGATAGAGCAACAACCCTCATCCAATATTTCGGTTTCCCACGCTGATGTCATCCGTGAAATAAAAAATCTTAAGAACAAGAAAGCCCCTGGCATCAGCGGAATCAGTAATGACGCACTCTAGAACCTACCGTTAATCTATACTCCAAAAATCACCCATTTATTTAAAAGCCTTTTTAAATGTAACTAATTCCCGTTTTACTGGAAACTGCTGCCATAGCTCCCATTCTAAAATGTGCTAACCCCCAGACAGGACTTCAAGTTACCGACCCATTTCCTTTCTAAATTCTTTAAGTAAATTATTTGGAACATTTGTGCTCAACATATCGATTTTCATATTGAAGAAAATAATATTAGGATGCCTGAATAATTTAGTTTTTGTAACGGCCTTTCCGCCCCCCCACCAGGTCCATAGATTTATTGAGCACATTACCACCGACAAAATTAAGAAACAATTTACAGCAGCAGTATTACATGATATCGAAAAAGCGTTTGACAATGTTTAAACTAATTAAATATAACTTCCTTATTCCCTTCATTAAATTAATCTATAGCTATCTTCTTGATAGGAATCTCCACTTGAAAATGAAAGATACTCTTTCACGGAACCTTCTAGCCAATTTCGGCGTTCCACAAAGCTCTAAAATCAGCCCTAAATTATTCAATCTTTATATTAATGATATGTCTCGTTACCCCAATACCTCTTTGGGAAGTTTTGCGAACGCCACCTATGTTTTTGCATCCAATACTGACAGACGTTGCGCAATTTTGGCTGTTTCCCACCACCTAAAAATTCTTTCAAATTGGTTTTCGAAATGGAGAATCGCCCTACATATTGATAAAACTGAAGCTATTCTTTTTACATGTGGAAATAAACTCATGACACATGATACTAGAGATAAATATAAAATTCTTTTTTGTGCTACCCACTACCTCGGTCTAAACATACTGAATACCTTAGAGTTACACTTGTCCAAGACTTAACTTTTAAACAGCACTTAACTCTTTCGTGTAACGATTTCCGTGCTGCTAAAAACAAACTCATACCCTTATTATCTCGGAATAGTAATTTAAACTTTAAGAAAAAGATACTACTCTACACAACCTTCCTTCGTCCCATTCTCACCTATGCATGTATAATTGGGTCATATGCAGCCAAAACTTATATCAAGTTACTCATTAGCGCACAAAATGCAACCATTCGGCAAATTCCTGATATGCCCTGGTATGTTCGAAATTTTCAGATATACAGAGTTTTTTACTCCTAAACTTAATGATTATATTCAATACCTTAATATTCAATTACATTTGGCCCTAGAAATTCTAGATAATACTGCTTTAAACCTACTTGCTGTATATCATCACAACGATCCTATCAATAGGCGAATATCCAAAGCAGGTCTCTGTCTAAACTCCCACCTTTAACCTTTTTTGTGTAAGAGTGCTTCTTTCTTTCTTTCCACTTTTCTATCGCCTTTGGCATTGACTTCTCCTTGTGATATTATACCCTGTATTGTCCTATGTTTGTTCTCTGTGTTACATAATGCATATATAATTAAAAACTGCTCTTCTAAGATCCAAAAATATTCTTACTATCCCTAATCTTCCTACAAGTTTTGTAATGCTATACTTTAACTCATTTAAATTATTACTTTGTGCTTCCTTTCTTGACAAGCTCTAAAATTATTGTTGTTTTTATTAATTTTATATTTTCTTCCCCATTGGCAGTGAATTTAAATTCAGGAGATTCCACCCTGTCAGTCATCTATTCTAACGACTTTATTCACTAACAACTTCAACTCGCGGTTGACCACAAAAACTTGAAAAGCCTATAAAGTCAGAGTGCAACTTTACAGCAAAATTTTATGCATTGCTTCTGCCATCTTGCGGCATTGTTATTTTCAACTTTTTTAGTTGAAAATAACCAGTCAAAAATTATACGACATCTTCGATGCTAGATGGCAGAAGCAACGTGCCAAATTTTGTTGAAAGCTGCATCCTGACTTTAGACGCTTTTCAATCTTTAGCATTGAACCGGCAGTTGAAGTTAATAGTGAAAAAGTCTGTCAGGCATCGGAAAAAACGCGAAACCGTCACAGGTGCTTCAGGCAGTGTTGCCAGATCTGCCAGATTTTTTATTCGGTAATCACCAATAATTTTTAATTGTAACGTTTGGCTAATCACTTCGAAGATTAATCATCTGTGATTTGAATAAAAAATCCGCCAGATCTTAGGACGCTGGCTTCCGATCCAAATCCTTCATAAATATATATATATATATATATAAAATACCACTTCTCAAAATTATTGGTGATACTGAAAAAAAAAAAAAAAAATACCTAGCCTGACAATAAATTGTCCTTTTTTAACTAGTCTTTTTAAAAAGTCCGGTTAAAAATAATAATAATAATAACAATTAATAATAGTTAATTATTTAAATATGCATTTTAAAGAATTAAACTTGCGGCGATCGCTTAATATTATTGTTTAGACTTAAAAAAAAAAAACTGTATTTCACCCCCTTTTTTTTTTTTTTTTTTTTTTTTTTTCTTTAGGCACAAAATCCTCTTACAATTTAAACTTAAACAAATTCAAATTCAAACAAATGTTACTTTTATGCCTCAGATTTATTTTTAAATTAAATTGCGTGTAAAATATGCTGATGCTTCCCATGGAGAAAGGCAGGATGCACTGACATGCGCGAAGGTTGCACAGAAGATCAGAATAGCATACTTGCCAACCATCTCATTATAAACCGTACAATTTTTAGTACCCGACTTTTTTTTTTCACACCAATAATTTTTTAGAGTAATTTTAATCTTATTTAATCGTAACAACATTTGAAGAGAATAACTCTAAGAATATACTGGTGTAAGAAAAAAAGCGTTTTTTTCAAGGGACGTTAATAATTGTACGGTTATTAATGAGATGGTTGGAAAGTATGGAATAGCATCACTTGTTTAAAAACATCCTTCTGCTCTATTGAGAAAAGGCTTTTTTTCTTAACCCCTTCCTTCTCGCTTCCGTGATATTCACGGGCTGTGACCACGCCCCACGTGTATTTTACCTTTAACATTTTAGGGTACATGAAAGCACCAGCCAGTACTAAACCATATATAATGTATTTGAAAATATGTACAGAATAACTTTATATATTATTCATACATTTATTTTCAATCTTTTTTTTTTTTTTTTTTTTTCATTAGACAAAAATGTGGACTTAATGGGCGTGTCTTTGAAAACTATGCGACCGTTAAGGTTAAGGGGTTACTCAAGAAATACAGACCTCCTATATAAACGAAAATAAGACACATCTAATTAACATTCCGAAAATTTCCTTTTTTTTTTCCACAGGATTTATATTACTTCACATTTTTTTCCCTTTTTTAATGCTGTATTTTTACGGGAAAATGTAAGAGTAAAATACAAAAAATTTCATTTTTAAAATAACTTTTTTTAGTTCTTCACTTTTTATGTAAAATTTAATGGGCATAAAGGGCTAATAACGAAAAGATATGTATATAGATGGAGTGTCATCGTGTTTTTTATTGGACCTACCACCATAAAATGTGCTTAAAACAGTATCAATTAAGGATTTAATTAGAAATCAAAGTGTTAGAAAGTTGTTTGTTTATTCTACGCAATCAATTTACTCTTGAGAATGTTTTCATAGAAAAATTTATTACACATAGTAAAGCAGAAAATTAAACATGTAAAATGGGCAGTGCGTCACCCTCAATTACTTGAGTATTTGCATATATATATATATATATATATACATATTAAACTAATTATATTTATAAAACCTTCATTAAAATTTCAATTATTGTTTTAAAAATATATTCAGCCACATCCTCTTCTCTATTGTGTTTCCTATATCAGTCAATGTAATGTTCTTCATACAAATTAAAAAGTGTTTTTAACCCCTTCCCTCTCGCTCCCCTGATCTTCACGGGCTGTGACCACGCCCCACCCCACGTGTATTTTTCATTTACCATTTTAGGGTACATGAAAACACCAGTCAGTACAAAACTATATATAATGTATTTGAAAATATATACAGAATAATTTTATATATTATTCATATATTTATATTTTCAATCTACTTTTTTAATTAGACAAAAATGTGGACTATATGGGCGTGTCTTTGAAAAATATGCCACCGTTAAGGAATTAATACAGAAATACCGACCTCCTATACATACCAAAAAAAGGCACATATAATTAACATTCCGAAAATTTCCCTTTTGTTGTTATTTTTTTCACAGGTTTTTATATTACTTCACATTTTTTTTTTTAATACTGTATTTTTAGAGGAAAGTGTAATAGTAAAATACAAAAAATTTCATTTTGAAAATACCCTTTTTTAGTTCTTCACTTTTTATGTAAAATTTAATGTGCATAAATGGCTAAAAGATATATATATAAAGAATAGATGGAGTGTCATCTTTTTTTATATTGAAATACCACAATAAAATGTGTTTAACAAAGTATAAATTAAGGATTTAATTAGAAATCAAAGTTTCAGAAAGTTGTTTGATTATTCTACGCAATCCATTTACTCTTGGGAAAGTTATCATAGAAAAATTTATTACAGATAGTGAAGCAGAAAATTAAACATATAAATGGGTACTGCATCACCCTCAATTACGTGAGTATTTGCATATATACATATATATTAAATGAATTATATTTATAAACCCTTTATTAAAATTTCAATTATTGTTTTAAAAATATATTCAGCCACGTCCTTTTCTCTAATGTGTTTCCTATATCAGTCAATGTAATATGTTCTTCCTACAAATTAAAAAGAGTTTTAAACCAAACTTTGCATTTGCGTACTATTTTGGATACGACAAAAAAATACCATTACTATAAAGATTTGACAAATCACCCATTTGCACTTTTTTTCAGTTGTCCAGAGATTCCACGTTTTATAATTTATTTCGAAGCATTATATCAGTTAATGTAATGGTCTTCATACAAATTAAAAAGTGTTTTTAACCCATTCCCTCTCGCTCCCATGATATTCACAGGGCTGTGACCACGCCCCAAGGGTATTTTTGTTTTAACACTTTAGGGTACATGAAAGCACCATCCAGTACCAAACTATATATAATGTATTTGAAAATATGTACAGAATAACTTTATATATTATTCATATATTTATTTTTAATCTCTTTTTATAATTCGACAAAAATGTGGACTTTATGGGCGTGTCTTTGAAAAATATGCGACCGTTAAGAGGTTAACCAAACTTTGCACTTACGTTCTGTTTTGGACACGACAAAAAAATACCATTACTATGAAGATTTGACAAATCACCCTTTTGTGATTCTTTTTCAGTTGCCCAGATATTCCAAGTTTTATAGCTTATTCCGGAGCAGTGTCAGCACCACACTTTTATCACACCAATCATAAATGCCAACATTTTAATTTTTTCCGAAGTATTTTTAGCCCCGCCTTTATTCCATACCACTTATTTTTTTAAAGTAATTTTTTCTTATTTTATTGAAGTTATATATTGGAGAAAAATTTCCTATAAATAAAGTAGTGTGAAGCAGAGGCGGGGCTAAAAACATTCTGGAATTAATTAAAATGTTGGCATCTGTACACTCTATACGGGGTTTCACTCTCCGTCTCTTTTATAGGGCACTTTTGTGAATGAGAAAGTTTCACCTTTTTTTTATTCCACTATTTGTATAGAAAAATCTGCATTCTATTTAATTTCGACTCAATACTTAAAAAGTACAGTAAATTTTTTTTCTATAAAAATATAAAAATAGTCATTGCAAAAAGGTTGGAAATTTTTCATTCCTGAAAGTACCCTACAAGAAAGGCGGGGAATACGACGCTCACATATATTTCTTAGAGTAATTTTTATAGATATGTAACTACGATTGAATAACAAGAAAATTACTCTAAAATTACAGTTGTATGAAAAGAAGGCGGAGCTATCAATGGTCCAGAATAAATTATAAAAGTTTGCAACTCTGACTGCCTATATCTTTTTGGAGAAATTCCTTTTCTTCCTAAAAGAGTGAAATAAAATTTATTGACATAAATATATGGAAATAGAAATAGGTTTTATATATTATTAATAATTAAATATGTATATATATATATATATACATATATATATATTAAATATTTCGTCAGGGCTCCATTTTAAGAATTGGCTACAGGCACAAACACAGTTGTCATCGGTCATAATTTTTCTTGAACTCTTATTACTTGATTAGAAATTGATCGACATAAACTTTGTAAAAATTTTGTAAAACTTTTTCATATTTATTGACAAAGGGTCTTATATATATGTGTGTGTGCGTGTGTATTTATAACAATAACACTATAGAAAATTAATTATTGAGTTTCTATTTCTCAATTTACAATTTTTTGATACATATTAATTTTATACACTTCTCAACTAATTATATTACATTACCTAGAATTTCGTACAAATGGTAAAAAAATATTTTGAATATGTAATATAGTATATGTCTCAAGTTTTGTACAAGCCCTGTCTAAAGATGGTTTACCAGTAAAACAGACAGGAGATGAAAAGCACTTAATGAATGTGTTATTAATGAATAGTTAGAAGACACGTAAATTAATACAAATAAATAAATAAAAATGCATACCAAATTTTTATACTTTTATATACATACACCAGCATATGTTTATAGCTATTATAAAATAAATATTACTTTTAACATCGACCAATTGTCTATTTCACTTCGTGTATTTGTTGTAAGAACGAGTCCGTCGGTAGTGGCGGGACTTGTGCTCAGGGCTAGAGTGCAGCCGGCGACGAGCAATTCCGTCAATTCACACAGTTTCCTAAAGATTTGGAGCATGTGTCATGTGCTGTAGCCGTATATTTTCAAAATTCGGTGTTTTGTTGCCTCACTTTGATTTCTGTTTATGTTTCCTGCTATGATTATGAACGAAGCAAAACGGCCCTCTTCACTTACCGTCGCCGGAAGCTCGAGCCAATGTTATTCTATGGGGAAATTTTCTTTACAAATAACTTATTGACTAATACATATTTTAAAATTCTGTTTTCACATTCAGAAAATTCCCAACTGTTAAATTGACGGACCTTTCTCAAAAATGTATTTTTTAAATATTTTATTTTGAAATTGCAAAATGAAAAAATTTCACATATTAAAAATTCGTATTTTGAAGCTTCAAAATAGAATATAAAAAAAATATTTTTTTAAAAAAGGTCCGTCAATTTAACAGCTGGGAATTTTCTGAATGTGAAAACCGTATTTAAAAATATGTATTAGTTAATAAGTTATTTGTAAAGAAAAATTTCCCATAGAATAACATTAGCTTCGGCTTCCGGCGGCGGTGAGTAAAGTGGGCCCTTAATCATTTATTGGATTGAACTAAAAAATGCAGCATTAGTTACATTTTGTCCTTATTAACACTTTCGCGACCGCATGCTTTTGTCTTTTTGACAGTAAGTCCGCCTGTGGATATTATTCTCTCAGATTACAATATTTCAGAACAAAATTTTCTGTATTCACATTAATGTTACAAATGGGTATGCATTTTAATTACACTCTTTCTAATCAAATACTTTGTATCCATAATACATTTGATTGTGCAAATATGAATATTGGGTATATTATTAAGAAATAAGTAACATACGAATCGCGAAAGAAACGCCCACTGGAGGAGTTACAAATTTTCAAATGACGTGTTCATAAGTGTAGCAAATTTTGATAAAATTTAATAACTGGACAGATACAATAACAAATTTTCAGCTTTATATATTTTAAATAAAAATGTTCGCATTCAGTAATGCAATAAATAGTGACAACGCAAAATCGCTATCTGAAAGAAATAGTGGGATCTGTCGTACTAACAGTGAAAAATATTTATATGAAGAGACTTAAGAAAAAATTATTTTAGAACTATGTGTAATGGAATATTACAATTCATAGTATAATTTTTAATTAAGTATAATTAATTAATTACAGAATTTATATTTAATATTTTAAATATCATTACAAGTTTTATAGCTCTTTCCAAACTACATTTGCTATACTATTTTAATCGTACAATCCCATAAGAAGAAAACACTCTCTCATTATTAGAATTATTTCAACATTTTTCAGTATTTAGATATTAAAATTTTTAACGTCTTCTTGAGTTTATCAACATTCTAGCATATTTACACTTTAATAAATTAATTCACAATCTTTCAATGGAGAACATTTTGCATGAAATTTCAAAATCAAAAATAATAAATTGTTAAAAAAAAAAAAAAAAACTGCCTGGATGCTTGGATATATTCTAATGCTGCTTCTTTTTTATTACGTAATTCAAAATCTGGCTATCTAGCTTTTGGATTTAGTATATAAATAAAAAGATGGGCTGTTATGAATTTTAATTGCCATGTTATAGCACATATCCAGTTTTTAACCCTTTCAGTCGCAGTGTTCCCGCTGATGGAACACCTAATTTTAATTCTCAAGTGCAAAAACTCATGCCGGAAATTTTTCAGTAAAAATTTACATTAACGTGAAAATTTTAAATTTCTTCTATTTTAATTATGTTCGTAAATTCCAGTGGCAGTATAATTTAAATGATCCGAATTACCTTGTACCGCAAAGGGTTAAAATACTCCGAAATAAATTGAAATGTTGGGATCTATGCAACTTTTACGAGTTTTTGTTGTCGATAATGTTTACTTATAAAGTGATTTATTTATTTAATTAAATATTATTTGAATTAATTAAATATTATTAGGTTTACTTACAGATGTTTCAAATCGAAAATTTTTCGAAAAGGAACAATGCTAATTTTTTATTTTTTAAATATTTATGATCAGCTATGTGTCTAAAAGCCATTTTTGAAATTAGTTTAGTAATTTTTAAAATAAATTAAGTAGTGAACGTTAAAGGGTTAAAGAACGCTTAATTCAGTTTTGATAAAAACTAAAAAATGAGAGCAACTTTTTCAGTTATACAATTTTTACCTAACATTAATTTGTCTGAAATAAATTGTCTTCCCATTATTTTCATTATTATTGCTGCAAACTTTTTTACTAATCGCATAAGAAATAGTTTTTCTATTCTAATTTAGCCCCCCCCCCCCTTTCACCTCCTCCTTAAATAATAGTATGGCAAGATTTTAAAAATCTACTTTAAACATTTTGTCTTTATAAGAAAAGATTGGCTGTCATTTTTGGTTTTTTTTTTTTTTTTTCCTGTAAGGAGATAAACAAAGTAATACCATTAATAACATAAAAAACGAGAAAATATCCCCCCCCCCCCGTTTGCTCCTCCATAGGTGTGCTTAACAGAAAACATTCTGTGTTTAGAAAATGTCTTTGTTGATTTTAAATACCCTGTTAAAATCATATGTTAAAAGTTTTGAATTAGATATTTATTATGTTACAAATATAAATTATTTAATTGACGTGTAATTTAATATATAAATAATGAAATATATTTTCCTTATGGCTAATATTCTAATTGCTGCATGTTTTCTATAGACTGTGTATCAGGGTGATTGGAGAGTTAATTAGACAGACAATTAATTTTCAAATTAAAAATTAATTAGTTGTGTGGAACTTTATTTAAAAAAAAAAAAAAAAAAGACTTTTCTGGATTTAAAAAATTTATTAACTGAAACCACAAACAGGTATAAATAACAATGTTTTTCTAATTATTTTTTTATCTTTAAGGAGAATAAATACCGTGATTCTTGTTGAAATCTAAAATGGTCAGGATTAATGATTAGTTTATTTGACATGGAGTGATCCAAAGATCATTCCATTAAACAAAAAAAAGACAGAGAGAGAGAGAGGGTGTTTTATTTATTTATTTATTAATAAATAATATCATAACTATTATAATACCATTACAATACTTCCTTATACTGTGTATAAAGAAGTAAAAAGGATAACAATGAGATCGGGAGTTATAATAAAAATCTTACAAGGAAACATTCAAAAGGTGTCGTCTTCAAAAAATATATGTGATTCTACTCTTCCTAAAACACCAGAAAGTGAAAAAATTATCGGCTGAAATGAATTACAGCGACCACAAAAAATTATCAAAATTAAGCATATTTGGCGATTTCACATTGTTAAGCGATTGACTTTGAGTACTTGGCGGAGAAACAAAACAAGGTTCTGTTCGTACACAGCACGAAGTAAGAAATAACTTATTTCGAGGGTTAAGAGATTAACTTATTTCGAAATTAACTTATTTCGATTACTTTTATTTTGAGAGGAAACTAGCGTAAAATGTGTGTTATCCAATTATTTGAGTAAAAGATGGCGCCACTCTCGGCTGATGTCCGATCATTCCCATTCCGTGATGCTTTTCAATGGGAAAAACGCTCTTTCTTTTTTTTTTTTTTTTAACGAAAAGAATGATTTTTGAGAAAATCGGCGAAAAATGAATTTAAATATATAGGGTTTTCTTGACAGCATAAAATTTTTACAAGCGGCATAGCAGGGTTTAACCTGGCAAAAAAATTACTTTATCATTTTAGCGAAAATAGGCAAGCACTATTTTAGCTTTTTCAAAAGTTAATTCTTTGGATACCATTGACTTCTTTTACTTAGCTTTGTAATCCTCAGTTTTATTTTCTATTCTTTTGTTCATTGATGATTTTAACCAAGCATCCATATTTGTGACTTTAAAAATATGAATCAGGGAAACTATGTTTTGATTTTAACAATAGAAAAAGAGGTACTCATATCATATGTGTAAAATGAAAAAGCAATTGAAAAATTAAGTAAAGTGTAGCCGTAGATAATCGTGAAATACTAGTGCTAAGAATGCTTCTATGAATCAAATTCTGAATTCTGACATACTTTTAAATATTTTTGCATTTAAATTCAATCATTAAAAATTAAAAATAAATCCAAATTACTACATAAATAATCATTCCCAAAAATTTCAGTCCTTTCGTAGTTTTTGCCTGCAAACATTACAAAAAAAAAAAAAAAAAAAAAAAAAAATCTGAGTTATTATAGAGATATTTTATACAGTTATCCAGTTTTAGCTTTTTAGCGAAATTCTGACCAACATACATGTTTTAGCAAAATATGATACCTTTTAGCAAAATGCTAAAAAAACTAATGGCAGTTTAAACCCTGGGCATAGGACACTTGTTGTTTTAAAAGAGCCAATTTTTATACGCTTTCGTCAAGATCATAACGAATTAAAGGGACATTTAAAGGGACACAGGGACATTTAAAAGGACTAGGGAGGGAAATGATATCTATAATAAAGAAAAGTGTAGATTGAAAATAAATGTATCGTATATAATAAATTTTCGTCGCGCACACACACACACACACACACACATATATATTTAATCATAAATTTCAATTTTAATTTATAAACAATTTATGAATAAGTAGAAGAAAAAATGTATTTTATTTAATATTATTATTATTTTCTTATTGTAATTATACTTCTCAGTTGCGGATGATTCTATACATTATTTAAATATCTTAATAGTATAAATGTATTTTATGATTATGATTTGTCATTATTACATTTAGCTGTACAAAGTGGATTTTTCTTCCTTCTTTTTTTTTTAAATATAATATATGATTTAGTTTCTATAAAATTAATTTTTGAATATAACTAATTATTTAAAAATAATATATATGATTAATTTAGCTTATAAATATTAATATTTATAAAATAATTTATTTTTCACCTTATAACATATCAATCTTCACACATTTCTGAGTGGCGTGATACTGCTTTTGAAGTTGGTAGATTGGAAGTGCTGGGTTCGATCTTAGGTTGTGCTCGTCGAATAGCCGTTCGAAGTTTTCCGTGGTTTTCTCTGAAACTCAGGTAAATATGCGCTGGGAACCCTTAGAAAGTCCCCCGCTTTACACTCCTTGGGTTATGTGTTGAGGACACATAACTGAGTCACAAAAGCCTCGTGTAGTTAATTGCTTTAACACCAACATATTATTTCGTCTACACATATATTTTTAAAGAATTTGGTTTTTTACCTGCCCCACGATTGACCGAATGGCTATGTTCGCAAAGCTGTTTGACGGAAAGTGCTGGGTTTGATACCAAATCGCGTTCACAAACCTATCGCACGGTGTTTTCTGTGGTTTTCTCCGAAGCTCGCAAGAATACAATGTATATATACTTTTAAATAAATATAGTTTAAAAAAACTAAAAAACACGCTTTTAAAGCACATCAAACTAAAAAGTGAAAAATAATTCTTAATATAAGCTGAAAACAATAATGAACGAAAAATACTAGTATAATTGTGAAAAAAGCGTGGGGTGCTTTGTGCCATATTTTTCGTATATCGAGCAACCCACGCTTTTTTCACAATTATACTAGTATTTTTCGTTCATTATTGTTTTCAGCTTATATTAAGAATTATTTTTCACTTTTTAGTTTGATGTGCTTTAAAAGCGTGTTTTTTAGTTTTTTTAAACTATATTTATTTTTCACTTTTTAGTTCGATGTGCTATGAAAGCATGCTTTTTAAACTATATTTTAAACTATATTTATTATTTTATTATTTATCACATAAATAGCTACAGTATGTAAGTTTTTGGTTAAAGTTAAAATATTTACACACAATCGAAAATATCCCCATTCGACTTGCACGCCTCTTAAATCTATCTGTACCAATTTTGAACGGCCTAACTGTATTTCTATTTGTTTTTGCCCCATAGCCCCCCCCCCTTACCCCCTCACCCCCCTACCCGCCCCTCCTAATAATTTTACAAATTCAAAAATATCCGCAATCGATTTGTAAGTATCGAAAACCTCTATGTACCAATTTTGAACGATCTGACACTATTTTTATTTTTTTGCCCCCCCCCTCCCTCCTCCCCTTCTTGCCCCTCCTAATAACTTTACACAATCGAAAATATCCCCATTCGACTTGCAGACCTTTAAAACCTATCTGTACCAATTTTCAACGGCCTAACTGTATTTCTATTTGTTTTTGCTCCATAGCCCCCCCTTACCGCCCCTCCCCCCTACCCGCCCCTCCTAATAATTTTACAAATTCAAAGATATCCGCAATCGATTTGTAAGTATCGAAAACCTCTATGTATCAATTTTGAACGATCTGACACTATTTTTATTTTTATGCCTCCCCCCTCCTCTCCCCCACTTCTTGCCCCTCCTAATAACTTAACACAATCGAAAATATCCCCATTCGACTTGCAGGCCTCTTAAATCTATCTGTACCAATTTTGAACGGCCTAACTGTATTTCTATTTGTTTTTGCCCCATAGCCCCCCCCTTACCCCCTCACCCCCCTACCCGCCCCTCCTAATAATTTTACAAATTCAAAAATATCCGCAATCGATTTGTAAGTATCGAAAACCTCTATGTACCAATTTTGAACGATCTGACACTATTTTCATTTTTCCCCCCTTCTTGCCCCTCCTAATAATTTTACAAATTCAAAAATATCCGCAATCGATTTGTAAGTATCGAAAACCTCTATGTACCAATTTTGAACGATCTGACACTATTTTTATTTTTTTGCCCCCCCCTCCCCTCCCCCACTTCTTGCCCCTCCAAATAACTTTACACAATCGAAAATATCCCCATTCGACTTGCAGGCCTCTTAAATCTATCTGTACCAATTTTGAACGACCTAACTGTATTTCTATTTGTTTTTGCCCCATAGCCCCGCCTACCCGCCCCTCCTAATAATTTTACAAATTCAAAAATATCCGCAATCGATTTGTAAGTATCGAAAACCTCTATGTACCAATTTTGAACGATCTGACACTATTTTTATTTTTTTGCCCCCCCTCCCTTCCCTCCCCCCCTGTTGCCCCTCCTAATAACTTTACACAATCGAAAATATCCCCATTCGACTTGCAGACCTTTAAAACCTTTCTGTACCAATTTTCAACGGCCTAACTGTATTTCTATTTGTTTTTGCTCCATAGCCCCCCCTTACCGCCCCACCCCCCTATCCGCCCCTCCTAATAATTTAACAAATTCAAAAATATCCTCAATCGATTTGTAAGTATCGAAAACCTCTATGTACCAATTTTGAACGATCGACACTATTTTTATTTTTTTGCCCCCCCCCTCCCCTCCCCCACTTCTTGCCCCTCCTAATAACTTTACACAATCGAAAATATCCCCATTCGACTTGCAGGCCTCTTAAATCTATCTGTACCAATTTTGAACGACCTAACTGTATTTCTATTTGTTTTTGCCCCATAGCCCCCCCTTACCCCCTCACCCCCCTACCCGCCCCTCCTAATAATTTTACAAATTCAAAAATATCCGCAATCGATTTGTAAGTATCGAAAACCTCTATGTACCAATTTTGAACGATCTGACACTATTTTTATTTTTTTGCCCTCCCCCTCCTGTTGCCCCTCCTAATAACTTTACACAATCGAAAATATCCCCATTCGACTTGCAGAACTTTAAAACCTATCTGTACCAAGTTTCAACGGCCTAACTGTATTTCAATTTGTTTTTGCTCCATAGCCCCCCCCCCCCTTGCTGCCCCACCTGGGGGCTGAATTTCTAAAATTCCAGAAATTGGTTTTTAGATAGTTGCCTTAGCTATATTTTAGAGCAAAAATTTCACGTATATCTATTTTTTTTTTTTTTTTTTTTTGGGGGGGGGGATATATAGGATTATGCGAAATCACGTTTTACGCATGTGAAATCACGTTTTACCCCCCCTCCCCCCTTGGGGACCGAATTTCAAAAATTCCAGAAACCGATTTTGAGACATTTGTATTAGCTATATTTCAAAGCAAAAATTTTACGGATACCTGTTTTTTTGTTTGAGATATGAAAGATTTTGTGCAATCACGTTTTGCTCCCAGAGAAGTTACAAACAAACATACATACATACATACAGGTGAAGCTAATATAAGCGTGTTAAAAAACTACTATGGAGGGCAGGGTATTTACTCAGGTCTACACTGCATAAAAAAAGTAGACGGACACTTACTTGTAATACTTTAAAGCCGTTTATTTCTTTAATTAGAGATATGAGGTTCATTTCTCTAATATAATTATATTCTTGAGACATCATATATTATTGTTTTTTGGATATAGATTCAATTATTTTGAATTATGTTGTGGAAAAATTCAGAAAACAAAAATGGGGCATATTTGCACTGTAATTTTTCTTAAAAAAAGTAGATGGACACATTTTGTATCTTTAAAATAAAACGATTTTAGTAAGGGGTTCGTCTCCCATTTGCTTTATTAAGTTCGTATACTCTGTTAGGCATCGAATCAATGAGATTCTGAATCTTTTTTGGACAGAAAATTTTCCAAATGTTTGTAAGAGCTTCTTTGAGCTGGTGAATTGATTCATACTGGCGTCCACCCTCATAAATTTTATGAACAAGCATAACCCAAATGTTTTCTACAGGATTCATATCCGGACTCTTGGCTGGCCAGGGTAAAACATTGAAGTTGTTCTCATGAAACCATTTTTTAACGCTGTTAGCGGTGTGTATTAGCGCTCCATCTTGTTGGAAAATCCAGTTTTCTCCTCCAAGATCGCACGCAAATGGCAAAAGCTCACTGCTTAGTGTTTCAATATAATCTTTGTGAGTCTGCTTCTTACTTAGGAACACTAAATTTGTCCTTCCACCATAGCCAACAGCAGCCACACACGCTACCACCACACCACCAACTTGTCGAGGAGAGTACGCTTTGTCTTCTTTCTCCAAACTGTGCCAATAATATTGATATCCATCTGGGCCGTCTAAATTAAATTTTTTCTCATCTGAAAAAACTACAGATATCCATTCTGTAGTCCAAGACATATGGTTTTGAGCCCACTGTAAGCGTTCTGTCACGTGGTAATCCTTCCAGCATGGATGATGTTTTCAATTCTTATATTGAAAGAGCTCTGAGTGCTTAATGTAGTTATAAATTGTCTGAGAAGTTACTTTAGTAATTCCTGTGCTTATTCGAACTCTGGGAATTGATGCTCCAGTTTTTTTCAGCTCAGGAAAAAATTTTCTTTGGTCTCTAAGCGAAAGTTTCTTTGGCCGGCCACTCTTTTTCTTTACGCCGTGGGCTTCAGGAGCACGTAGAAAATCGCTGATGCTACTTTTGCTTATTAGAAGTAGCCTACTAATTTCTCTGACTCCTTTGTTAACATTTTTCAGCGCTATAATCTGTCCTTTCTGGTAATCAGTTAGAGGAATTCTTCGTGGCATGGCGCATTCATCTTCAAGAAATTTAACTACTTAAAAACATCTTGTCAAGCACGTTAACAATTGGCAAAATGCCAAATGTACATGTACATGCAAAACTGGTATTCGGCAAAACACACCCACTTAGATAATTGCAGTTTTTGACCAGTGTCCGTCTACTTTTTTTAAAAAAAAGTATTGTGCAAATGTATATCTTTTCTCTTTTCTGCATTTTCCTGCATTAAAATTATAAATAATTGAATATTTTTGTTTGTCTGTCAAAAATATGAAGATTGATAAGTATGAACATGTTAAAGAATTTTAATTGACATTTCCTACTAAACAAAGACGGGGTTTTAAAAAATTGTAAAGAAGTGTCCGTCTACTTTTTTTATGCAGTGTAAGACCTGATTGGCCTAAGACTCAAAAATTGCATTCCATCTTAAATTAAAAATATCCATTGCTTTTATGTAGACTTTTTTTTTTTTAATAGAATGCATTTCGTATTTCATTGGGATTAAATAATAATAATAATAATAATATAATGTAATAAAAATTATAGAATATATTTTTAAAAAAATGCTTATATAAATTATTTGAAATTGATTATCCCTTTGTTTAATTTTCATTTTGACGACAGCTTACACAAAACTGGCTTTTTTAAAATAACAAGCCTCGCATACTTTTTGTAAAAAAATATATGTTGTTAAATAAACCCAAAATAATCAAATTCCTTTTAAGTGAATTTCTCAAAAATCATTCTTTTTGTTAAAAAACTTTTTTATATGGACATTTTTGCAAGTGAAAAGCATTACAGAACGAAGACAATAGGGCACCTACCGTAAACAGAGTGTTTTTCTTTAATATGGTGTTCTTTTAAGCTGATAGACGGGAAACGCCGAGTTTAATTCCAAGTCGCGCTCGCGGACCTAGCCGATCGGAGTTTTCCCTGATTTTCTCCGCAACTTGCATAACTACTAGCTAGGATCCCATAAGGAGACACACTGAGGGCATTCTCCTCAGGCCTAAAACCCAAGTGCTGTCAATTGGCCTTATAATCCATCACACCACGAATGAGGTGTAAAATTTACTTTTTCAAACAGTTTACATATAGTAAAATTGCATTTGACAATCAAAAAAAATTATTACTTTTACGTAGATTTTTTTTTTTTTATGGAATTAATTTCATATTTCATTGGGATGAAAATAATAATAATAATAATAATTATATAATATAATAAAAATTATACAAAATACTTTTTTAAAAATAGTTATAAATTACTTGAAATTAAATGTCCCTTTTAATTAATTTTCCTTTTGATGACAGCTTATACAAAACTGGCTTTTTTAAAATAACAAGTATCACATACTTCCTGTAAAAAATATATGCTGTTAAGAAAACTCTGTGTAATCGAATTTATTTTTCGTTGACTTTCTCAAAAATCATTATTTTCGTTAAAGAAAGTTATTAAATGAACATTTTTGCAATTGAAAAGCATTACGGAACGAAGATAATCGGATATCTACCGACGGGTGGCGCCATCTATATTACCTAAAAGTATATTGCAGTTTTTCAAGGTTTCGGCCATTGGAGTTTCCCCTCCAGTTATTTCTTACTCCGTGGTACACGGAAATCTCGGTGCTAGCGAGTTGATCGCCTAACAGCGCTAAATCGCCAAATATGCTTAAATTTGATATTTTTTTGCGGTCGCTGTAATTCATTTCAGCCGATAATTTTTTCACTTCCTGGTGTTTTATTAAGAGTAGAATCACACACATATATATATTTTTTCAATATTTTTTGAAGACGACACCTTTTGAATGTTTCCTTGTTAGTATAACTATTAAAAAATAATGGAATTTTTGCCATAATCCATCTTATTCCACTCTACAAACTTTAAAATTTGTAGCTAATGATATAATAAAAGGCTTTTCTGAAACATTAAAAAAAAAAAAAAAAAAAAAAAAAAAAAAGACGCCAACTTATTATTATATAAGTTTAAAATTAAAAAAATTAACAAGCTTAGGTAAGCTGCGTATTAAAATAAACGATAAACCTCATGAAATTCTCTTTAAAATAAGGTCTCAAACGGCCCTCTATGTCTGATAGAATTTGGGAAATTTATGTTTGACAAACCGAACAATAATGTAGGGGCTCACAAAAGAATCCCTCCTAGGACATTAATAGGTAATCTTTTAGCTCTTCAAATTTCACTCCATATTTTCTTTTAAAAATTGCTAACCTAATTTCAAAAATGGCTTTTAGACACATAGCTGATCGAAAATGTGTAAAAAGAAAGCATTAGCAAATTTATTTTTCGAGAAATTTTTGGATTGAAGCATCTATGTGTTAACATGATTAAATTTAATCACTAAATAACTTTGTAAGAAAACACTATGAACTGCAAGAACACGCAACAATTGTTTCAGGTCAGAATAATAGAACGGCCCTTCATCAGGCGAAAAAACTAGATATGAGAGCTTCATAAAAACAGCAAGGTGCACTCGCGCCTACTAAGAAATGTCAGGTGATTTCTTCATATGGCTTTCCCTGAAACACCTTTATTATTATTATTATTATTATTATTATTATTTCAGAGCAGTAAGTACTGTGCTACCTAATGAAGGAACAAAAGTTTAAAAATAGATTAAAGCAAAGAAAAAAATTTAGGGGGGAAAAGGCGCTGGAAATATCAAGGCCGTAGCCAGGATTTTTTTTCGGGAGGGGCCCATTACATTTCTAATACAAGGTCATCGAATATGATATAATAATACGCACACACAAACAAGGGCCTGATTAATACAGGGGCACATGTGCACCGGGCCCTGAGTAGCAAAGAGCCCTAAAACTGGCCCTGAAAATGCCCTTTTGCCTCTAAAAAGTAGTATCATAAAATGCAAAATTTTGTTATTTTAGTTTCATACACAGGTATATATATGTACTTTTGCTGATTCCTGCACAGTTCGAATGGTGGGGGTGGAGCCCACAAAAGTGTGTTTACCCTGGGCCTCACACGAAGTTAATCAGACCCTACATAAAAAGACCCTGATTAACTTCATGCGAGACCCGAGGCACACATAGTTTCGTGAGCCCGCCTTCTCCTCGCACTGTGCACCAATAAACACAGGTACATATATACCTGTTTATGGGAGTAATATGTCAGAATTTGCACTATAGGATACCATTTTTTGAGCATAAAAGGCTAAATGGCATTTTCAGGGCGAGTTATATGGCCCCTGCTATTCAGGTCACATGTCTTACATGCCCCTGCTTTAATCAGGCGTTGCACACAAATCTTTCGTTTATATTTTCCTATACAAATTAACTCAATACCAATCATTTTATTAAAACTTTTATATATTAAAATTAATTTCCATGATGAATGCAGATGATTTGTTTCTAATAGAAATGTAACACTTAATGTCCAAAGAAAGTCAATTTTATGTTCACTAAAAATATCTTTAAAAATGCTTTTTGCCTTTTTTCGTTTTGTTAAAAATGAGGAAAAAAAAAAAAAAAGAAAGGAAAACTGAGATTCAAATTATCATACATTAATAGTTCAACTGTTAGTCTTAAAAATACTGACGAGTTCTTTTAAAAGATACTCATATCGAAAAGATACCCATATCATGGGAGGGGGACTTCAGCCCCAGGGAGAAGCGTTGCTCCTATGTGTCCAAAATTTTTTGCCTACTTGATTATTACTATGATAAATAATTCTTATTTCGTACACTTATAAGAAATTTTGTACTATACCGCCAAGTTAAAAAATTCAGACGGCAACGCCAACTGTTGGACGATTTTCACCAAAAAGTGTTAGGCACTAATTTATGTCATGGTGCAGCTGCATATAAATGTATATGTAATTATGTGCAGTGCAGTAGTTCCTGAGATATAATTGGAACAAAATATTTGTCACACACAGACAGACATTTCTAAAAATGGTCAAATTGACCTCTCAAAACATGTAAATCCATCGAATACCGGAAATCAAAATTTTTTTTCGAATCCAATACTTTCTTCTATTGAATACAGAAGAAAGTAAAAAGATTGAATTCATGACGTAGGACAGTCCATTATAGCTTTGACAAGAAGGTGGATGAAATTAAGCAAATAAATACAGCAAGGTTAAGGTTCAATGGGTTTTACGGCACTCTAGAGCTTAAATATAGAGAAGAAAGAACGTAATGGGAAATTTAATTAAATTTATAGGATTTATTAAATTATTTTTAAACACTTTTTTTCTTCAAAAAGCCAATGTTTGCCTGACATACTACATGAAATCAGTCTTTCATCATTTATTTTGGGGGGGGCTTGGGCCCGTCGGGCCCCCCCCCCCTTGCCTACGGCCTTGGGAAATATGTTAAATGATGCCAAACGTTTGATTTCAGTGCAAAACCAATAAACCTTTAATGCATAACCTGCCAACATTCTAATTAATATTCCGTAAAATTTTTAATCTAGGCCCCTCCCCCCCCCCTTTTTTTTTTTACACCAGTCTTTTATTAGAGTTTTATACTTCTTACTTAATCGCAATTACATTTGGAGAAAATTAAAGGGTGTGGAAAAAGGGGCGGTTCTAACAATATTACGGAATATTAACTAGGATGTGGGCAGGTATGATTTAAATCGTCTTTAAACTGCACACAAAATTATCATACATTATTCAGATGAAAATAAAATCCAGTTTTTTTTTGTAAAATGTGTCATAATTAGCACTAATGATTCGTTTACAGAGTCTCACAAAATTATTGTGATACATTTAGTAATATGAATAGAAATTTCTCAATGTCAGTTTAAATTGAAAATTGTTTGTTTCAATTTCAGTCAGGCTGAACTAAAATTCTTTCTGTTTTTTTTTTTTTTTTTTTTTTTTTGAAGTAGATCTTCGAAGACAGTTGTTGCATGATTTCTTTCTCGTTTAAAATTTAAACCTTGTGTAACCTTGCTGTGTAACTTTACAAATTGTGTAACCTTTACTAATTAGTAACTTTACTAACTGTGTAACCTTGCTGTTTTTAGATAATATACATGGCTGTACAAAAGCAATATTATTCCTTTTCCTTTGGGAGTAAATCTATGAAGATTATTTTGGAGAGATTTATTTCCATAATAATAGAATAACATAGATTTTTGTGTAACTCTTCAATTTGTAGATGTACAGGACTACACAAAAGCAATATCTCTCTCATAAGCCTTTTCTTTAAAAGTGAAATTAAAAAGATAGTTTTTGTGACACCTCATCCTTTTGTAATAAACAAGAAAGAAATATCACGGGGTTCGCATAAATAATAAATCAGTTTTTAACTGTACTTATCCATTTCATCGCTCAAACTTCAAATTTAACACACTGTTTTTCAATATGATAACTTCAAACACTACTGAAAATGCACTTATACTTCCCCTTAATGCAATACCATATCCTATAGTTAGCATGTTTTGGGAAATTTGAATATGTTTAAATATATATATATATATATATCATATATATATATATTCAAATGCCCAACGTTTTTTGCAGTATAAAGATGATAAATATCGAATAAATAAATACCTCTAATAGACCATAATGTACCTGATTTCTTTTTTGGAATTCCTGCATAGAAACTACAAACGGTGAATTATTATTATATATACACACATATATATATATATATATCCTTTTTTGTTTTGTTGAAAGATAGAGACTTGAGCTGTATATTGCTTGAATTAGCTATACAGTTTTCCGAAATCTTGCATATGCTGATAGAAATGCAAGTTTCCTGATGGGTGCATATTTCTATTTTTCAGAATTTAATCCAGTTTTCAGTTCATGAATTTCCTTTTTTTTTTTTTCCTTTTAACGGAACTCTTTGGTAATTTTAACCTTTCTCTTTTCTCTAAAATGTTAATATTTCACAGTTTTTGCAAATTATCTCATCGTTAGGCTTATGTGTTATGTTAGTGTCATTTCTCTTCAGCGTAAGTACTTTCACGTGTTTTTACTAATCATTGGTATTCAAATTAAATTATTACCGTGACAATTTTTATTCGAAATAAATCTAAATTTAATTTTATGATGGTATCTTCATCTATCTTTTGTCTGCTGAGTGTTACAATGGTAATAAATTATTCAAATTATATATATATATACATATTAATTGTGGAAGAATAAATCTCACAAAAGTTATATTTATGGCTTTAAGAAGAAAATGTAAAATTTATTGCCCTTTGTTCATCCGTGTATATTTAAAAATATAATGCTCTCCTTAAAATGTTCTAAAAATTTAAATTACTTAATAATAATAATAATAATAATAACATTTTAGCATAAATGAAAATTCCTCTTAATCACTTTCCAATTAGTTCTGATAATGGTGCTAAAAATACCTATTTTAAAGGAAACATGCATTTATGCATCTAAATAAAATCGTTAATTTTTCGTCTTTAATCTCGTTATTTTTTCCGGAATATAAAGATAGTAAAAATATCTCATAGAAATATTTCTTATAAATCTAATGTATCCGAATTATTGTTTTTTGTTTCGTTTTTCTTTCTGAGATCCCGTATAAAAACTAGTAGCGCTATTTATACCATTTTTACTTTCTCTTACCCATAGGGTCGAGAAAGTATTGTTTTAGGGTCAAATTTTCGAACGTGAGTTTTTGTTATATTTGCATGTTCTGAAGTCCCTGAATACGAAAATCATGTTTTTAGCGAATGGTCTGTGTGTCTGTTATCAGCATATCTCAAGAACAAATTGTAGCAGAAATTCCAAACTCGGTATTCTAAATGTGCATTATATAGGGATGCTACAGTAAGCTTTTCGTTGAGATGAAGCAAATGGTTCGTGTACAGGGACACTCAAAAGTATTCAAATACATTACGTCTATGGGGGAAATTGCAGGTAAGTAGAGTGTAACATCTACAGATTGCACTAAACCAAATGGAACGAATAAATATTTTTTGTAATAGAGATAGTCAGCTGGGAAAATTTTTTTGTGTATGTAGGAGCCTCGCCTCCTCCCCCCCCCCCCCTGGGGTGGAAGTCCCCCCCTCGAGGGGAGTAAATTTTCATGATGGATATCTTTCAAAAGAGCTCGCCAATACCTTTAAAACGAATGTTGAACCATCGATCTGCGATAATTTAAAATAAAGTTATCGATTTTTTTTTTTAATGTAATATTGAGAACAAATTCAACTTTTTTTTTTTTTGTGTGTGTGTGTTATACTACTTCTCTAATATGGAAATCGTCTGCATTATCATAAAAGATATATATTTTTTAAATAATAATTTTAATAAGTTATTTTTTAAAAACAGAATTATTTTTTAATAACCGCATTAAATTCTATATAAATGTAGGAGCATTAATGAAACAGGGAGGGTGGCAGCCCCCCTCACACAGAACTAATTATCATATAAAACTCATCCGAAGCCTAATTTGAATTTTTTAACACAGGTTTACATAACAGTATTCGTTATCTTACCTTTTAATCTGCAACCTGTATTTATAGTATTAAATTTCAGGGTAAGAGAAAGTCGTGTGAGTGACACACCAGATTATTTAAATACTGGTGAAACAGCACACAAACTATTTTTATGATATTACTTTTCAGGAAAAAACTTAAAACAGATTGCGTTTGTGTAATCCTGTACAGCTGTCTAAAAAGAGAGTACTTTCAATTGAATATGTACCGAAAAGTTAAAAGAGTTTATATATATTTATACGACTAAGTATTTTTTGTACAATTTCCACTAATATATCACAATGCTTCTAAATGTTTTGTGGACCGTATAAGACAGTCATTAATGCTAATTACCGTAATTTTCTGCGTATAATCCGCAGGTCAGGTAAGTCAGTTCTGCACCAGAAATTTTAAATAGCAAACAAGGTTCCATTTGCACGACCTGTTTCTTCAAAACAATATAGATTTTTGTATTAAACAAAATTTCTGGTGGAGGAATGACATATTTTATCTGCGGATTATGCGCAGAAAATTACGGTATATCCTATTCTTTGGGAAACATGCTTATTTGCCTCTTGGTAATGCACGTTAATTTCGCTATAATGTGTAGTATGAAGGTATTAAAATAAGCTTTAAGGAAATACTACTCATAGACAGTAACGTATTGGAATTTTTTTTTATGACTCCCTGTATACAAACTACATTAAAGCACCGTTTATACGTTTTTCAAGGGACTGACGTAAAAGGGCGTGTAAATGAAAAAATATATAATAGAAATTTTAATAATAACACTTTGATTACTACAAATTTAACGACACTTAAACAAAATGTATCTGAAAATACTAATTAATAAGGTTATTTAATTTAGTAAATGTATATTATACTTTTACAAGACAATAACTAATTAAAAAAAAAAAGATCTATTATAAAAAGTGAGAAAAATCATACTATTAATGCACGACTGGGTACTAATTACATATATTATATATTGAGTATTGTATTAAATTTCTTAAAAACTATAAAAATACATTTTGAATATTATTTATATATATTGCGTATATTTAATAATAAGCATGCTTACGATTTATGTCCATTCATATAGTTATTTAATAACATTAAAAATCTGTAACATCCGTCTGATTTTCTGCGTGCGTCTATGAGTATTAAAAATTCTACTGTGAATTCAATTGGTTCTTTAATCAGTAATTTTCGATCTTTTCTGTGTTCCCCCATTTAAAATGCTTTCTAGAAAAAATCTATCTTATTTAGAATGGAAAATAATGACAGGTCGAGAAGTTTTAGTAAAGTGAAAAAAGACGTATAACCGATATTAGCGGCGTATAAACAAAGAATTTTTGCATTAAAATGAATAGGAATGAATTAGAACTTCACTAAAGAGACGTATAAACAAGAGATGTATAAACGATGCTTTACTGTAGCAGTGCTATTCGTACTATTTTTAATGGGGAATGAACTATAAAAAACCCGAATAAAATATAGAAGGACATATTTCTAAATTATTTTCCGCAAGGGCAAAATCGGCTATTGTATCTTCAGCCGCCTCAGAACAACAGAAAATAAATAAATGAAACTAAAAACAAAATTAATAAAATATGCTGACAAATAAAGGCTTGCATTCTGTTTCTATAGTTATTTAAAACTTTTAGAATTTTGAATCAGATATTCTAAATTATAGATATGAATAAAAATATATGTTTAACTTAATTTAATGCACTGAGAAAAAAAAATATACCTTCTTCATCTAGAATTAATAAGTGGTCAATTTCTAAATCCTTTAACTAGAAATATAGATTTCCGAACTATGCGCATAAGGCAAGCCGATAATCTGAATGGACGAAATGATCAAGAATTTCTAGTCTACACATTTCTGGATGGTCAAACAATAGTCTGAATATTATGAATATTTTATATTGCGAGAAAAATCTCACTTAATTTTCTAGAATTGAGTAATAATCCAAGATTATAGTTGCTGAAACCCGCCTCTTGTAATTCGCATTTATTTGCAGAGATTTTTAAATAACTTTGCCCTCGAGAATATAAGCAAACGTTCTAGAATTCCAATAGGGGTTTCTAGAACTCGCTTTCAAAGGGGATTAGAATTTATAAGGATGACATGGAACTATTTTTTCTAGAGCCACAATTTAGATTCTAGATATCAGTTACAAAAATTTTTCTCAGTGTGAGAAAGTGGACAGAAAGACAATTCTTTACTTTTTAACTAACTCGATTATTCATATTTTTTTATTTTTTACTAATTTATTTTGATAGAAAACATATCATATAATATACCACTTTAAAAAAAAATGCATATTATTAACTGAAGGATAAAATTCAAATTTAAATTTAAATAAGTAAAGGGTAATTCTAAACTTTTACACATCTAATGCCTCTCACTCTATTAAATATTTCTTTTTATATATTTCTTTATTTAACCCTTTCAGGGGCGGTGGTATATATTTTATACCACTTCATTTCACTTCCCAACTGCAAAAATTCATCCCAGAAATTTTTTTGAAAAACTTGTTTTTAACATATCAGAAAAGACCGGATTATTTAGCCTTAAAATTTAAAATGTCTTTCAGTTTAATTTAGTTCATAAATTCCGGTGGCAGTATAATTTAAATGATCCAAATTGTCTTGCGCCGTAAACGGTTAAATCTTAAAACTTTTTATTTTATTTTATTTTTATTTTTATTTAATACTTTCCGAACATACTATGTGAGAAAGTATCGTAATAATGTCAAAAGTTCGACATTAAAATTTTTGTGTATATTTTGAGATCCCCTAAGTTCCTTTTTGCTATTTTTACGGTAAAGTGTGTGTGTCAGTGAGCACGATAGTGTCTACATTCTTTGTTCGAATGAGCTGAAAGTTGGTGCATATGTTGTAGGTCACCATAGCACGAACTTATTGATTTTGGTGAAACTAGCTCTCATAGTTTTTTTTCACAGACACCAAGAAAATTTCTTTTTACTTTCTCTTACCCATAAGGTAGAAAAAGTATTGTTTTTGGGTCAAATTTTCGAACGCGAGTTTTTGTTATATTTACATGTTCTGAGGTCCCCTGAATACGAAAATCATGTTTTTAGCAAATGGTCTGTGTGTATGTCTGTGTGTGTGTCTGTCTGTTATCAGCATATCTCAAAAACAAATTATGGCAGAAAGTTCAAACTTGGTATTCTAAATGTGTATCATATAAGGATGCTACACTAGCCTTTTCGTTAAGATCAAGAAATGGTTCGTGTACAGGGACACTCAAAAGTATTCAAATACATTACGTCTATGGGGTAAATTACAGGTAAGTAGAGTTTAACATCTATAGACTGCCCTAAACCAAATGAAACGAATATATATTTTTTGTAATAGAGATAGTCAACTGGGAAAAAAAATTGTCTATATAGGACCCTCGCCTCCCCCTGGGGAGGGGGGGAAGTCTCCCCTCGAGGGGAGTAAATTTTCATGATGGGTATCTTTCAAAAGAGCTCGCCAATACCTTTAAAACGAATGGTTGAACCATCGAACTGCGATAATTTAAAACAAAGTTATCGATTTTTTTTTTTTTACTTTTAACGAAAAAAAACTTAGAATTTTTTTTTTAATATTGAGAATAAAATGGACTTTTTTTGGATATTTAGTGTTATACTACTTCTCTAACATGGAAATCGTCTGTATTATCATAAAAGATAAATTTTAAATAATAATTTTAACAAATTATTTTTTAAAAACTGAATTATTTTTTAATAGCCCAATTAAATTATTTATAAAGGTAGGTGCATTAATGAAACGGGGGTTGAGGGGGCCGGTAGCCCCCCTCACACAGAACAAATTATCATATAAAACTCTTTCAAAGCCTAATTTGAATTGTTTAACATAGGTTTACATAACAGTACTCGTTATCTTACCTCTTAATCTGCAACCTGTATTTATAGTATTAAATTTCAGGATAAGAGAAAGTCGTGTGAGTGACACGCCAGATTATTTAATATGGATTATGGGCTAAAATTATTCAAAGTGTGACAATGTCTGAACAACTGATTCAAACAAACTGAAAATTTATACATAAGTTTTAGGTCAACGTCACACAAACTGTATAGGTTTTGGTGAATCCAACACTTACAGTTCTTTTTACAAGTACGCAATAAAAAATTATTTATCATTATGGTCTACGGGCTCATTTTATTTAACATGCGATATTGTTTAAACGCCTTATTCAGATACATTGAAAATTTACACACATGTTACAGATCATCGTCACATAAACTGTATAGATTTTGGTGAGTCTAACAATTATAGTTTTTTTACAGAAACACAACATAATTTTTTTATCATTATTGCCTATAAGCTGAAATTATTTAAAATGCGATAGCATCTAAATACCTTACCCAATTGAACTGAAAAATTATTTATATGTTATAGGTTACCATCGCACAAGCTGTATCGATTTTGGTGACTCTAACTTTTATAGATTTTTATAGGGACATAAAGAAAAATTCTTTATCATTATGGCCTATGTGTTGAAATTATTTGAAGTGCGATAGTGTCTAAATGCTTTATCCGATTCAGCTGAAAATTTATATGCATGTTACAGGTGACTGTTGCAAGAACTGTATAGATTTTGGTAAATGTAGCATTTATAGATTTTTGTTGGAACATACCGAAAAATTCTTCGTCATATAAAAAGTCATGGGCTCAAATTGTTTGAAGTACAATAGAATTAAATTGAACAGCATACCATGTTTAGAAAAATACTGAAACATCCTATTATAATTTTCTGTTATATATATATATATACACTGCATAAAAAAAGTAGACGGACACTTACTTGTAATACTTTAAAGCCGTTTATTTCTTTAATTAGAGATATGAGGTTCATTTCTCTAATATAATTATATTCTTGAGACATCATATAGTATTATTTTTTGGATATAGATTCAATCCTTTTGCATTATGTAGTGGAAAAATTCAGGAAACAAAAATGGTGCATATTTGCACTTTTATTTTTCTTTAAAAAAGTAGACGGACACATCTTGTATCTCTAAAATAAAACGTTTTTAGTAAGGGGTTCGTCTCCCATTTGCTTTAATAAGTTCGTATACTCTGTTAGGCAACGAATCAATGAGATTCTGAATCTTTTTTTGGCAGAAAATTTCCCAAATGTTTGTAAGAGCTTCTTTGAGCTTGTGAATTGATTCATACTGGCGTCCACCCTCATAAATTTTATGAACAAGTGTAGCCCAAATGTTTTTTACAGGATTCATATCCTGACTCTTGGCTGGCCAGGGTAAAACATTGAAGTTGTTCTTATGAAACCATTTTTTAACGTTGTTAGCGGTGTGTATTGGCTCTCCATCTTGTTGGAAAATCCAGTTTTCTCCTCCAAGATCACACGCAATTGGCAAAAGCTCACTGCTTAGTGTTTCAATATAATCTTTGTGAGTCTGCTTCTTACTTAGGAACGCTAAATTTGTCCTTCCACCATAGCCAACAGCTAGCCACACCATCACGCCACCACCAACAACTTGCCGAGTAGAGTACACTTCGTCTTCTTTCTCCAAACTGTGCCAATAATATTGATATCCATCTGGGCTGTCTAAATTAAATTTTTTCTCATCTGGAAAAACTACAGATATCCATTCTGTAGTCCAAGACATATGGTTTTGAGCCCACTGTAGGCGTTCTGTCACGTGGTGATCCTTCCCCCATGGATGATGTTTTCTCTTCTTATATTGAAAGAGCTCTGAGTGCTTATTGTAGTTATAAATTGTCTGAGAAATTACGTTAGTAATTCCTGTGTTTATTTGAACTCTGGGAATTGATGCCTCAGTTTTTTTTCAGCTCAGTAAAAAATTTTCTTTGATCTCTAAGCGAAACTTTCTTTGGCCGGCCACTCTTTTTCTTTACGCCATGGGCTTCAGGAGCACGTAGAAAATCGCTGAAGCTACTTTTTCTTATTAGAAGTAGCCTACTAATTTCTCTGACTCCTTTATTAACATTTTTCAGCGCTATAATCTGTCCTTTCTGGTAATCAGTTAGAGGAATTCCTCGTGGCATGGCGCATTCATCTTCAAGAAATTTAACTACATAAAACCATCTAGTCAAGCTCGTTAGCAATTGGCAAAATGCCAAATGTACATGTACATGCAAAACTGGTATTCCGCAAGGAACACCCACTTATATAATTGTAGTTTTTGACCAGTGTCCGTCTAGCTTTAAAAAAAAAAAAAATATTGTGCAAATGTGTATCTTTTCTCTTTTCTGTATTTCCCTACATTAAAATTATAAATAATTGAATATTTTTATTTGTCTGTCAAAAATATGAAGATTAAAAATTATAAACATGTTAAAGAATTTTAATTGAGTTTTCCCATTAAACAAAGACGGGGGTTTAAAAAATTGTAAAGAAGTGTCCGTCTACTTTTTTTATGCAGTATATATATATATATATAACAGAATATTCTATAACAGAATCTATTCCTATATATATATAGGAATAGATTATCAATGAATAAAATAAATTATCAATGAATAAAGTGAAATAAAACCCCCAAAAACACTGGGTCTTCATCAGGGAGGCCTCAGTGTAGGGGTGAAAGAGAAGTTCCTGAAAGGACAGTAGCAATTAGCTAATAACTATCCTTAGCCCCCAACTTCTCACCAAACAGAAAACCACCATTAACTGAAAAGAAAACAGTTAACTGAAAAGAAATTTTCTCCATTCACTGAAATTAAATCCATCAACTGAAATCCATTAACTGAAAAGAAATCTTTTCAGTTAATAATCAGTTTCGAAACGGACAGTATCGAAAAAGTTTTTTTAAAAATTTTGCATTCTGAAATAAAAAACGCTCGTGCAAAATGAAATAAAAAATAAAATAACATTTATAAATGGACAATATTTAAGCTCGTGGACTATAATAAAACTAGTATGTTGTGGAAGAAGAAAATAATAAGAAATAATAAGAAGAAAATAATAAGAATAAGAAAACTAGTATGTTGTGGCCACCACAAGACTTTCTTCTATATTTTCCTATACATATTCAATCAGTAACAGTATTTAAAAAAAAAAAAAAAATTACGATTTTTTTCTAAATTTTTATTTTATTTTATTTTATTTCATTTTGTTTATTTATTTATTTTTTTTTGTTAATAGTAATACATATTCAATCAGTAACAATATTTAAAAAAAAAAAAAAAAAATTACGAATTTTTTTCTTTTTTTTTCTTTTTCTTTTTCTTTCTTTTCTTTCTTTTTTTTTTTTTTTTGTTAAAAGTAAAAAAAAAATTGATAACTTTGTTTCAAATTATCACAGATGTATAGTTCAACCATTCGTTTTAAAGGTATTGACGAGACCTTTTGAAAGATACCCATCTTGAAAATTTACTCCCCTCGAGGGGGGACTTCCCCCCCAGGAGGGTCGCGAGTCTCCTACATATACAAAAAAAAATTTCCAGTTGACTATTACCCCCCGGGGGGGTACTTCGGGGGGAAGCGATGCCCTCACATGCACAGAAAATTTTTCCTAGTTAATTTTTACTATTATCAATAACTCATATTGATTTTACAATCACAAGTTAAAAATAACTCTCATTATGTACATTTATACGAAATTTTGTCCTATACTGCCATGTTAAAAATTTAGAAAACATGAGATCACAGTGACACCTGTTGAGCGATTGATCCCCAAATGTAATCAGCTCCAGTTTATGTCAGGGACCAAGTAAATACCAAGTTTGGTTAAATTTCGTAAAAAAAAAAAAAAAAAAAAAAAAAAAAAAAAAAAAACGAATTTTATTCCTAAGGTTTTTTTTTTTTTTTTTTTTTTTTTTTTTTGTTAAAAGTAAAAAAAATCGATAACTTTGTTTTAAATTATCACAGATTTATGGTTCAACCATTCGTTTTAAAGGTATTGACGAGACCTTTCGAAAGATACCCATCTTGAAACTTTGCACCCCGGGGGGAAGGGGGGACCGATGCCCCCACATGCACAAAATTTTTTCCTAGTTAACTATTACTATTATCAACGAGACCTTTCGAAAGATACCCATCTTGAAAATTTACTCCCCAGGGGGTGGAAACGATGCCCCCCCCCATGCACAAAATTTTTTTCCTAGTTAACTACTACTATTATCAGTAATTCATATTAATTTTATAATCACAAGTTTAAAATAACTCTCGATATGCCCATTTATACGAAATTTTGTCCTATACTGCCATGTTAAAAGTTTGCATAAAATGTGATTACAGCGCCTGTTGAGCAATTGATCCCCAAATCTAATCAGCACCAGTTTATGTCAGGGTGCAACTAAATACCAAGTTTGATTAAATTTCATTCATTGGTTCGTGAGATACAGCGTCCACAAAAAAAATGATACAGACAGACAGACAGACATTTTCTAAAAACTATTAATTCGTGTTCTAGACATCCCAAAACGTGTAAATCCATCAAAAAAAGGAGGTCGAAAATTTTCACGAATCCAATACTTTCTCTAAATTACATATAGAAGAAAGTAAAAATGACGACATTAGTCTAATGAGATTATTATTATTATTATTATTATTATTATTATTATTATTATTATTTCATAACTTGTCTTATTTTGTGACTTATTTTGAACTTGCAAATGACATTGCCCACTGATCTGTAATAGGTAAAGAAATAAATCGCGTTCTGATCTTTTTGGGATACCTTATACGATCTTTATCTCACATTAAATAACATTTAAAAATTTATATAATATTGATCTTAAAGCTCATGACGTCCGCTAAAACAGGAAATATGCAAAAATGAAATCTTATACTGAGATAAGATTAGAGGTGCCGTAAATTATTAAAATAATAACGTACATTTAGGATCAAAAATACTTCTATTATCTTTTACTTACACAAATGCATCAATAATGGCAGAATGGGTATATGTTAATTGCATTTCACTATTAGTCACTCCGAAGCTTCTAACAATTGACAGATTTGGCAGACATTTCAAAGAATTGGAACTGATTCTAATTCAAAATTTGATTAAATTTATTTTAGAGAAACTGTAATATAAGATTAATTTTTATACAAATTACAGGAAAAATGCCAGAACCGGGAATCGAACCCGGATACTCCGTTTACCGTGTGGAAATTCTATCACTGAGCTACCCTGGGGAAATGTCAGCTTTGCGTTTCTCATATAATATCCGCTTGCAGGGTGTGTTCTGCAAACGCAGATATAATAGGTGAACATATTTACCGTGGCACAACTCCGGTAGACAAGGTAATTTTTAATTAGAAACATTATTCATCAAATCATCAACCATGAATATTCATTCTAGAGAAATTGAAATGAAAGGCTGACTTTTATACCAACTATATGAAAAATGTCTGAACCGGAAATCGAACCCGGGTGCGTATTTACAGAACATACATTGTTTCGAAACCACCTTGGCGATATTTTCTTTTGACAGGGATAAAATCGCGCCATGGTGCCTCGCGAATGGCAACACAGTTAACCTCAAAGCATAAAAAATGGGCGTGTGAAATTAAAAAAAGTTGATTTGCCAGACAGATGCATTATTGTTAAAACAGATGACAATTCTTCAGATATTTAAAGAAATTAAAAAAAAAAAAAAAAAAAAAAAATATTTTTACACATAGACAAATTGACTACTTACTGTTTAAAAAATGGATTTATTAATATATCTTCTATAAAAATGGATTTATTACTGCATATATAAGAAGAAAGTAGAAGATTCGGAAAAACTTTTAATTTCCGGTTTTCGATGAATTTACCCGTTTTGAGATTTCCTTGCATTTCATTTAATTGAAAGTGACTACCTATTTTTATAAAAGTGGATTTATTACTAGCTTCTTCATATGTAAGAAAAAAGTAGAAGATACGGAAAAACTTTCAATTTCCAGTTTTTGCTGAATTTAAACGTTTTGAGATTTCCTTGCATTTCTATTAATTGAATTGACTACTTATTAAAAAAAAAAAAAAAGAAAGAAAGAAAGAAAAAAGAAAAAAAAAATGGATTTATTATCTATTTTTTGCCTATATAAGAAGATAGTATAAGATTTAAAAGAAAAATAGATTTCTGGTTTTCAATGAAGTTACACGTTTTGAGATTTCCTGAACTCAATTTGACCCTTTTTAGAAAATGTCAGTCTTTTTGAGTTCGAACACTGTACTTCATGAACCAATGGACTTAATTTAACCGAACTTGATATTTAGCTGGACCCTGGTTTGAATTGGTTCCAATTAGCTTTTGGGCTATATCACCCAACAGGGGGCGCTTCCACGTTACCATTTACTCTCATTTCAGGAAAGGTCAGCATCTACAGTGTACCAAACTTAGAGGTATATATTGAATAACACTCTGCTGATTCAGTTTGAGTGCATATTGGCCAACAAGTGGCGCTGTTACATTGCAATCCCATTTTAAGGATGAAGCTTCTATAGTGTATAAATGTACGGTATTTGCTGTAAGAGAGGGTTATTAGGTAAAACTATGCTGATTCACTTTGGATGCATATCAGACGGTAGGTGGCGTTGCTATTCAGCATTATTTTCCGATTACGGAAAAGTTATATCTCAGCTCTTATCCTATAAAAATGTACCAAACTGGATGTGTGAGTAGATATTACCAAAAATTATCTTTATTCTTAATATTTTAGGCGGTTTCTCATTGCTATATCTCAGCATCTGTTGATGAAAATTGCACTGAATTTAAGAGAAAATATATTGATTTTTTTCCATGTTAATCGGTAGGTGGCGCTGTCATATAAAATGATATAAAAGAAAGTATTAAATTTGTGATTTTTTTTTCTTTTTATCTTCTTTCTCTTTTTTTAACTAACATGTCTTTTTATTTTATTAAATTAAAATCAAGAATAAAGTTTTTTTTTTTTTTTTCAGTCCATTATTGCAGTTATGACGTCATTAAAGTTTAAATATATATATATTATATTTTGAAAACCTGGATAATGTTTTATTTTATTTATTTCAATATATTATCCCAGCAGAAATGATAACATTTTTTAATGTTAGCTTTCCAAAAACTTGGGCTTTTATCGTTAAGAAAGGCAAATATTAAAAAAAAAAAAAAAAAAAAAATATGATGGAAGAAGTAACGAGAGATGTTATTTTTTTTTTTTTTTTTTTTTTTTTTTTTTTTTAGCATAACATGAAAGTAATATTTACCGATGCAATTAATAGATGCATTTTGAATGTAGGTTAATGCCTGACAATCCCCGAAACAGACAGAAAGTAAAAGCCTTTATTATGGTCCAGAGAGCGGACCACTCCTCTGTAACAATGAAATATTAACATCATTCCTTGAAAACTCATTAACATAATATTGCGCTTACTTGTAATATGTTTTGCAACTTAATTTTTTCTTGTTTCACTGTCGGACAATCAATTAATAATTTAACATTATCTGCATTATTTGTTATCCTTATTTCGCAAATTATAAATGCAATATAAAAAGAAAATATTATTAAAAAAAAAAAAAAAGAAAGAAAAAAAAAAATGAAAAAAGAAAAAGAAAGAAAGAAAGAACCACGTAACTGGCGTTAATAGGTAATAATTAAGAAAAAAGGTCCTTCCGGATCATTCGGAAGGGTAGGTTGATTTCATTTTTTCTTATCAAGTAGCCCCCATTTAGAACCAAAATGGCTGCTACAAATTATTAACGGACTTTGTAGAAATATGTATGTGGGCTGTATACATATGGAGTTTTAAGCAAATCGGTTCATAAGTACCTTTTTATATGAATTTGAAATTTTCAAGTGGTAGGAACTTGGAAACAAGATGGCGGTCCAAGTTGCCAAACAAATATATCAAATGCATTTTTCAGATAAGTCTACTATATATATTTAGTTAGAATTAATTCAGAATTTCAAAAGTTATCGTGTTGACAAATTAAATGGCCGCCACTTTGATTAAAATGGCGGATCATTCGGAATTGCTGGTTGATTTCCTTTTTTCTTATTAAATAGCCACCATTTAGAACCAAAATTGCTGCTACAAATTATTAACGGACTTTGCAGAAATATTGATGTGGGCTGTATACATATGGAGTTTTAAGCAAATCGGTTCATAAGTTCCTTTTTATATGAATTTGAAATTTTCAAGTGGTAGGAACTTGGAAACAAGATGGCGGGTCAAGTTGCCAAACAAATATCAACTGCATTTGTGAGATAAGTCTACTATATATATTTAGTTAGAATTAATTCAGAATTTCAAAAGTTATCGTGTTGACAAATTAAGTGGCCGCCACTTGGATTAAAATGGTGGATCATTCGGAATTGTTGTTTGATTTCCTTTTTTCTTATCAAATAGCCACCATTTAGAACCAAAATGGCTGCTACAAATTATTAACGGACTTTGCAGAAATATTGATGTGGGCTGTATACATATGGAGTTTTAAGCAAATCGGTTCATAAGTACCTTTTTATAGGAATTTGAAATGTTCAAGTGGTAGGAACTTGGAAACAAGATGGCGGCCAAGTTGCCAAACAAATATCAACTGCATTTGTGAGATAAATCTACTATATATATTTAGTTAGAATTAATTCAGAATTTCAAAAGTTATCGCGTTGACAAATTAAATGACCGCCACTTGGATTAAAATGGCGGATCATTCGGAATTGTTGGTTGATTTCCTTTTTTCTTATCAAATAGCCACCATTTAGAACCAAAATGGCTGCTACAAATTATTAACGGACTTTGCAGAAATATTGATGTGGGCTGTATACATATGGAGTTTTAAGCAAATCGGTTCATAAGTACCTTTTTATATGAATTTGAAATTTTCAAGTGGTAGGAACTTGGAAACAAGATGGCGGCCAAGTTGCCAAACAAATATCAACTGCATTTGTGAGATAAGTCTACTATATATATTTAGTTAGAATTAATTCAGAATTTCAAAAGTTATCGTGTTGACAAATTAAATGGCCGCCACTTGGATTAAAATGGCGGAGCAAGTTGCTCAGCAAACTAATCCAAGATATTTGTATGGTAAGTCCACTGTCCAACTTTGGTTTGAATAACTTCATACTTTCAAAAGTTATCGCGAATCGCGATAACAAATTATCAAATGGCAACGTTCAAGTGGCCGCAACTTCGAAACAAAATTGCGGAGAATATTTCCATGAATCTTGAAATCTAGTTCCAGGGGAACCCATTCGTTAGTAAAGATACAGAGATTGAGGTCAATACTTTTGTTTGCAAGTTCTTGAGAGAGAAACAACCCTCATCCAATATTTCGGTTTCCCACGCTGATGTCATCCGTGAAATAAAAAATCTTAGGAACAAGAAAGCCCCTGGCATCAGTGGCATCAGTAATGACGCACTCTAGAACCTACCGTTAATCTATACCCCAAAAATCCCCTATTTATTTAAAAACCTTTTTAAATGTAACTAATTTCCGTTTTACTGGAAACTGCTGCCATAGCTCCCATTCTAAAATGTGCTAACCCCCTGACAGGACTTCAAGTTACCGACCCATTTCCTTTCTAAATTCTTTAAGTAAATTATTTGGAACATTTGTGCTCAACAAATCGATTTTCATATTGAAGAAAATAATATTAGGATGCCTGAACAATTTAGTTTTTGTAACGGCCTTTACACCACCCCACCAGGTCTATAGATTTATTGAGCACATTACCACCGACAAAATTAAGAAGCAATTTACAGCAGCAGTATTACATGATATCGAAAAAGTGTTTGACAATGTTTAAACTAATTAAATATAACTTCCTTCTTCCCCTCATTAAATTAATCTATAGCTATCTTCTTGATAGGAATCTCCACTTGAAAATAAAAGATACTCTTTCACGGCACCTTCTAGCCAATTTCGGCGTTCCACAAGGCTCTAAAATCAGCCCTAAATTATTCATTCTTTATATTAATGATATGTCTCGTTACCCCAATACCTCTTTGGGAAGTTTTGCGAACGCCACCTGTGTTTTTGCATTCAATACTAACAGACGTTGCGCAATTTTGGCTGTTTCCCACCACCTAAAAATTCTTTCAAATTGGTTCTCGAAATGGTGAATCGCCCTAAATATTGACAAAACTGAAGCTATTCTTTTTACATGTGGAAATAAACCCATGACACATGATACTAGAGATAAATATAAAATTCTTTTTTGTGCTACCCCCTACCTCGGTCTAAACATACTGAATACTTTAGAGTTACACTTGTCTAAGACTTAACTTTTAAACAGCACTTAACTCTTTCGTGTCGTTACACGAAAGAGTAACGTTTGACGAAAGAGTTTCGTATCGTTACACGATTTCCGAGCTGCTAAAAATAAACTCATGTCCTTATTATCCCGGAATAGTAATTTAAACTTTAAGAAAAAGATACTACTCTACACATCCTTCCTTCGTCCCATTCTCATCTGTGCATGTATAATGGGGTCATATGCAGCCAAAACTTATATCAAGTTACTCATTAGCGCACAAAATGCAACCATTCGGCAAATTCTTGATATGCCCTGGTATGTTCGAAATTTTCACATCTACAGAGTTTTTCACTCCTAAACTTAATTATTATATCTGTACTGATAAGTATAAAGGATTTAAGTCCAAAAATGTCGATTTTGAGTTACATAGTCAGACTCAGAAAAAAATTCTCTATCGATCGGTATAAAGGATTTAAGTCTATGTCATTTAGTCTTTGAGGAAATCCATTGGTAAAAAAAGGTTCAAGTCAGAAATTTACCATTCATTTATATTATAAAATATGTAATTCAATTTTTTCCCGTTATTAAATGAAGGTTGACAATCACTGAATGGTATAAAGGGTACAAGTCAAAGAAATCCCTTTTACCTAATCGATTCTTCTGATTTGTTTTTAGTTAGTTTAACTTTATTTTCCGTCTCCTGAAAAATCAAGAATATGGACTTAAATCCTTTATACTTATCAGTACAGATATTCAATACCTTAATATTCAATTATATTTGGCCCTAGAAATTCTAGATAATACTGCTTTAAACATACTTGCTGTATATCATCACAACGATCCTATCAATAGGCGAATATCCAAAGCAGGTCTCTGTCTAAACTCCCACCTTTAACCTTTTTTGTGTAAGAGTGTTTCTTTCTTTCCACTTTTCTATCGCCTTTGGCATTGACTTCTCCTTGTGATATTATACCCTGTATTGTCCTATGTTTGTTCTCTGTGTTACATAATACACATATAATTAAAAACTGCTCTTCTAAGATCCAAAAATATTCTTACTATCCCTAATCTTCCTACAAGTTTTGTAATGCTATACTTAAACTCATTTAAATCATTCCTTTGTGCTTCCTTTCCTGACAAGCTCTAAAATTATTGTTGTTTTTATTAATTTTATATTTTCTTCCCCATTGGCAGTGAATTTAAATTCAGGAGATTCCACCCTGTCAGTCATCTATTCTAACGACTTTATTCACTAACAACTTCAACTCGCGGTTGACCACAAAAACTTGAAAAGCCTATAAAGTCAGAGTGCAACTTTACAGCAAAATTTTATGCATTGCTTCTGCCATCTTGCGGCATTGTTTTTTTTTTCAACTTTTTTAGTTGAAAATAACCAGCCAAAAATTATACGACATCTTCGATGCTAGATGGCAGAAGCAACGTGCCAAATTTTGTTGAAAGCTGCATCCTGACTTTAGATGCTTTTCAATCTTTAGCATTGAACCGGCAGTTGAAGTTAATAGTGAAAAAGTCTGTCAGGCAACGGAAAAAACGCGAAATCGTCACAGGTGCTTCCGGCAGTGCTGACAGATTTTTTATTCAGTAATCACCAATCATTTTTAATTGTAACGTTTGGCTAATAACTTCGAAGATTAATCGTCTATTTTTTACATCAAATATTACTTTTTAAAATTATTGGTGATTTGAGTAAAAAATCCGCCAGATCTTACGACGCTGACTTCCGGTCCAAATCCTTCAAATATATATATATATATATACATAAAATACCACTTCTCAAAATTATTGGTGATACTGAAAAAACAATTCCCTAGCCTGACAATAAATTGTCTTTTTTTAACTAGTCTTTTTAAAAAGTCCGGTTAAAAAAAAAATAATAATAATAATAGTTAATTATTTAAATATGCATTTTAAAGAATTGAACCTGCGGCGATCGCTTAATATTATTGTTTAGATTTCAAAAAAAAAAAAAAAAAAAAAAAAAAAAAAAACTATATTTCACCCTGGTTTTTTTTTTTTTTTTTTTTTTTTTTCTTTAAGCACAAAATACTATATATTTAAACTTAAACAAATTCAAATTCAAATAAATGTTACTTTTATGCCTCAGATTTATTTTTAAATTAAATTTCGTATAAAATATGCTGATGTTTCCCATGGAGAAAGGCAGGATGCACTGGATACTACATACATGCAGAAGGTTGCACGAAGGTTGCACAGATCAGAATAGCATACTTGCCAACCATCTCGTTATAAACCCTACAATTTTTAGTACCCGCCTTTTTTTCCGTCCAATAATTTTTTAGAGTAATTTTAGTCTTATTTAATAGTAACATCATTTTAAGAGAATAACTCTAAAAATATACTGGTGTAAAAAAAGGCGTTTTTTTCAGGGGGCGTTAATAATTGTACGGTTATTAATGAGATGGTTGGCAAGTATGGAATAGCATCACTTGTTTAAAAACATCCTTCTGCTCTATTGAGAAAAGGCTTTTTTTCTTAACCCCTTCCTTCTCGCTCCCGTGATAGTCACGGGCTGTAACCACGCCCCACGTGTATTTTACCTTTAACATTTTAGGGTACATGAAAGCACCAGCCAGTACTAAACCATGTATAATGTATTTGAAAATCTGTACAGAATAACTTTATATATTATTCATACATTTATTTTCAATCTTTTTATTATTATTATTATTATTATTATTACTAGACAAAAATGTGGACTTTATGGGCGTGTCTTTGAAAAATATGCGACCGTTAAGGGGTTACTCAAGAATTACAGACCTCCTATACATACGAAAAAAAGACACATCTGATTAATATTCCGAAAGTTTCCTTTTTTTTTTTTACAGGTTTTTATATTATTTCATTTTTTTTTTTTTTTTTTTTTTTTTTAAATGCTGTATTTTTACAGGAAAATGCAATAGTAAAATACAAAAAAATTCATTTAAAAATACCTTTTTTTAGTTCTTCACTTTTTATGTAAAATTTAATGTACATATAGGGCTAATAAAGAAAAATATATAGAGAGATGGAGTGTCATCGTGTATTTTATTGGAATACCACCATAAAATGTGCTTAACAAAGTATAAATTAAGGATTTAATTAGAAATCAAAGTTTTAGAAAGTTATTTGTTTATTCTACGCAATCAATTTACTCTTGAGAATGTTTTCATAGAAAAATTTATTATACATAGTAAAGCAGAAAGTTAAACATATAAATGGGTACTGCATCACCCTCAATTACGTGAGTATTTGCATATATATATATATATTAAATGAATTATATTTATAAAACCTTCATTAAAATTTAATTATTGTTTTAAAAATATATTCAGCCACGTCCTCTTCTCTATTGTGTTTCCTATATCAGTCAATGTAATGTTCTTCATGCAAATTAAAAAGTGTTTTTATCCCCTTCCCTCTCGTTCCCCTGATATTCACGGGCTGTGACCACGCCCCACATGTATATTTCATTTACCATTTTAGGGTACATGAAAGCACCAGTCAGTACCAAACTATATATAATGTATTTGAAAATATGTACAGAATAATTTTATATATTATTCATATATTTATATTTTCAGTCAACTTTTTTAATTAGGCAAAAATGTGGACTCTATGGGCGTGTCTTTGAAAAATATGCGACCGTTAAGGGATTAATATAGAAATACAGACCTCCTATACATACCAAAAAAAGGCACATCTAATTAACATTCCGAAAATTTCCCTTTTTTTTTTTTTTTTTTTTTCACAGGTTTTTATATTACTTAACATTTTTTTTTAATACTGTATTTTTAGAGGAAAATGTAATAGTAAAATACAAAAAATTTCATTTTGAAAATACCCTTTTTAAGTTCTTCACTTTTTATTTAAAATTTAATGTGCATAAAGGGCTAAAAGATATATATATAAAGAATAAATAAAGCGTCATCGTTTTTTATATTGAAATACCACCATAAAATGTGCTTAACAAAGTATAAATTAAGGATTTAATTAGAAATCAAAGTTTTAGAAAGTTGTGTGATTATTCTACGCAATCAATTTACTCTTGGGAATGTTATCATAGAAAAATTTATTAGAGATAGTAAAGCAGAAAATTAAACATATAAATGGGTATTGCATCACCCTCAATTACGTGAGTATTTGCATATATATATTAAATGAATTATATTTATAAACCCTTTATTAAAATTTCAATTATTGTTTTAAAAATATATTCAGCCACGTCCTTTTCTCTATTGTGTTTCCTATATCAGTCAATGTAATATGTTCTTCCTACAAATTAAAAAGAGTTTTAAACCAAACTTTGCATTTGCGTACTATTTTGGATACGACAAAAAAATACCATTTCTATGAAGATTCGACAAATCACCCATTTGCGCTTTTTTTCAGTTGTCCAGAGATTCCAAGTTTTATAATTTATTTCGAAGCATTATATCAGTTAATGTAATGGTCTACATACAAATTAAAAAGTGTTTTTAACCCATTCCCTCTCGCTCTCATGATATTCACGGGCTGTGACCACGCCCCATGTGTATTTTCTTTTAACATTTTAGGGTACATGATAGCACCAGCCAGTACCAAACTATATATAATGTATTTAAAAATATGTACAGAATAACTTTATATATTATTCATATGTTTATTTTTAATCTCTTTTTTTTAATTCGATAAAAATGTGGACTTTATGGGCGTGTCTTTGAAAAATATGCGACCGTTAAGAGGTTAACCAAACTTTGCACTTACGTACTGTTTTGGATACGACAAAAAAATACCATTACTATAAAGATTTGACAAATCACCCTTTTGTGATTCTTTTTCAGTTGCCCAGATATTCCAAGTTTTATAGCTTATTCCGGAGCAGTGTCAGCACCACACTTTTATCACACCAATCATAAATGCCAACATTTTAATTTTTTCCGAAGTATTTTTAGCCCCGCCTTTATTCCATATCACTTATTTTTTTTTTTTTTTAAGTAAAATTTTCTTATGTTATTGAAGTTATATATTGGAGAAAAATTTTCTATAAATAAAGTAGTGTGAAACAGAGGCGGGGCTAAAAACATTCTGGAATTAATTAAAACGTTGGCATCTGTACACTCTATACGGGGTTTCACTCTCCGTATCTTTTATAGGGCACTTTTGTGAATGAGAAAGTTTCCCCTTTTTTTTATTCCACTATTTTTATAGAAAAATCTGCATTCTATTTAATTTCGACTCAATACATAAAAAGTACAGTAAATTTATTTTCTATAAAAATATAAAAATAGTCATTGCGAAAAGGTTGGAAATTTTTCATTCCTGAAAGTACCCTACAAGAAAGGCGGGGAATACGACGCTCACATATATTTCTTAGAGTAATTTTTATAGATATGTAACTACGATTGAATAACAAGAAAATTACTCTAAAATTACAGTTGTATGAAAAGAAGGCGGAGCTATCAGTGGTCCGGAATAAATTATAAAAGTTTGCAACTTTGACTGCCTATATCTTTTTGGAGAAATTCCTTTTCTTCCTAAAAGAGTAAAATAAAATTTATTGACATAAATATATGGAAATAGAAATAGGTTTTATATATTAATAATAATTAAATATGCATATATATATATATATTTCGTCAGGGCTGCATTTTAAGAATTGGCTACAGGCACAAACACGGTTGTCATCGGTCATAATTTTTCTTGAACTCTTATTACCTGATTAGAAATTGATCGACATAAACTTTGTAAAAATTTTGTATAACGTTTTCATATTTATTGACAAAGGGTCTTATATATGTGTGTGTGTGTGTGTGTATTTATAACAATAACACTATAGAAAATAAATTATTGAGTTTCTATTTCTCAATTTACAATATTTTGATATATATTAATTTTATACACTTCTCAACTAATTATATTACATTACCTAGAATTTCGTACAAATGGTAAAAAATAATTTTGAATATGTAATATAGTATATGTCTCAAGTTTTGTACAATCCCTGTCTAAAGATGGTTTACCAGTAAGACACACAGGAGATGAAAAGCACTTAATGAAAGTGTTATTAATGAATAGTTAGAAGACATGTAAATTAATATCTATAATAATAAAAGAAGATGTTTGTCTGTCTGTCTGTCTGTCTGTCTGTCTGTCTGTCTGTGCATCTATACGTTCAGCCCCTATTGAACGCAGAAGTATAAAATTTGACATACGGGTGCTCAGAAGCCTTCCCGAGTTGATAGTCAAAACAGAATTTAAAAATTTTAATTAGTTCCGGAGATATTAATTAAAACGTCTACCAATGCCTAATTAAAAAGCGAGCGGATCGTAATTTTCGCCCTTCAGCGTGTTCCTCAAAAGAGAAAGCAGAGAGAGGAAAATTTCGCGGGTTTTTCTAAAGCGATCGCTTCCGATCTGTTGGAAATATCGAAAATACACCTGTACCACGAGAAAGAGCATTTATTACCGATTCTTACGGTACAATTTTTTTAAAAAAATACGGATTTTTTATATTTTTAAAAAAAGTTTTAAAAAGGGTCGAAAATTTCTCTTTTTCTCGATTGTCTTTTTTGAAACGTCCTGTACGACCGAGTAACTGTTCCACTTTTTAAAAACTGGTATATTTGGAAAGGACATTTAATCCTCTTTCGAACCATATAAACATTTTTACAAAATACGGATTAGCGATCCATATTTTTAGATTTTACGAAACATCGATTTTTTCACAAAACATCCTATAACTCAAAAGCGTTTAGAGATAAATCATTTCTTTTTTATTTGTATATAGATCTCGCTTCAATAATTGAATACCCAGAAGATTGAGAGAAAATTTCAAAAACTGAATGAGGTATAATTTTTTTAATTTTCAGTATCGCGGCAGTTTTCGATGAAATTCTGAAACTCTTGCAACTGACCTTGACAGAGAAGAGAGAATAAGATTCTTCAGTGCCAGGTGCTAGAGGTCGGGAAAAATTGCTTTTTTGTTTTTCGCCCACGTGACAAAGTATACTGGAAATAAAAAAAGCAGTTTTTGAATTTTTTCAATTTAAAATCGATCAAAAGCAGAACTTCGAAATTGCCCGTCATTATGGCTCACCTGTATGCAGTTAAAAAATCTAAAGTATAGCTTTAAAAATAAAATAAATAGACATATTATATTTATTTAAATTCATTTTTATTTCATCTGTTAATGACACCATTCACCAATTTCATCTGTTAATGAGTTACTTTTAACAGAATAATATTGATTCCCCTCCCCCTTTTTTTTATGAATTCGGTTGTAAAAAAGCAGTTTTGGAATTCTTAAATTTTAGATGGATTTCAATAGAAATCGTTAATCGCCCTTGATAGATTAGCCATTTTGAGTCTAAAATACATCATAGATATTCATTATTGTAATACATAATACATCATTCAAAAGATATTTTAAAGTATTTTTATTGCAGGCTATTAAAATGATATAAACCGTTCAAATTCTGTACGAAACTTTCGGAGAAAACTACGGAAAAACCAGAAAATTTTTATTCTTTTATATTTTACAGAGTTTCAAATTCAGATTTTCGCTCACATTTCGTACTAATAATTTTTAACGAAAGATAACCCGGAATTAAGCAAGTTTTGGAGAAAACCACAGATAAGTCAGACACAAATCTTTTTAAAAAAATGTTATACGGCGCCGCAGGCGCCACCGAGCGGGACTTAGCTAAAGTCAGAAATTTGAAAGATCATAACATGGTGAACGAACAGGCTGTTTCAGATATTGAAAAGGGAAGAGGGCGCCGAAGGCGCTTCCGTACGGTAATTTACTGCGCTTTCAATAAGGTATTTTCACGATATATCGATAAGCTGTTATTAGACCTGAAACGAGAAAAAGGCGCCGCAGGCGCCACCGAGCGGGAGTTTCGTAAAGTCGGATTTTTCAGGGATCGCGAACCAGCTGGTCGCCGAAGGCGGCTAGTAAATAAATAAAATAAAAATGCATACCAAATTTTATATACTTTTAATATACACACACCAGTTTATGTTTATAGCTATTGTAAAATAAATTTTACTTTTAACATATGATAGTATTTTCCATTTTATTTCAGTTGGGAATATTTCCATTTTATTTCAGTTGGGAATATTTCGTAAGAACGAGTCCGTCGGTAATGACAGGACTTGTTCTTTGGACTAGAGTGTAGTCGGCGACAGGCAATTCACACTGTTTCCTGAGTATTTCGAGCATGTGCCGGCGCTGAATTCTGTTTATTTACAAGATTCGCTGTTGTTTTGTGCCTCACTTTGGTTTATGTTTCCTGCTATGATTATGAATGAAGCAAAACGGCCCTCTTCACTTACCGTCGCCGGAAGCTCGAGCCAATGTTATTCTATGGGGAAATTTTCTTTACAAATAACTTATTAACTAATACATATTTTAAAATTCTGTTTTCACATTCAGAAAATTCCCAACTGTTAAATTGACGGACCTTTTCTAAAAATGTATTTTTTTAATATTTTATTTTGAAATTGCAAAATGAAAAAATTTCACATATTAAAAATTCGTATTTTGCAGCTTCAAAATAGAATATAAAAAAATATTTTTTTAAAAAAAGGTCCGTCAATTTAACAGCTGGGAATTTTCTGAATGTGAAAACCGAATTAAAAAATATGTATTAGTTAATAAGTTATTTGTAAAGAAAAACTTCCCACAGAATAACATTAGCTTCGGCTTCCGGTGACGGTGAGTAAAGCGGGCCCTTAATCATTTATCGGATTAAACTAAAAAATACAGCATTACTTACATTTTGTCCTTATTAACCCTTTGCGGCGCAAGAGAATTCGGGTCATTTAAATTATACTGCCACCGGAATTCCTGAACTAAATTAAACTAAAAGAAATTTTAAATTTTAAGGTTAAAAAAACGGCCTTTTCTGATATGTTATAAAAGTAAGTTTTTGCTAAAAAATTTCCGGGATGAATTTTCGCAGCTGGAACTTAAATTTTGCGTCCTCGCAGCGAGGACAGCGCGCGTTAAGGGGTTAACACTTTCGCGACCGCATGCTTTTGTCTTTTTGACAGTAAGATCCGCCTGTGGACATTATTCTCTCAGATTTTTCAGAACAAAATTTTCTGTATTCACATTTATGTTACAAATGGGTATGTACTTTAATTACACTCTTTCTAATCAAATACTTTGTATCCATAGTACATTTGATTGTGCAAATATGAATATTGGGTATATTATTAAGAAATAAGTAACATACGAATCGCGAAAGAAACGTCCACTGGAGGCGTTACAAATTTTCAAATGACGTGAATCTACGTCAGCGGTCGCGAAAGTGTTCATAAGTGTAGCAATTTTTGATAAAATTTAATAACTGGACAGATACAATAACAAATTTTCAGCTTTATATATTTTAAATAAAAATGTTCGCATTCAGTAATGCAATAAATAGTCACAACGCAAAATCGCTATCTGAAAGAAATAGTGGGATCTGTCGTACTAACAGTGAAAAATATTTATATGAAGAGACTTAAGAAAAATTTTTTTTAGAACTATGTGTAATGGAATATTACAATTCATAGTATAATTTTTAATTAAGTATAATTAATTAATTACAGAATTTATATTTAATATTTTAAATATCATTACAAGTTTTATAGCTTTTTCCAAACTACATTTGCTACACTATTTTAATCGTACAACCCCATAAGAAGAAAATACACTCTCATTATTAGAATTATTTCAACATTTTTCAGTGTTTAGATATTAAAATTTTTAACGTCTTCTTGATTTTATCAATATTCTAGCACTTTTACGCTAATAAATTAATTCACAATCTTTCAATGGAGAACATTTTGCATGAAATTTCAAAATCAAAAATAATAAATTGTTGAAAAAAAAAAAAAAAAAACTGCCTGGATGCTTGGATATATTCTAATGCTGCTTCTTTTTTATTAGGTAATTCAAAATCAGGCTATCTAGCTTTTGGATTTAGTATATAAATTTAAAGATGGGCTGTTATGAATTTTAATTGCCATGTTATAGCACATATCCAGTTTTTAACCCTTTCAGTCGCAGTGTTCCCGCAAAGAATGTGCGAATTATATGATAAAATTATACTTACTTATTAGTGCAAGATTGGTGACACTTTGAATTGCATAGCAATTAAATCCCGTATAGGAGATTCAGAGAAAACCACGGAAAACCCAGAATACCTTTATTCCAATATCTCCAATTTTAATTACGATTAAATTACTTATAATACATATTTCGAAATTTATTTTAATGTAATTTTATTGCGAAATTTTAAACTGGTGTAAGCCGTTAAATTCAGTACGGGAGTTTCGGAGAAAAGCACAGAAAACCCTAAACACATTTGCTATTTTTTATTTTGCAAACTTTCAAATTCTGATTATCCTCTCACATTTCGTATAAAAGATTTTTAACACTATTTATTCCAGAGTTACGCAAGAGAAAACATTGAAAAGTAAGACACAAATATTTTTATAACAATGGATTTTGGATTTTAGGAGTAAGGCCGATTGACTGCTGTAGGTCCTAGGCCTGAGGGGTAGTGCCCTCCGTAGGGGTCTTTCTAAGGAGTCCTAATCCATATTACGCAAGTTTCGTAGAAAACCACGGGAAACTCCGAACGGCTAGACCGACGAGCGCGACCTGGGATCGAACCCGGGCACCTCACGTCTACCATCTTTGAGAGCAGAAGCGCATCGTTGTGAAAGCCTCGGTTCTTGACATACATTTTTTTTTTTTTTAATGCAGATTTTTGGTACGATTTTAAAAAGAATTATAAACATTATTATTATTATTTTTTTTTTTTTGTAAACCATATTTTTTTCTAACCAAATTTCCGATAAACCCCCTCCCCTCCCCCTTTTTTTTTTCTTTCAACTGAAGAATGTTAGTAAAGAAACCTTTTACTAAAAGATTTGCAAAATCGGAAAAAAAATTTGCGCTTTACGATTTTAATTTTAATTTTAAATAAATAAATAATTTATGCGGTCTCACACCACTTGAAAGCAGGCGAAAACTGGCCACTGTTAAATTTACCAATAAGATCAGGAGCTGCAGCATGGAACACATCTCAAATGTTTCTTTTCGGGCCTGGACCAACAGAGAAAGATTAAAGAGATCCTAAACACTCCAATACGACAAAGATATCAGAAATTATACTCCGTTTCACCCAAGGAGGTTTAATATATGGAGTGGGTCTTATTCTACTACTCAGCGCTACCGGGATGAAGCCGAGCCACTCCCCCTATCTTTCTCACCCCCTATCCCCGCTCTTAATAGAAATACATGCATTTGTTTGTGCTAAACAATGCTTAATTGAAAATATTCTTATAACTTTTGACATTTGAACCAAAATTAAATGTAATGTTAATGTGTTAAAGATCGTTCTGATCGTTGTCTCGAGTAATTTGCGATTTTTACTTTTAAAATAATCCTTAAATTCTAAAGCACATGTTTGTATGCAATATTGATTTTATTTGCGTGATTTTTTTTTTTTTTTTTTTTTTTTTAAGGGGGAATTTTTGGAATAAAATTGGGATTCATTTTTTATTATGTTTCAGAATTGGATTAGCCTAACTCAAAGCTCTTTTTAATCGTAAACATTCTTTGAAGTTTTATTAATTAATCTATCCAAAAGTTTGCATCAGTTTATAATGTTACAAACAAGATCATGATTTTGCATGGTTTTATTTATCTTGATCATATTAATTAGAGCATCGTTATAATAAAATAGCTTTAATAGATATTATAATTAATGAATTATTATTTTATGACTGCATATCAATTTCATATGACTGCTTAGCCTAAATAAAATTACATATTTTTCAAATCAGAGTATTGAACCTGCTCACATTAAATTATATATTCTCTCCACATCTGAAAAGTTTTTTTCGCTAAAATTTCAAGTGTTTTTTAACGAATTCATAATCACTCATGGGAGTATTCTATAGCATGTTATCTTTTTTGTTAAAACATGTGTATAAAACTTTTTTTTTTTTTTTTTTTTTTTTTTTTTTGAATCCTGAATAAAATAAATAAATAAATAAAAAACTTTTCTTTCAGAATCTAGATTTTTTTTTTCTTTTAAATGGCTGCAGAATTGTTATTGAGTGCATGTGAGTGTTTTTATAGCTCATGCCTCAGTGACATTGCTCCGGCTAAATTTTTATGTCTTCATCATCTTCATGAATTTCAAATGAAGTTGTGACAGTTGATCTTTCTCATATTTCTATATCACCTGGTCTGTTCTCTGCTGTCAGTAAGTATGCATGTTCATGATAGCCATGCGGATAATTGGTTTTCCCCTTACCTGACTTAAGTTTTGGAAAGACTGAAAATAAATAACAATAGATAAATTGCATAATATAAAGATATAATAAAACGTATATCCGAGAAACTTAGATAACTTCTGTCAGGTCTGTTTGATTGTGTACTTAATCTAAAAAAATTTAAAATCTAAATTTTCAAGGCTGTAAATATACTTTTTAACTCCCCCCCCCCGCAAAAAAAAAAAAAAAAAAAAAATTATAATTTCAAAAGTTTGTGTAATCAATTGCTCAAGTCCAAATACTTTACAACACAAATTTTCAAGGCCATGTTAGGAACAGATATTTTGCATGTATATCGAATCATAATAATCAATCAACATAAAAATAAGTCTCGGCCCCAGTCTGGACCAAAGTAAAAACAGAAATATCAATCAAAGCCAATCACTATGTAAAAACAAAAATAAATAAAGCAATTGAAAACAAAAATGAAAATATGTTTTCTGCCAACTTTTAGCAGTTTCGACAACAATGTCTGCATCTTTCCCAACAAATATGGGAAGTATTTGATAATGACGATAATGTATCAGTGATGCAAGACTTTATTGTATGGCATGCATACACATACACGAATGTCTATGTTTTACAAGGTGTGTCTGCGTTTCATTGCAACTATACCCTGTATTATAGAGAAATATTTTATTATGCTTTATTTCAGGTTACATAGGTAGAAAATGCTTTTATATCAGAATGAAAACTGAAAAAAGCCTTTGCAGGGTAAAATATAGGCTCGGGCTGGCTAATATAAAGATGAAGAATTATAAAATAATTTTATTTGTTTATATTATAGATCTTAGTTCTGATCATAATTTTTAGATACATGAAAATAAAATTATTTTAGGTCAAAATTACCTAAACCGCAAAGGAAAACTTTTTAAAGCAGTCTTGTAATTTGATGTGTTTGGTGTTTTGGGAGGAAAGCTGATTGACTACTCTAGGGACCTAGAACTGAAGAGAAGCGCCCTCTGTGAGGGTCTTCCTAAGGGCCCCTAGCCCATATATACGTAAGTTTCGGAGAAAATCACAGAAAACTCCGAACGGATAGGCTGACGAGCGTGACCTGGGATCAAACCCGGCACTTCATGTCTACCAGCTTTGAGCGCAGAACCACTTGCTTGCTGGTGGGTCTTTGGTAATTTGAATGAATGATGGTTACTTTTGTAATGAAACAGTTAAATGTTAAAAGCTAATTATATTCTGAAGAAATATTTTCCCATTAATTTTAAACTATTGCTCGTATCCAAATAAATTATAACTTGCCTAATTACTGTTTCTCTAATCTAATAACTATGATTTAAAAAATCACTTTTAAAAGTAATTTTTTTTTTTCATTTAAATTCGTTGTATCAAATTTGATTTCTCTTTCAAGAAAAGCTTTAACTTTTTAAATATTACAAAAATAATTCATAGATATTTTAATAAGAAATTTTAACTTCATGTCAGGATTTAAACTGCCATTAAACACTGATTTTTTTAAACATTTTGTTAAACGATTACTGTATTTTGTTAAAATAGGTCAGCAAGAATTTTGCTAAAAAGGTAAAACTGGATTATTACATAAAATATCTCTATATAACCACTTCTAATAGGGCAGTTGCAAACAGCTGATAACAGCATGGCAACGTGGACAGCGTGCCCTCCATCATTAGTTGCTATGCGCGGTTGCCATGGTGCTGTGAGCTGTTTTCAATTGCCATTTGCTTACTTTTCTAAAAATGGCGTCTATTTATTTTCACGTGGAGTTGATAGCCCTCCATCTACGTCACTATGACGTCATATGAAACTGCTCTCAAATATTTGCTGGCAAAAATTACAAAACGACTGAAAATATCGTGAATCGTTATTAATTAGTATACTTTGATTTAATTTCTACTTTTAATGGTTGAATTTAAATGCAAAAATATTTAAAAATTAAATTTCAAGATTTCAGACTTTACCTTATAGATGCATTATTAGTACTAATATTGCGTTTGTTAAAATCTAAACATACAATAAACTGATTCATGTTTCTTAAATTCGAATTATGGATACTTGGTTAAAATCATCAGTGAACAAAAGGAATAGAAAACAAAGTTAAGGATAAAAAATATTTAGTACTAATATTGTGTTAGTTTTTTGTATGTTTAGATTTCAACAAATTCATGTTTCTTAAATCACAATTATGGATATGTGGCGGTTAGTCGTTGCGGCAGTCGATGCAGATATTCTTACGTCTGTTAGCGACCTTATTATGACTCCTCCATCTGATAACCCATACGAAACATTAAAAAAGCGTCTCATTGAATCTCACTCAGAGAGTGAGGAATCCCGGATACGTACCTTACTGCAGGGTGTTGAACTTGGCGATTCTCGCCCATCCCATTTGCTGACACGTATGCGTACCTTAGCTGGGGATGCTGTTGGGGAATCTTTCCTTAAATCCTTATGGCTCGCACGTCTTCCTCAAACTACGCGTAGCATTGTAGGTGCACTAAGTGATGACTTGTCAAAATTAGCAGGGGTCGCGGACAAAATTAATGATCTGTCATCAACCCCGCAGGTTAATGCTACTAGCAGCAGTATATGTGCTCCACCAGCACACAATTCATCCCTAGAGGTTAAAATCGAGCAGCTTACTCAGCAGATGAGTGAGTTGGCTGCTATTGTAAACAGGCGTGAACGTTCACGGGGCAACAAATATAGTCATCGTAACCGTAGCCGCTCCAAAAGTCGCTATAAAGAACCAGCGAATAATCAATGTTTCTATCATACTAACTTTGGTGCTAGAGCAAAAAAGTGTAATTCTCCATGCTCTTTTCGAACCCAGGAAAACTAATTCGGCGTTCGCATCTGGGCCATGATTGCGACCGCCATGTAAATCGCATCCTTTTGGCCGATCCTTCCTCTAAGTTAAAATTTCTCATTGACACGGGCGCGGATATTTCGGTCATCCCTGTTAGTGTCATCAAACGACCAGTTGTTAATGAGGGGCTTGTTCTTTATGCCGCAAATGGCACAAAAATACCAACTTTTGGAACTCAACGGCTTACCCTTGATCTAAACTTACGTAGAACATTCACTTGGTCCTTTGTGGTTGCTAAAGTTAGCCAACCTATCATAGGCATAGATTTTTTAAAAAGGTTCAATCTACTGGTAGATGCTAAAAACAATAGTATCATTGATGGCGAAACGATGCTATCATCGCAGGGTAAAGTTGCTCAAATTCTGCCAGGCAATAGTGCTGTAAGCATTCTTTTCGGTTCTTCCAAATTTGACAAAATTTTAGCCAATTACCCAGAACTTACTAACCCTTCCCATACCCCAAAAGAACAACCACAGCATTCGGTTTTTCACCATATTGAGACCAAAGGCCCACCTGTATTCTCTAAACCCCGTCGATTGTCGCCAGAACTTCTGGCAGCTGCTCGTCAGGAATTTGAATTTCTTCTGGCTCAGGGTATTGTGCGGCCTTCCAAAAGTGCATGGGCGAGCCCTCTTCATATGGTTCGGAAAGCGAATGGTGGATGGCGTCCTTGCGGTGATTACCGACGCTTGAATGCCATTACTGTCCCAGATCGTTACCCACTTCCACATATCCAAGATTGTACTCAGTTATTTCATGGGAAACAAATTTTTACAACTTTGGATTTAGCTCGCGCTTACCACCAAATCCCTGTTAATCCTGCAGACATAGAGAAAACAGCCGTAACAACACCATTTGGCTTGTTTGAATTTTTGTTTTGTCCATTCGGCTTGCGTAATGCGGGTCAGACCTGTCAGAGGTACATTCATCAAATATTAAGTAATCTTGATTTCTGTATACCTTACCTCGATGACATTCTCATTGCGTCAGCTAATGAAGATGAGCATGAGGAGCATCTTAAACAAGTTTTAGATCGCCTCAGACTCCATGGGCTTAAGTTGAACCCGGCTAAATGTGTTCTAGGAAAATCTTCGGTTTCCTTTTTGGGATGCCTTATAACAGCCTCTGGTGTAAAGCCACTTCCTGAAAAGACTAAGGCAATAGCCGAGTTTCCGAAACCTAAAACGATTATAGAGTTGCGACGTTTTTTGGCGATGCTCAACTTTTATCGCCGATTTATCCCAAATGCGGCCAAAACTCAGGCACCTTTACACGAGTTGCTAAAAGATTCTAAAAAGAATGATAAACGTCCGGTCCCCTGGAATGATACATTAATCCAGGCATTTGAGGCATGTAAGCACGATCTAATTCATTCTGCAACTCTTGCTTATCATGCTCCGGACCAGCCAATTAACCTAATGGTCGACGCATCCAACATTGCAATAGGCGCTGTTTTAAATATCTTAAATGATAATAGTTTACAACCCCTTTCATTTTTTTCGCGTAAATTGAGTCCTACTGAGCAAAGGTACAGCACTTATGACAGAGAGCTGTTGGCAATTTATTCAGCTGTAAAATATTTTCGGCACAGTTTGCAGGGAAGACACTTCATTATATATACAGACCATAAGCCACTGACCTTCGCTTTTTCAAAAACTTCAGATTCCAGTTCTCCTCGCCAGCTGAGACAGTTGGACTTCATATCCCAATTTAGTACAGACATTCGGCATGTTGCTGGAACTGACAATGTAGTTGCTGACACCCTGTCACGGATAAATAATATCCAACATTCTTCTACTGATTTTTCCACAATGGCTGCAGAGCAAGCGACAGATAAGCAATTGGCTGATATCCTTGTCAAGCCTGATTTATCCCTCAAACTCCAGAAAATGACAATAGGTCCTAACTTAGAACTTTATTGTGATCTGAGCACTGGTAAAGTGCGACCATATGTTCCTGAGTCATTGCGCTTCGGAGTTTTCAAGAGCCTCCATTCCTTGTCACACCCAGGTGTTAGAGCCACTCGAAAGCTGATCCAACAGAGATTTGTATGGCCTTCCATGCAGAAAGACATTGCCAAATGGGCACAGTCATGTATAGACTGTCAAAAGTCAAAAGTTCATCGACATACTCGTAGTCCACTGCAGCAGTTTCCCATCACTTCACAGAGATTCGAGCACGTGCACCTGGATATCGTGGGACCCTTGCCTCCATCTGAGGGATATACCTACTTGGTAACCTTCATAGATAGATTTTCTCGTTGGCCAGAGGCAATACCAGTGCAGGATATCACAGCTGAAACAGTGGCACGAACCTTGGTGGCACATTGGATTGCCAGATTCGGTGTCCCTAGAACAATCACTACAGATCAGGGACGACAATTTGAATCCCATTTATTTTCCTCCTTAATGAAAATTTTGGGCATGCATCGTATTCGCACCACCCCTTACCACCCATCAAGCAATGGACTAGTTGAGCGATTTCACCGGACTCTTAAGCAGGCCCTAAAATGTCATAACAGTCCTCGCTGGACGGAGACTTTACCTATTGTGCTTTTAGGTCTCCGTGCCACATTTAAAGAAGATCTTGGTGGTACTTGCTCCGAAATGCTGTATGGAACAACACTGTCCTTACCAGGGGAGTTTTTGGAACCTTCGAAAGAGGAGCCACAAACAGACCCAGCGTCTTTCTTACAGCAGCTGTGCCATACCATGCGAGATATTGCGCCAACTTCTACGTCTTTCCATGGCAAACCATCATGTTTTGTGCATCCTTCATTAGGGACTTGTACCCATGTTTTTGTACGTAATGACTCAGTCAAAGCACCATTGACACAGCCATACAATGGACCTTATTGTGTCACAAAACGTAGTGCCAAACATTTCACCATCCAAATAAATGGAAAAGAATGTGTAATTGGTATAGACAGACTTAAGCCAGCCTTCCGAGCTCAGGATGACATTCCGTCAGCACCGCCTGCTGGGGCTACAGACAGTTCCCATACTCCTACACCTAACTTAGGGGAACCGACAAGCGTGGTACCAAGTCTACCTCCAAACCAAACTACTCGTTCCGGTAGAGTTGTCCGATTCAATCCGCGATATTTGTGATGGTTCAGTACTTACAGTACTTGGGGCGGAGTACTGTGGCGGTTAACTGTAACCACCAACTGGTGATTGACTGATAAACTCACATTCTGACATTTTAACTGTAACTGTAATAACATGGCTAATCATTAACTGCAACTGTAATAACATGCTAATCATTAACTGCAACTGTAACAACATGCTGATCATTAACTGTAACTGTAACGTAACAGCAACTTAAAAATAATGTTTTTCAAGATGAGCTAGCGTGCCTTACCGGTACGTTGCACGCACGATGTATAAGAAGTTCAATTCTGATCATTTTTCTTAATATATTATTATTTTTAGATGCTTTGAGTCCTTATTATTCATTCAATACTTTGAGATGCTTGATCCATTTATCTGAAAGCATACGACTACAATGGTGTTACAAAACCATAGATACTTGGTTAAAATCATCAGTGAACAAAAGAAATAGAAAGCAAAATTAAGGATAACCAAATTAAGAAAAAGAAATCAATGGTATCATTACTATCCAAAGGATTAAATTAAATTTCGAAAAAGCTAAAATACTGCTTATGCATTTTAGCTAAAATGCTAAAGAAACTTTTTTGCCAGGTTAAACCCTGATGTAAATAAAATAGTTAAATGTAATATGATTTATACATACATGTATATATATAAGCATAAGCATATATAAATCCTATATAGTCGAATCCTTTTAGAAGAAATTCCCCAATTGATTTGTACTTCATTCATGAAGGTCATGCAATGTTTACATTTTTTACTTTAAATGGTTTTTCATTCTATCAGGTATTAATGTAACTGAATCTGACTGTGCATATTTTATAATGACAATTTTTTTTTGAAATAACAGAATTACATATATCTACTCAAATAATGATAATTGGGACAGAACTTATTATTTTAAGAGAATTGAGCTGTTAGTCAAACATTAAAATGAAAAGCAGAAATGAAAATTACAAAATAACATACATACTTACAGCAGAGGACATAAATAAGAAGGCATGTCAATTGGGAATAAACATATTTCTATCATTCATATTATATATTCCAGAAAGCGTTCATTAAGATGACATGTTATTCACATTTGTCTTAATTCCAGGAAGTGTTTATAAAGTTGATCATTAAAAATAATAAAAAGGCATGGAAATTTAGCCGAAAAAAATGTCACTGAGGCATATGATGGTAAAACACTCAAATGCACTCAATAACAGTTTTACAGCCATACAGGAATGTACAGATAATTGGGTACTTTTCATCAATGAAAGGTAAAAATATTATTTTTATCGATATCATATATTAATGAAATCTCAAAATAATAAGTCCAATAAAATTCCAATGAGAGCGTACGGTTGTAAGAAGATGGCCTTGTTGTTTTCCGGCCTGTTTGTACAACCGAACGCTAAACTACCAGCCCAATTTAAATACAAATCCAATAGAAATTAGAATAAATAAATAAATAAAAACCTTGATTTTATTTTCAATATGATTTTTTAAAAATAATTTCGATAATAAAATCAATATCTCATGCAATCATGTATCGCCTGATAAACATCAACAACAAGTGTTTCTTATTTATCGATTATTTCAATAGTAAAAGGTGAAATAAAACACGGAATCATGGTCAGAATTATCTCTTACACATAAACTTTAAATTTAACTTTCATCCAAGTGTCGAAATTAAAAATTATATCTTTTTTCAAACACTTTTTAGCATTCAGAAATGCATTTATTCATACTACAAGAGGCAATGTTTTGAGACAGATAGGGGGAGTGGCACTTGGCTTCAACCCGCGTCAGGGTTGTTGGTAGGTTGGGGTTTACATCACTCTAGTGCTGCGCAGATGGACAATAGGCGACGGTCTGGGACACACCCCTAGAGAAGGTCCGGAGACATGCCATCACAATTTTGATCCTCCACGGAAGGGATGGCTCTCCCGCTTTGGTGACCCCCAGAGGTATATTTTTTGGGGATAATAGGAAGACCACGGAGGAAGACTTATAATATAATTTTAATTTTTCGAATGGCAACTTACTGTCATCCTCTCTTTTGTTTATAAACTTTGGGATTTTCTTGCTGGTGTATGATGAATATTGGAATATCATAAAAGGGAAAAATTCTCCAATATAATCATTTAAATACAATTCTGTCAAAATTTAATCAACTGAATTACCCAAACGCTGTCATGAATACCATTCGTGACTTAAAGAAGACATTTTAGAAAAGAATTGTAATTATGAAAGCTGTGATAGCCCCGAATTTTTCGAAACATTTTTTGAAACTTAACTTTTTCTCAAAAGGTCATGTCACGTCTAGATGTATATCACAGCAATTATTTCAATCACCTGAAGAAACTAACTCTAACGAATTTTGTTGTAAAGAAGTCCCAAAACATGCCCAAGTCGTTATATGTGGTGGTGGCATTGTTGGAAGTTCAGTCGCTTACCATTTGGCTCGAGATTTTGGATGGAACGATGTCGTCTTGTTAGAACAAAGCTGGTAATTTTTTGTGCATATATTTATTAACATAGTAATTAAATTAAGCTAGGTTGTAGTTTTAATATAAATTAAGGGATAAATAAAGAAATAGTCGCATTAAAATTACATGTTAATTAAATTGAGAAATACTTTTTTGATCAAGAAGAAAATTAATTTATTCAAGTAGTAAAATTTTAGTCATTCTTTATATTTAAGGAAAATGTAATATTAAGCTTAAATTTTAAACAATATTTCTTTTTTTGTTGTAATACACAACACAGGTTTCTGGTCAAGAATAAGCGAGAACCTTGGCACAGTTTCAAATTTGATTGATACCAACAGAACGTCCTATTGTTTTCCATGTATGCTATTATGTAAGAATCACCCATCACCATTGTCGCCCATTTGGTTTATTCTTGATTAGACCCCACAACACCTAGTATGAAAGTTTTATAATTTATCACTATATGCATAACCTCCTTTATTAATTACTAGTATATAACCCCGTCAAAAATGATGGAATGTGAAATCAATGAATGTAGTGGGAACAACTATAGTATTTCCCCTCAGCTAGATTTGGCGATTTTTCGTTGGCAATTATGGCTAAATCATAAATCTAAAAATCATATAGCATCAATGATAAAATCGTAAGCTAAATTATAAATCATAAAATCATAAATCCAAAATAAATAGCATGCAGGCTGCCATATATCGCAAACAATCCAGAACGACATCGTTATCGTTCAAATTGGCGCCAAAGAAAAATCGCCAAATTCAACTGAGGGGAAATACTATAGTTGTACCATGTAGTGAATCAACGAAGGCTTTGCCGTCTGCCATGGTCACTATATCTAAAGGAAACTCTTTTATATCACTTTATAAAAAAAAATATATATTATATATTATGCAATTGCTCAAAAGCTTGCTTCGTGTCCCCGCTGTCTTCGGCAGCAACCCACTCATTCGCAGACTCTCGGCTGCCTGCGCCTATTGCCTGTGACAATAGCTCACCAGTGGATTTCCAGTTAGGTGCTTATCAGATGACAGTTTCAGAACGGACAGAATCGAAAAAAATTAAAATAGCAATTTTATATTTAAACCCCAGTTACATATGAACAACACGTTACGGGGTGTACATAATACAGTAGAGAGTCAAAAATCCGCACAGCTTGAGACCAGAGGTTGTGCGGATTTTAGAATTTTGTAGATTTCGGGGCCCATAAAAAATGATTTTCACTTTGAAAAATAAAAACAGAATATTATTCAAACTAAACACATACTAACTAGTGAATAATAACACTGAATATTAAATTACTAGGTACATAAGAATAATAATGAACATTAACAAAAATATATAATGAAAACAATAAATAAACATGAAAAGAAATATTTGTCAAATTTAGATAAAATCAGTTCACATATAACTAATTTTAAACTAAATTTGAATCTGCATGATATATTTATGTTTTTATTTATTGTAAATAGTAGTAACACAAATTTATTTTTCTACGAATTTTATTGAGTTCTTCCTTACAAATTATGCCTTCATCAGAAAGCATTTAAAAAAATTAGTTTGTTATTATTATTTACCTGATTGATATCATCATATCACAATACTAATTATTATTTCCTTTTGATGAATTTAATATACTGTCGATAATTTCATTAGCAGCAACTTGCCTCTTGCAGTCTTTCATATTATTATTATTTTGTTTTTCTTTTTTGTAATCATAAAATGCAAACATAAAATCTGTATTCAAGATCTTTTTCAAAAATTCTGACTTGCAGTTTTGTAATTTATTAATAGTGAATTTCATTGTTTGTATCTGACAAGCTGTGCGAATTTCGGACTTCGGCGGATTTCTGGCTCTCTACTGTATTTTCTTTCACTTTATTTTCTACATTTATTTGATTTATTCGATCAACTATAAAATGACAACAATATCATGCAAAATATAATATTATAATAATCTATGATCGGCTACATCTATCGCATGAGACAATTGTTTGTGGTTATAATAGTAGTTGAGTTAGTTAATAGTAGTTGGTATATAGAAAAATAAATAATTAAATGTGTAAATCTGATCATAGTACTGCATTAATATAGCTCCCCTTGTCGACTTTTGAATTTTTATCGCCATTTTAGACAAAAATACATAATTTATGTGATTACTTTTTCTCTTTCTTTTCTGTTTTTTAATATTTTATAATTTGTTTATATTTTTGATGTGCTAACTTCACTTAAAGTGGCTTTCACAAAAGTAGAATTCTTGGTGAAAAATGTTCGATCTATTTCAGCATAAAAATTTTAAAATATTACCCAGGATTATCAATGAATTAGTTTTCATGCCAAGCGCGATTCATCCGTGCCAATAACGTTTAAACCAGGGTTGGGTTTCTTCTGGAAGAAACTAGTTTCTTCCAGGACAGTGGAAGAAACTGGAAAAAACTGGAAGAAATGGAAGAAACCAACCGAAAGACAAAACAGATGTTCAAAATTAAAATTTATGAACTATATAAACTCAAAGTATAAATATAATGCCAAATCTAAACTATAATTCAACTAATATTAAAAATATCTTTAGAAAAATAAGTTATTTGATATCAAACACTAAGTATATACAGGTGATGGTTTTTTACTTTTCAATGCTAATATTTTTAGAATTTTTTGCATAGATACTATCTCATAATATTATTACACGTTCAAACAGTACAAGTGATAATAATTATGGAATTTTTAGCCATAATATTTGCACTTTTTTTTTTTTTAAAAGGATACAACTTTTTGTATAAACTCGACCAGAAATTCCCCGACGGGAGGACACCACCTCCCCGACAGGGGGCACTACATAAAGAGAGTTTATTATTTAAGTATTTTTCAAAAACTGCAATGCTGTTAATAATATTACTGTTAATATTTGTACCATTCCATTTGTTAGTACTCCTCGTGGTTTTGGAGATCATCGTGCCACAGACAGACATTTTCTAAAAATATCGTGGTCAAAACGTGTGCTGGACCTCTCAAAACGTGTATATTCATGGAAAACTGGAAGCTAAAAATTTTTATGAATCCAATACTTTCTTCTGTTGAATATAGAATGGAAAAACTGGAATGCTCCCTGTTACCCCCCGGCCCCCTAGCTGGCGCCACCCCTGAAACTCGAAGCCGGTACCCAATGAACTGTATCAATAAGTAAGATACCTACTTTTAAACTGTCCTGCAAGCTCTTTAGGATAAAAAAAAAAAAAATTAAAATAATCCATAGTTTGTATTTATCTATTTTAAGTTGAAAAATAAAGTGCAGTATTGAACTACGAAAAAACTTTTCATGTGTTTTACAGTCAACTCCCTCTAACTCTCAAAAGTTTTGTCCAGAGGTTGTGCAGATAATAGGAATTTGCAAATTAGAGATCACTGCCTTTGTTTACAGTTTTCTTTTGCAGATACGAAGTCAGTTATTATTAATTAGATAGACATCAAAATGGAAAGAGGATTTTTAATAAATTTTAGAATAAATATTTCTTCAATATTAATAAAACTAATCTATCACATTCATGTATGATGATAAATAATTTAAGCATATTCAAATAATAGGTACCTATAAAATGTAAACAAACATATTTAAAAAATACGAAACAAAATATTTTTGAAAGTCCGGAAATAATATTCATCGCTGATTAATTTTGTTAAACATTCATGTAATAGTGGTTTATTTTCAGCGCTAGTCTGTATGAACTGCAGGATAATAAATATAAGAATGTTACTCTCTCTCCCCACCCCCTTCTCTATTTGTGTTTCAAAGTAAAGATTATGCTAAAAGTTTGATAAAAAATAATTATAAGATAAAAAAAAAAACTTTTTATGTACCATGTTTTTAAATTTTCTGATGAGTCATTAATAAAATACGTGAGGCTAAAAAATAATATTTAAACACGCAGAATCAGTTCAGTGAAATAATAATAATAGTGAAAAAAAAGTGAAAATAATAGTTAAAAAAATATTACTCCTTTTAGAACAACGTATATTAGCATCGTACATTACCACTTATCAATGTGTATAAAATTTTAAAATTGATAATGACGTCAATTTTTGTGAAATGCATAATTTAACTTTTTATAAATTTTTCACATTCACATTGAATTAAACATATTTATTTTTATGTTGAAAGAAAATGAACTCGTACATTTTTTTTTTTTTTTTTTTTTTTGGCAACAATTAAATTATAGCTAATTTTTTAATGGCTATTTTTATTGCTATTAAGAGCTTATTATTTTCATATTTTAATTAATTAAAAGAAAACTATTCGAAAATCTGACTTTGAAGTATTGTGTTGTCACTGTGTTCTGAGTTACTGTGAAGGTTTCAAATGTCTAGCTAGTAGGGAAATTAGTTAAAAATAGATTGCAAGATTTGTACCGAACAAACAAACATACAAACAAACAAGAATCGAAGTTAATAAAAACATGGTAATAAAAAGTAAAAATGTGAGAAATGTGAATTTTTTTGTAATATGAGATGTAAATTTCTTATAGATTAAAAAATCAATTATGGATTAGAAGGATTTACAGATTATAAATATGCAGCTTAGAGGGAGTTGACTGTACTGTATGTGACTATAAGGAAAATAAAGTTTTTGATGACATATTGTAATACAGTAAATAGTAATTATTGCATACTAGTTCTTTTAATTAACTGGATTACGTTAAGAGCTGTTTAATTAGAAAGTATAAGCAAGTGATCCAAATTATTATTTATTACCAGTTAAAGAAATAAAATTGTCTAAATTATAAAACTTTTTACTGTTTAAATTGAAATTGATTTTTTTACTGGATTTTGAGTATTTTGGAACGTGATCATCAGATATCGAGGTTCATTAGCTCATTTTGATAAAAAAAAAACTCATAATTATTAACTAAATATGTTATTAAATTTGTATATATACCCAATGGCAGAAACACCGTGACATGGCGACATAGTCGCGGACACAGAAAAATGACTTGCGGACAGTTTTCGTCTGCACTAATAAAAAAATGTATCCGCAACTTTCAGACAGTCTTTGTCTGCACTAATAAAAAAATTTATCCGCAACTTTCAGGCAGTCTTTGTCTGCACTAATAGAAAAAATTGCCCGCAACTTTCAGACAGTCTTTGTCTGCAGTCATAAAAAAAATTGTCTGCAATTTACGGACATTTTTTGCCCGCATCAATGCGCTACCGATGTTTCCAAATTATTCCAAAGTGCATTACCCAAAGGTAACACCTGCTCCAAAAGTGCTAATTTCATTTAAAACTGCTCTAAAACTTCTCCTCCACTTCAAAATTCACTTGTGAAAATTTCTGTATCAAAACTAAAACTAATACTTGCATTATGTACGTACGTGTTTTTTTGCACCTGATGAAGGAAGGCTACGTCTTTTCAAAACCGGTTGTGCTGGCTTAAAATTTATGGTGTGTGAAGAAGTCTTATTGTCTATTTATTTAATACTTGTATTATTTATAATTATTTATATCCCTGATTACACGCAAATTTTGCAGACAGATTATGAAATTTTAAAAGCCTGTCGCAGACAGCTACAAAACTTGCTGCCACTGGGTATATATATATATTTAAAGTTACTTAAAGTTGTTTATAAGATCAATGCATCCATTGTATCTTACAAATCTGCAATTTATAGGATAAATTTTTAAGAAAAACAGTTTCTTCCATTTCTTCCACTTGGAAGAAACCTATTTCTTCCGGCCGGTTTTTTCCATGGTTTTTTCCGTGGTTTTTTCTGCCTTGAAAGAAACTTGCCAACCCTGGTTTAAACAAAACAAAAAAGAAAAAAAAATTTAAATTGAAGTATATTAAAAAAGGTTATGGTTGTTATTTTACTCCATTTTCATATTTTCATTTTTTTCATATGCATGAGCAAGTTTAATCTAAATATTTCTCTAACATGGTCCAGTTATGATTAATTTCCCCCCCCCCCTTTTTTTTTTTTTTTAAGAAACGATACGATAGTGACTTAATAAAATACGCAAGGATAAAAAAAAGAAATACATAAGCACATGGACTCATTTCAGTGATCTAATAAAAAATGACGATATTTGTCTGATGAGATCATTTTATAGAAAAAATGTATTTTTGAAAGTTGCATTTTTACAATCTTTGCAAGCATCATTTTAAATCTAGCAATAGTTTAATGATATAAGCTCCATATGATTTTTTGTCATAAATTGACTAAAAAACGCAATAATAAAAAGTATAATCAAAATAAGTACTAAGTTTTTTTAACACAAAATTATGCAAAAATAAATAAATTAATTAATAAAAATGTATTGCCAACATGGTGACAAAAATTAAAAATCGCCATGAGGGTCTTATACTAAATCTGTCCTGCCTCACGAAGTGTGAAAATTAAGTTGTTAGACATGAATTTTATTTTTAAGCCTTTCGTGAATGATATTGGTTTGATTATTATTAGCATTTCATCCCACAATATTAATTTGTTTCTAATAATAATTTGGCTTCTGTCTGATGAATTAAAATTGGGTAGAAAATTGGCTTAAGGTTTATGAATTTGAAATTTTAAAGGTAAATAAGAAAAGAAATAAAGTGTAAAAGTTTCGTACGGGTTTGCTATTATTTTATATATATATATATATTTTTTTTTTTGCGTAAAACATATTTCAATTTATGCTAATAAATAAATAAATAAAATAAAATAAGAATAAATAAATAAATGACTGGTAGATTTTTTTGGCAACAATTATATTTTACTATATGTTTACAATTATATTTTACAATGTATATTTTACTATTCATTCTCCTATTCAAGTTGTAAATAAAAAAGGAAAATTGTATAATTATAATTTTAATATAATTACAATAATTTTTACCTTACGTAAATCCTTACTAAGTCCGAGCTTCATATATATTTCGGCTACCTAACGGTGCCATCTTCAGATACACTCGGTAAAAAATGATTTGAAGGTGCTGTATGGATGACTTGTTTATCTTTTGTAGTTTCCTCTTCAATTTCTTCACTTCTCTTGTTTTCCTTATATAGTTGTTGCCACTCGGTAGGGATAATGCTATGTTCGATATCATTGATAGTATTATTATTGGTTAGTATTTCGATAGCTTCTCTTTTGAGAGCATAATGGTGAGAGTTGTATGGGGCTATTTTTTGAAAGTTAATGGAATCAATGTTAATTGGGTTAGTATTGTTAGTTCTTGAGAAAGCTGTGGAATGTCTGTTGTATTTTAAGTCGGTTATGTGTTCTGAAATACGTTCTTTTATTTTCCTTTCTTCAACATCTTTGTAAAGGAAAATTGTATTCTGAGAATAGAATCGTGTTGTTTGTTTATGACTTGAATTAGAGAATGAATGGTAAATATATATATATATTTAAATGAATTTAACTTAGCTAAGATGTAGTAATGTTTACATACTTGAAATGTGTATTAAAGTATTATTAATAACGTAGTTTTGCGGTTTCTAGAAAATATATTTTTTCTAAACAATTATCCACCAAAAGTTTATAAACATATCAGGGTTGGGTTTCTTCCGGAAGAAACTAGTTTATTCCAGGACAGCGGAAGAAACTGGAAAAAACCGGAAGAAACTGGAAGAAATGGAAGAAACCGGAAGAAATGGAAGAAACTAACCAGAAGACAAAACAGCTGTTCGAAATTAAAATTTATGAACTATATAAACTCAAAGCATAAATATAATGCCAAATCTAAACTATAATCCAATTAATATTAAAAATATTGTTAGAAAAATAAGTTATTTTATAACAAACACTAAATATATATAGGTGATGGGTTTTTACTTTTCAATGCTGATATTTTTAGAACTTTTTGCATATATACTATCTCATATTAGTATACATTCAGACAGTACAAGTGATAATGACGGAATTAACCATAATATTTGCACTTTTTTTTTTAAAGGATACAATTTTTTGTATAAATTCAAAGCTGGTAAACTGTATCAATAAGTAATATACCTACTTTTAAACTCTCCTGCAAGTTCTCTAGGATTAAAAAAAAAAAAGCATAGTTTGTATTTATCTATTTAAAGTTGAAAAATAAAGTGCAGTATTGATGAACTACTCTAAAAAACATTTCATTTGTTTTACAGTTTTTAACTCTAACTCTCAAAAATTTTGTCTAGAGGTTGTGCGGATTATAGGAATTTGTAGATTAGAGATCATTGCCTTTGTTTACAGTTTTCTTTTGCAGATACAGAGTCAGTTATTATTAATTCATGAGAATAGACATCAGAATGGAAAGACGATTTCTAATAAATTTTAGAATAAAGTATTTCTTCAATATTAATAAAACTAATCGATCACATTCACATGTGATAAATAATTTAAGCATATTCAAATAATAGGTACCTATAAAATGTAAACCAACATATTTAAAAAATATGAAACTAAATATTTTTGAAAGTTCGGAAATAATATTCATCACTGATTAATTTTGTTAAACATTGATGTAATAGTGATTTGTTTTAAGCACTAGTCTGTATGAATTGCAGGATAATAAATACAAGAATGTTACCCCCCCCCCCCTCCCAGGTTGAGTTTCAAAGCAAGGATTAAGCTAAAAATTTGATTTAAAAAAAGTAAAAATGTGAGAAATGTGAATTTATTTGAAATATGAGATGTAAATTTCTTTTTAACTGTACTGCATTAGGAAAATGAAATTTTTGATGACATTTTGTAGTACAGTAATTATTGAATACTGGCTCTTTTAATTAACTGAATGTTTGTTAAGAGCTGTTTTATCAGAAAGTATAAGCAAGTGATACAAACTATTATTTATTACCAGTTAAAGAAATAAAATTGTCTAAATAATAAATTATAAAACTTTACGCTTTTTAAATTGAAATTGATTTTTTTACTGGATTTTGAGTATTTTGGAACATGATTATCAGATACCGAAGATCACTTCAGTAAAAATCTCATAATTATTAATTAAATATGTAATTAAATTTTTATAGGTATAATTAAAGTTACTTAAAGTTGTTTATAAGACAAATGCATCCATTGTATCTTACAAATCTGCAATTTATAGGATAAATTTTTAAGAAAAACAGTTTCTTCCATTTCTTCCACTTGGAAGAAACCTATTTCTTCCGGCCGGTTTTTTCCATGGTTTTTTCCGCCTTGGAAGAAACTTGCCAACCCTGAAACATATTAACACCCATAAAACTAACCCTATTAATTTTAATACCGTTAACACCCGAAAAATAGCACCCTGTAATAACCACCACTATGCTCTCAAAAGAGAAGCAATTGAAATAGTTACTAACAATTTATCTATTAATGACCGTGAGCACAGCATAATACCATCCATATGGCAACAACTGATTAAGAAAAATACCAATTTTGAAGTGAAGAGATTTGAAGATCAGGAGTCGAAGGCTGTCCAAAACAGAAGGAGTGTCACTACAATCAGAGCCTCCTTAAGTAGATGCCTTCCACGCACTGCGAATCCCAATGTTAAATTAGGCAACATTTAAAAAACAAAACTAACGCTAGGTGACAGCACCTACGCAGAGCAACAATTTTCTTCTCTTTCACAGATAAATTATATTTTTCATCAAAAAATCTAGCTATTAATTTCAATTTAAAGTCCAAAATTGTATTTTTTTTTTCTTTTAATTTGAAAAAATGATGTAAAAGTGCTTTATCGTAAATATTTTCAAAAAATATTCAAATATTTATATTTAAAAAAGTATAGGGTTTAATTTTCTTCGGAAGTGGACAAGACCTATTTTAGCTTTTCAACTAATTGAATTACAGCGTATCTAATAAATAACACCTTTTTTTTTAAAAAAAATATATTATTAATTAAAAAACGAAATTTAAAATTAAATAAGCAAAAACATGCGATCACTATCACACGATTAAATTATTTTTTTATATATTTATTCAATAAAAATTTCAAAAAATTTTTAATTTAGATATCAGATGAAAGTTTCGTTTATATAAATTAAAATCTCTGAACTTTAAATGAGTTTCAGTTTAGAATGAATAATTTATAATGATAAATTATTAAAATCATGTCTTTTTTTTTCTTTTTTTGGTCATGTCCTTTACGTTACATTTTTACCTTATTAGGTGTGAATTATTTTTCTTAAATCGAGAATTTTATATTATTTATAAGAAAAATAGACCAGCACATTAACGAGATAAGTTAACATTCAGTAATAAAAATTGGAGAAGAAAACAATCTGTTGTCTAGTCCGTCACAAAAAATAAATAAATAACCATTAAGATTTAAATTTATTAAATTAAGGATTTCTTGAGTATAAGTTTTCTCTCGCACAAAGTTTTTTTTTCTTTTTTTTTCAAGATTTTATTAGCTCCACCAGTTCCGAGAGGGTATGCTTTCGAAACTGATAGACAGTTTCGAAATAAAGTTGTGTTATGTTTACATGTTTTGAGGTTTCCTGAAACGAAAAATAATGTTTTTAGCGGTTGGTCTGTGCGCGTCGGTTTGTCTATCTCGGATATACTTGGAAAATGCTGAAAGTGTATTTCGTTTTGTGTTAGGTGTTTTTCATATAAGACTAAATTTAAATGCACAATCTGATGTGCAAATAGTTTATTGAAAATATACAGGGCTATCCAAAATTAAGCTAAACGTTCTTTTCTGTAGAATGTAATTGACGGAAGTGCTTTGCTACACTTTTTTTATGTCGACGAATACTGTTGCAGAAGGAAAATTAAGTTTTTGAACCTATAATGTAAACAAAGTATTTTTTTATTTTGAAGTTCTATTTTCAACTCACGTTTTTGAATAAAGTCACGTTTTGGGGTTCCCTGAATACAAAAAACATTTTTTTTTTTTTTTTTTTTAGTAATTGATTTATATGCATATTTATTATCAGAATGACTCAAAAACAAACAAATGCAGGAAATTCACAATTGTATTTTAAAACTCGTATTAGGTTTCAATTTGAAAAATTTGATAAATATTGGCAAATTTAAGGACAAATTAATAACATCCTTGAAATATTTTACTTCCATTACCCTACTACCGTACATAATGAAAGTATTGTGTTCGGTCCAAAAATTCGATATCGAGTTTTCCCCTGATTTATATTTTTAAGGTCTCATGAGTCCAAAAAAAGTAGTTTTTGGCAATTAGCCAGTATATGTGTGTGTGTGTGTGTATGTGAGTGTATGGATGTGGAGAATTTCTATTTCAAAAAACCAAGTCATCTTTCTGTCATATCTGATAATTTTTCAAATCAGTAATCATGATATTTAATTTTTACATGAATTTTTAATTTTATATTCCATTTGTGTGGTAAAAGGTTAATAAAAGTAATGTTATGAATCTTAAAACTTAATATTTTTAAAAAGAACAAAAGTAGAAATAAAAATTTTCTATTTTTTCTTTTCAAGATTCCCAACACTTTTGTTTCGATTTAACTGAAATAATCAAATTTTTATACGCATTTACACAAGTCTTTAAAAAACAGTGGTATTAAAAAATATAAATCAATCTTGTTCCTTATATTGGAGTATTTTATAGTTTTATTCATAAGTTACTAATGTAATTTATGAATAAAACTATAAAATACTCCAATATAGAGTTACTTCAAAGTAACTAAGAACAAGTTATTTTTCTGTATTCCTACATCAATAAATAAAAATTTCATTTCATTTTGTAATAAGCATAACTATTTTATTTGTTAAATCTAACTTACTAACAGAGGTGTCAACCCTTCGAATTTTTATATCATAATTTCTTTTAAATTTATCTTCGTCTTAATCATAGAATTTACGATAATAAATAAAAATAATGTTTTTGGTGAAAAATATTATTGATATTCAAAAATCCGGAGGGTTGGTAATATAGTATAGTTTACATACCTTGTCTTGAAATATGTGCAGGTCATTTGAAAACTTATATTTTCACGGCGACTGTACGATTTACAAAATGGAACGACGCAATACACCATATTAAAAAAAAAAAAACCTCTCACATTTATTAAATTAATAAAACATAAACCATGAAGAACTCAATTGAAAGTCAATTGAATCGCGGGAAATAAACAGAACTTTACGACACGGTATCAAGCGCCATCTACTGGCTATGTTCTTCTTGTACTGTTGCCAAGTTTCCGAGCGACTCGCTAGGCATCTACTTAAGGAGGCTCTGCTACAATGCACTGAATATGTGCGCGAGAGCGTCCAAAATATATTTGGTTTTTTAAATAAGCCTTAAGTGCACTTATTATAAAGGATATTTTTTAGGTATATGTTTTAAGTAAATGTTTATAAACATATTTAAAAATAATAAAAATTTACTTTAAGCTTCTGTTAATTAACCATAGACTTTTCATGGGGGCCCACCTCATCCTTAGGCTAGGCTTGTGTGGCTTGGTCTGTTCCTTGAACTGACACTTTTTAATTAAAAACTCACCTAATTAACACATTTAATTAACTATGATTGACTAGATGGCACCATGATTGGCTCAAACCCATCGTTAGCTCATTACTACTGGAAAAAATTCAACAATTTTTCTATTTAATGCATAGGTGGCATTATTAAAGTTGACTATTTTCTTGGTATTATTAAAGTTAATATTTATATCGTGATTGAGGTATGTGTTTGCTAAGGCAGTGGTGGCTTTACCAGATTATATGTATATTACCATTAAATTATTACCATTAATTAAATATCATTATTATTTTTCAAGGATTGGTGGCGGTACATCAAGATTTGGATCTGGCCTTCTAGGACAAGTCAAACCAACAGCAGTGGAAACTCTCTTATGCCAATATAGCATAAATTTATATAAGTCATTAGCTGAAGAAGGATTGAATACAGGTTATTATTACTTAATCTCTGTATCTGCTATTTTTGTGTTTATACTTTATTTTTCTAATTTTTATTTTTTTATTTCTTTTTAATTGCACATTTCTTGTCTCATTTGTGTTTGTTCGTATCCTTTCACGCTGTTAGGCGATTGATTTTGTGTACTTGGCGGAGAAGCAAAACATAGTTCTGTTCGTACACGGTTTCACTTTCTGGTGTTTTATGAAGAGTAAAATCACATATATTTTTTTCAATATTTTTTGAAGATGACACCTTTTGAATGTTTCCTTTTAAGAAGAAACATAGTTATTTTGTCTCCTTTCTAAATATTCTTTTCAATATTTAAAATTCATGTTTAGATAATTTTTGTTAACATTTCATAACTTTTATTTTACAAACTTGCAAAACCTTTCCATAAAAGAACATAGAATGGAAATATTATATCTGCCATGTTTAATGGTTGGTAAAATTCATTTTTCCTTAATCAAATTCCATTATTTATATTTAAAAAAAAAAAAAAAAAAAAAAAAAAAAACAGTTAAAATCTAAATAATCATTTTTTCATTATTGGATAGTTATTATAACATTTAGCTGCTGGTTTTAATTTGGCAAATTTGAAAATAAGTTTATTTGGAAATGTCAGCCATTAGGTTGGTGAAGACTGACTAGTACCATTATAAATAAAAATTTTGGAATTTTCTGTGGATTTTTTTTCTTGTACTCTTATAACCATCATATTTCTGATGAAATATCATTTTTCACCAAAACTTGCAGGTATTATTTTTAAGCTTACATTAACAATAAATAATAAGTGATGTCATCAAATTTTGATTTCAGTAAAAAACAAAATTTATTGCAAATATCATGTATAGGGTCAGGTGGGGCAAAATAAGTCAGGGGGTAAAATAGGTCACTCAGTTTAAAAAAAACTTTAAAAAAACATCCAAAACATTTTTTAAATTCCAATTTTGCTGGTTTTATATATTATTTATATTAGTCTTCATTTTGTATGCAAAATTAACTGTAACTGATACTTTTTAGTTACAGCCAGTAATTATTTGTGTGTTTCGTATTAGTAACTCTAATGTGTTGCTAAGAAAAACTTTGGTTTTGAACTAATTCAAAAGCAAATTTTGCAGTATTTTCTTATCATATTCCAAAAAGCACATTCTTAAGATGAATTTCCTAAACTTTTGTGAAAAAAATAAAATATTAATATTTTGGAGTAAAAAAAGACATGTGGGGTAAAATAGGTCAGGTGTTGAATCATGTTAGGCTTAGCAAACATTAAGTAACTAATTACTTTTTTTTGTGTTTTATATAACTCCATATGTATTCTTTTAATGTATTAGTTTAAAATTAAGCTATATATTGTTCTGGAGCTATTTCATACACATAGACATAGGTATAAGATAATTTAATGTTAGAGGAAAAAAGAAAAAACAATACGTATTAAAACTGAATCAAAACATTCAGTTTGTAGGTGAAATTCAAAAAGTTGTTTGATTCAAGCTTATTTAAGAAGGGTGCCAGTTTTTCGTACAAAGGACAGGCAGGACGCAACATTCTCCTGAAACTGTCTGAGTGAAACTCTGCAGTTTAGCATCAACTTCAAATGCAAGAGTAGATGAATCTAGATCATCAATCACCAATTTGACAAATTAATTCTAGTGCCACTTCAACAGTCATGGAACAGGATAATATTTATATATTCTCCTTTTAAGTACATAAAATATGCTATTATAAACACTTTATGACCCAATCAAACATTGTCTTCTAAAGAAGCTTTGAAAAATTCACACAGAAAAAGAACCCATACGCAACAGAAAACAGGAGTAATTTTAACAACCATTTTATTTTTCAATTGATTGTATGACAAAAAAATCAACAGAGATGCTAAAATCACAGAAACATAAATTGTAAAAGAAACAAAAAAAAAAAAAAAAAGTCTTTCTCAAGAAGAAAATTTGGACAGCATTAATACTAATCAATTCGTAAAAGTTGGAAAATGTATTAAAGTAGAATTTCCTGGGAAAAGATCAAAGAAAATATTTCATAGCATCATTCTTTCACACAATCATGAATATTCTGAAATTTTTGAAGGGATAAAAAAAAAGTTTAAATGGAAGCTCCTATTGGATTTTCCGGAGAAAGATATTTCTGATGTAGATGCATTGTACATTCCAAATTTTCTTCCCGAACTAATGATGTACCATAGAACATTTTTTTTTTCGAGAGAACACAATATCAAGTTTTTATCAAAAAAAGGAATGTGTATTTGTAATTTTATTTGCATGAAGTAAATTGTATTAAAATTTAAAACAGTTTTAAAGGATGACTTATTTTACCCCAACCCATGGGGTAAAATAAGTCACAAACAGCATATTTTAAAATTTATTTTTCAGTACAATTTATTTATTTTTTTTTCCAGAGATATTTCTCTTAAAATGTCATGAGGAATATTCATTTGCATATTTTGTGCAATTTTTTAACAAATGGAACCAATACATTTTCTGCTCTTTAAGTGCAAACGTAAAATATGCTGTTTTTGACCTATTTTACCCCACCTGACCCTATAATCAGAACATTTAAAAAATGCAATACACCCACAAGCAAATGAATGCTTTTGAACAGTACTTAGCTTTTTTTGCCCTATCACTCATTTAAAAAAAAAAAAAAAAAAAAAAAAAAAAGAACTTTGTTGATAAAATTTAAAGTTTCATCATACTCTAGGTAGGAATAACTTTGGTATTCATGATAATTTTCAATCTCAGATTTTTCATGTTTTTACACATTTTGACATATGAGAGGAATTTGAAAATAAAAAGTTGATGTTGTGTCTGTCTGTAGATTAGTCAGTTTGTTTGTCTGTATGGACATTATCTCAAAAATTATTGATTGTAAAGTTGACCTGGTTTAAAATGTCATTTATGATATTAACCAGATATTGTACACTTTGAAAATTTCAGAAGTTATTTGAAATTTAAGATTTTCCTAATATGGCAATATTATACAAAATTTTATATAAAAACATTTTGAGGATTATTTTCATTGTGAAGAATCAGACTAGTATCATTTATGGCACTGTCATGAACATTATTTAATATAAACATTCCTCTTTAAAACTTTGTAAATTATTGGAAATTAGAAATTTCCGAGATATGACAGAATGAATCATTGAAACTCTAACAATATAGTTTTATAAAGCTTTAAATATAACTTTAAAATAATTATTTTTTAATGATTAAAATTTTCCAGGAAGGGGCAAGCTGTTTCTTGCCCCATTGTGCTGACATAATGACCCTCGTAGAAAATTTTGTTACATAAATACTTTTGATTTACAATTCCTTAAAGGGAAAATATACAGGGTTTCCCACGTCCTTGAAAGTACTTGAAATTTGTGCAAAGTCCTTGAAAATCCTTGAATTTTCCACTCCAATAGACAGGCTTAGCGCGAATTCTATCAAGGCTAAACTATCTCCATCTCCACATGTGTACGCCATTGTCTAATATAATGATTTTGTCCTAAAATTCTTATGTCATTGTCTTGCTTTTGCATATAGTTTCAACTTATTTAGTTTTTTTTGCCTGTCTCATACCTGTTTGATCGACTGGTCATTAATTTTGAGCAGAAAGTGACTACACCAGGACTCAAACCTAAAAACTTTGGAATAATCACAATGATTCCAAATCTTGAACTAATCGTTTTTTGACTCTTGTAAAAGTTAATTTGGTCAATCCATCAAAAATGTATTGTGAAAACAGGCAAAGTTATTCTAATTATTAAAAAAAATATTACTAATGAAAGTAGTTACTAAAATTTTGTGTGTATGCCTAGCGTTCTGTGATTTTTCCCCTAGTCCTTGAAAAATTTCAAATAGGCCTTGAAAAGTCCTTGAATTTTTTTCATTTTTAAGAGTGGGAACCCTGATATAAACTGGCTTCTAAAATTTTGCTTTAACGAGACTATCTACTTCTCATCTCTGAAAGCTGAAGCCTATACTATTCTATGGGAAATTTTGCCCCATTAAAATTCATTAACTAATATAGATTTTTAAATTACATTTTGGCATTTAGAAAATTCACAACTGCTTAACAGTTTATCACTTTCTAAAATTTGATTTTTCAAATTTTTAATATTTTAAGTTCAAAGAGGCAAAATTTCACATAGTGAAAATTTGTATTTTACAGTCTGAAAATAAAGTATATATAAAAAAAGAAAAATAATAATTATTAAATTTTAGAAATCGATAAACTGTTTAACACGTTCACACTGGCGTGGTATACTGGTGGGTCACAGCAAAAGTATCCGTACACTAGCAATTATCCTTGTCCAAAAAAAGTACACTTAATACTGCTTTCTTAAATAAATCCTTGTTGAATCATGATCTTAGTCAGTCTAAGAACATGATTCGACAAGGATTTATTGAACAAAACAGTTTTAAGTATACTTTTTTGATATCGGAATTATTGGCTAGTGCTCAGATACTTTTGAGAAGAATGCACCGGCGTGAACGTGTTAATACTTGTGTATTTTCTGAATGTGAAAGCGGAATTTAAAAATATGTATTAGATAAGGAGTTATAATGGGGCAAAATTCTCCATAGAATAACATTGGCCTTATTGCTTCTGTTGACAATAAGTAGAGAGTCCTCTTAATTTTTGTCAATATAGGAAATATTGTTTAAATATTTCTTTAACTTTGTTAATTTCAATAAATTCAATATCTAAAATTCTTCTGTGGTTTGAAGTAAATTTTTAACTGAGTTTCATTTTGCAATTAAGGTTGGAAAGGTTGTGGAAGTTTGAATCTTGCCAGATCCTCTGATCGAATGATGCATTTTCGAAAAATTGCAGCGTCAGCATCGTAAGTCTATAAATATATAAAAAATATGTATTTAGTTAATTTTAAGTGTTATCTTTTTATCAGTACATTAATTACATTATTGCATCATGTCTTACAATTAGCATAGATCATTAATAATTTGTAAACTGACATTTCCATTAAAAAAGATATTGGAATCTATGTAATGGTAGCTCATATAAGAGAAATTATTTTGGTGACAAATATTTCTCATATGTTGAAAAATACTGTTTTAGTCATGAAAAACTAATGATGGATATATTTTTAAAAAATTATATTGTTATCTATACATAGGCAGCAGAGCAAAAAAATTCAGTGTGTGAGGGGGACATAATATATGTATTTATGCACAGCAGTTTGTTAAAATCTCACTTTAGGGATATATAAAAATATATATATGTGCTAGCAAACACCTGTGAAATTTCTGCACTTTTATTTCTTTTCTTATTTACTTTTAAAATTTGAAATTCCTAATTATTATACCAATTTTACCACCAAATTAAAATTTTACTTTATATGTAGCCAAATTATTATTAAAACTAAATTAACATTGTGCAGCAGTGAAACCACAAAATCATTCAAAGAAAGATTTTAAAATAAAATTCATGGTTGACAACCCAGTTTTCACAATTGCTCAGTATTACAGTTTTAGTATAGGACCCCCATGACAACATGTTGGCAATAACATTTTATCTATTTACTTTGGCACAGTTAAAAAAAAAAAAAAAAAAAAAAAAAAAAAAACTAATTCCTCTTTTGATTCCTCTTTTAGTGATTGTGTTTTTTAGTCAATTTATGATAATAATTCATATTCTGTCTTTGAAGTATTGTTATGTTTAAAATGGCATTTGTAAAGATTCTGAAGATGCTACTTTTAAAAATACATTTTTCATAAAATAATCTCATCACATAAATGTCATCATTTTTTATTATTAGATCATTCAGCAGAGTTTGCATGCTTAAATATTATCCATCTATAAATAGTATTTTTTATCCTCACATATTTTATTAATTAGATCACCATCATATCGTTTTAACAAAATATAATCGGAACTGGTCCATGTTAGAGAAGTATTATATAGATAACAGTCAGTCTGTATACACTACCTCAAGAATTCCAGTGTACATTTGTAAAATGAAAGTAAACATAAAATTAACAATATTATTTATTTATTATTATTATTGTTATTGAAGAAAAAGCTTCTTTAAATATAACACATCAAAAGACTTTTTCTTGTATAAATGGGGAAAAAAATATATAAATAAATAATAAAATAATAATCATAATCATTGATATCTGAAGGAAAGCAGTTTGGAAAAAAATTGATCCATTTTTATTGATCATAACCCTTGTATTCAGAAACTGACCTCTGTCTAAAAGGTGACTTATATATATCAAGGCGTAGCTAGTGGCCTGGAAAACTTGGAAATCAGGAAAAAATAATAGAATTTTCAATACATCTTAAAAAAATAAAATCACTAAAATTCTATTGAGCTTAAGAAATTTAAAAGTAAATAATATGTTGATTTATATAATGTTACCTGCCTAAATGGAAGAAAATGATTTGGGAAAGTCATTGAAAATAAAAAAGTTGAAGTGCTGACTACCCTGTATATGTATTCACATTATCATCATCATCATCATCAGCCTTTATCATTCCACTGCAGGATGATGGCCTCTTATATGTGATTCCAAATTGTCCTGATTTCTGCAATTCTTCTCCATTCTGCTCTTCCAGACTTCACAATTTCATCTCTCCAATGACACATTGGTCTCTTCCTCAGTCTTTTGTTAACTTGGTATCCAAAATAGGACTTTCGTAGTCCATCTATTATCATTTCTTCTCGCAAGGTGCCCATCCCAGCTTCATTTTAACTTCTTGACGTATTCACATACATATGTATATATGTGATATATATATTTTTTTTTTTTTTTAAATACGGATCCTCATATTTATAAATGATTTAAGGTAACGTGAGCATAAACGAAGAAAAAGTGATCCAAAACTGTAAGTAAAATTTATGAAAATGTTTATTCTGTGCCATCTTATCCAAATTGAAAACGCATGCAAATAGATAGTGTGCTGCAAAGAAAACATTTGCGAAATTTTTAGTTGTAGTTTTGGATGGCGGGACGCAAAAGATAAAATAATTCATTGAAATAAATACATTTCAGTATGCATAATATAAACTTAATGAAAGTGATGTATTTGACTGTGTATTAGAAAATTAAAAGCAATATTTCAATGTAAAAATATACTTTAATATGCAAATCAAAATAATTGCAGTGGAATTTAAAAACAAATCATTTAGTGTAAATTCACTGCGTTGTTGGAATTTCATATCATTTCTTCTAAAACACACATTTTAATATTATATGAGATGTGAATGAAAAGGTATCGGTGAGTAAATGTTATATATTATTTTATGTTGAAAATAACGTTTACGCTGTAAAAATAAATAGAAAAAAAAAGCAAATTCAAATAAGAAAATCTATGTAATTTTTAATTAATAGCAAAGCGTCACTGAAAATTTGATATAATTATTTTTAAGACCCGTATTTCTAATTCTTATAGCCATAAAGTACAGTGCTGCGAAACACAGTGCTGCATCACAAACTTTTAACCCGTTAAGGGTTTTTTCTATTGATAGTATTTACCATGATCTTAGCCTAATCAATTACGTTGCCATTCTTAATTTGTCTCATTCTTTCAAAGTGATAGCGACTTTAAGATTCTAAACTCACAAATAAATAAATGAAATAAAATATTTATGTTTTAGCTTTAGGCCTTGTTTCTAGAATTCTTAAACTTTTTTTTTTCACATCTAATTTAAAAAAGATAATAGAAATATAAGTGATCAAAATCTCTGAATTAATGCTATTTTATTGGAAGAAAGTAGATCAGAATACTTTTTCTTTGACTAAAATAGTGAAGACAACTTTTTTTTTTTTTTTTTTTTTTTTTTCTAGTACATATCTGATGATTTGTAAAAAGAAAGAAACAATCAGTCTGAAATATAAAATTTCAATTTCTAAAAAATAGCTGCATTATAATTTTAATTAAAATAATAAATAATTTAAGTTTAAAATTTCCAATAAAATAGCAGAGTTGACACCATGTTGTCATGTGTAATATTTAAAATTATTTAGAAGATATGTGTGGCTGAAATTTGTGATATTTTTCTAGTGCTCGTAATCTGGAATGTTATCTTTTAACTCCACAACAAGTTCAAGAACGATGCCCAATAATTTGTACAGATATGCTGAAGGTATGTTTTTTAATATGATAAATGTAATAAAAATGTTTTTTTAACTGTATAGCTTTAAATTTTTAATAACATTTTATTTAAAAAAAGTTAAAATTTCTATTGTATTCTGAACATCTGAATAAATTCTGTAGTAACCACATATACTAATAGGAGACTTGGTGTGGGATTATTAAAACAAGATAAACCACAACGTCTAGAATGCCAAAGAGAAAACACTGGAAAGCAGACAACTGTTTTGGTAGCGATTAGCATGCCGTCTTCAGTGCATAAAGAAAATAAAAATGTTGATGGTCTCATTATCTCTGGCATTTCTTTATGCACTGAAGACAGTATGCTAAATGCTACGGAAACAGCTGTCTGCTTTCCAATTGTTTCTCTTTGGCATTTTAGACATAGTTTTCCTTGTTTTAATTACCACATATGTTTATACCCTCATGTCCAAAATTAAATCCCAATTATTTTCTCATTTCTTTCTTTTGTGCATAATTTTAAACCCTTTTTCATTCCCAATTTTAACCATTGAAAAAATAATAAATCTTATATTTAGCCATAAATATATTAAAAAAAAAAAAAAAAAAGAATATATATATATATATATAATAATGATGATCTATTAAGCATAGTAGAAGCAAAGCAACAGATACAAGATCACTGAAACACCAATGACCAATAAGATTAAAAATTTCTTTGAGAAGTTCAGAAAAATGAATTTTTTTTTTTTTTTTTTTTTTTTTTTTAATCAGGGGATGAAATACACAAATTTAAAGAAACCAGATTTATTATTTAACAGTCTGCAAAACAAACGAATCAATAAAGTAACACAACAAATCTTAACTTAAAACCATAAACTATATCAAAATTTATGAAAAAATAATTTAAGAAACTTAAGATAGGAAGGAAGGGGGCAGGTGGCAAGACTTGTGACTTGCCTGTGGGGTTAAACTATATATTCATTTATACAATTAATTTTTGTCATTTATATTGAATTTAATTAATTTAATAGTTTTATAGTTATTTACATATATATATACTAGTATATAGCCCCGTCAAAAATGACGGAATGTGAACGATAAATCTTGAAAACAATGTTTAGATCATGAAGATTACCACGTGATCATTCAAATGTATTTTCAGTTTTTGTTTATAAATCAAATGTGTTTCGATATTTTCTAATTTTCGTTCTGAAATTTAAAAAATTCTACCCGATCAATAAATATGAATGACAATAAAAAAACTGCTGGTTGACAAAAAATATAGGCCCGAAAACACAACAGCAATAACACATCCCAGTGTTCCGTTAAGTGCTCTATTTAAAGTCCTCATAATAAGAATAATCTAGTGTGTCACTCACACGACTTTCTCTTACCCTGAAATTTAATGCTCTAAGTACAGGTTGGAGATTCAGAGGTAAGATAATGTGTACTGTTATGTAAACCTATGTTAAACAATTCAAATTAGGGTTCGGAAGAGTTTTATATGATAATTAGTTCTGGCCCCCCTCAACCCTCCATTTCATTAATGCACCTACATTTATATGGAACTTAATTCGGTTATTAAAAAATAATTCAGTTAAAAAAAAAAAAAATTGTTAAAATTATTATTTTAAAAAGTTATCTTGTATGATAATACATACGATTTCCATATTAGAGAAATAGTATAACACTAAATATCTAAAAAAAAGTTGAATTTATTCTCAATATTAAAGTAAAAAAAAAAAAAAAAATGTTAAAAATGAAAGAAATCAATAACTTTATTTTAAATTATCGTAGATCGATGGTTCAACCATTCGTTTTAAAGGTATTGGCGAGATCTTTTAAAAGATACCCATCATGAAAATTTACTCCACTCGAGGGAGGACATCTACCCCAGGGGGGGGGGGGGGGGCGAGGCTCTTACATACACAAAAAAAAATTTCCCAGTTGACTATCTCTATTACAAAAAATATGTATTCGTTTCATTTGGCAGGGGTCTCAGTAGTCACTTTTTTCACTAAAAAGTCACTTTTTTTCATTTGGTCACTTAAAAGTCACTTTTTTTGTCGCTTGGTCACTTTTTCCACTTTTTTCAGTTAAATTCCTTTAAAATCCTTCTTTTTTTCTCCCAAAGTTTAAAATTGATTGATAATTTTTTTTTTTTTTTTTTGCCAAATATATGATACTGTTAAGAAGCTTCTGATCTATTAGCATTAATAAGAGAAATGTGGGAAGAACTGGTTTAGCCTAAAAAGTTTTTGCCCAAGCATATGATACTGCGCCAAAACTAAAAGCTCCTATTCTTGTAGCAGTGTTATAAAGGATGTAAGAAGAACAGGTTTAGATTCCTTTGTCTGAGGGAGGGCTGGCAATCTCAGTGTGTAAGGCAACCATAGATAAGACAGTTATGAGAAGAGTGTGCAAGAAAAATTCTGTGGAAAAAACAATTAAAAATGAAGATTTTGAAACTACTTTTGATGAAGTCAATCTTCTGTTAAGTAAAGATATTGTTTGTGGGGATGCAGTCGTCAATGAATTACGGAATATGCCTGAAAACCTTCAAAAAGATTTTTTAAATAATGTTCGAAGTCACTATATAAAAGCTGGAGAATACTTGGTTAACAAAATCTTCCAAGAAAACAATAATTTGAAGTATTTTACATTTCTGAATTTCAATGAAATTGGAAAAGAAGAGAGCTGCAATAATATTGTTAAGATTGCCAAATCTTTGCCAGGCTCTTTTAACACAACCATGCTAATTGCTCTTAACACAACCATGGCATTTTCTTCAATTGGAGGAGCTTCCTTTATCTTCAAATGTCAGAATTGATCATGCATGGCAAAAAATATTCGAAATAAAAAATACAATGGGTGAATTAAAATATCCAGTTATCCAGGAAGTCGTCAAAATCTGCTTGGAAGTGCTGACATTGAAAGAGGGTTTTCAGATTCCAGAAGAATAATATCGGAAGATGGCACAAAAATGCTTGAAAGAACTTTGAATGCAAAACTGCATGTATTAGCTGCATTAAAGTTTTATGATTATAAACCTGAGCTGGTACCTGTAACCAAAGAACTTTTAGTTTTAGCTAGGGGAGCTTTTTCCAAGTATAAGCTACCGTAATTTCGCGTGCATAGTCCGCACCACCGTATAGTCCGCAGGTAAAGTTTTATGTAAAAATTATTTTAAATATCATCAGATTGTCCGCACTATCGTATAGTCCGCAGGAGAAAAATATAACCCAAAGAAAACAGCAAGTAGAACACTATTATGTAGTTTTATATGAAAATATTAAAGCATTCCCACTATTAAAATAAATAGTATAAAGAAAAGAAGTACTTGTTATTAATAAACCATATTTTAAAAATTATACATTAAAAGAAACCTTTAAAGTTGATGTTTACATTTTCTATCGGAATTCCCGGTTGAATGGTTGAGTCATTGAGTGAGTTTTACTTTCCTACTAGAAATGCACTATGGCTGATTGTATGTGATTCAGCACTAGGAGATATATTTTTTGGAAGATTATCTCAAAGTTTGTCATTGGTATTGCTCAGCATTAAAACTTCGACGATATTTTGCGAACATAATTTAAAAAATAACAGTACAGGAATATTCAGCAACGTGCTATCCTAATAGTGATCTTTTGCTTTATGCTCCATGGTTCGCTACCGATACGATATACGATACGATGTTTTCTTTGTGTCGTATTCTTTTGTTTATGTTTATATTTGATCGTCAGAATCGGCAGTTCGTAGTATTTGCATGTTTAATTCTGATTTTGAGGTTTTTAACTGTGAATAACTAGCAGATAATCCGCACCACCGTATAGTCTGCGGGTGAAAAAATTTGCTTTTTACCACACATAGTCCGCGGACTATACGCGCAAAATTACGGTATATCTTGAAGAGGAAAAAAAGAAGAAAGAACTGCTGATGAAAAAAGATGAAGAAGAAAATAATAAGAAGAAATCAATAGAGAAAAATTTAAAAAACATTGATGAACTTGAAACCAAATTAGTTGAAGCACGAAAAGTGGAAAATGCTAAAGGTAAAGTTAGTGATAAATTGCTGAAAGAAGCCAATGATAGATTAAAAAAAGGAATAAAAAATGAAGATCTTCAAGAGATAAGAATTGCTCAAACCATGTTGGAAGGGTTGAAAACTGTAAAAGAAGAAGAAAATGCACAACGGGAAAAAAAACCTCAATTGAAAAAAATTGCTGAAAAGGAAATCTGCAATTTTAACAAATTTTGTTACAAAAAAGTCAAAAACTCAATGAATATGTATTAAAAATAATTTCTATCTAATTTGCTGTATGTAAAATAAAAATGTTAGAAAAGTTTGAATAACTGTTTTTCTTTTCGTCTGCTTATTATTATTTTAATGTATATTTTAAAATACTATGATTGGTTATATTAAAAAAAAAAAAAAAAAAAAAAAAAGATTACAGAAAAATTAAAAATGTTTGGTTAAAAAATGTTGATTTCTTCAGAATGTTTTATTTCTCTTCTGCATAAATTGAAAAGTATTTTTAAACTTTTCACGTATAATTATTAAAAAGCATATTTTTTTCTTTTCTTTCTTTTCTTTTTCTTTTTTGATATTATATAGAACAATGTTGCTCTCTAAAATATATATTAAGATCCTTTTTGTAAAACATTTTGTCTTTCATGAAAAAGTAGTTTCATATATAGTATTTAGGGGAAAAAAATATCAAATAATAAATGTAATTGCCATTTGCGGTATTCTACTGGAATATCCTGCATGTGGAGAAATATGTTCTATATGCATATTTGTTTATAGATACATTTCAATTCTAAATATAGTTCATTTGATGAATGGATAATATCCTTTTTTTTAATGAATTTGTGTTATTACTGTAATAACTGATAAATATAGTTAAATTTTACACCAAGACAAACTCTTGTATTACGTAAATAAGGTTGTTGTCTTGGTCATTTTAAAGTCACTTTTTTCAGAAAATTGGTCACTATTTCCACTATTTTTGAACTAGGTTTGTGCTGAGAACCCTGCATTTGGTTTAGTGCAGTCTATAGATGTTAAATTCTACTTACCTGCAATTTCCCCCATAGACCGCCGTAATGTATTTGAATACTTTTGAATGTCCCTGTACACGAACCATTTGCTTCATCTTAACGAAAAGCTTACTGTAGCATCCCTATATGATACACATTTAGAATACTGAGTTTGGAATTTCTGCTACTATTTGTTCTTGAGATATGCTGATCACAGACACACAGATAGACACAGAGACCATTCGCTAAAAACGTGATTTTCGTATTCAGGGGACCTCAGAACATGTAAGTATAACAAAAACTCACGTTCGAAAATTTGACCCTAAAACAATACTTTCTCGACCCTATGGGTAAGAGGAAGTAAATAACGATTCACTTCATTTTACCAAAATACTTTTTTTAAGACTATCGAAGATCCTGTTTCCAAATACGTAAGCGAAATGTGACATCACTGACCGTCCGTGGATGCAAGAAATGATTCCCTATTTTAATCGTCCATTGTATATTTTGTAAAAAATTATGAAAAATTGAAGAAAATTATTTTTCGATTTTAATACCCGTATTTGGGTATAGGTATGATATCGTATCCATGTGTTAGACTGAGTTATTTTGCTGTCAAATTGACAAAATTTTAAATTTCAAAACTGTGTCATCTTTGGCGTTTTTTGTATTTGGCGATTAAAAACATACTACGAAAATATACATGCCAGATGTTTATTTTCGTAATACGTATTGTACGATATATTGTTTCATATAATTCAGTTAAAATAACCATGATTTTTGAAAGGAATGAAATATGTTCGCCAAATAATTTGGCGATATATTTTTTCTGCCAAGGATGACAGATATATTAAATCTATTCCGCTGCAACATATGAGTATCTTATATCAGACACTTTATTTAAACATTTGAAAAGAAATTTGACTTCAAATTATGATAGAATATTTATCATTTTCCTTTTAATTAGTATATTAGTTGGATATTTATTGTGTAAATATCATCCTTTGAAATGAAATGTTTATGTTTTCAATCAAATATGGAAGTTTGCTATTTTATTTTTCTAAAGTTTTGAAATTTAAAATTTAAATTTTATCAATTTTACAGCAAAAACAACTTAATCTAACGCATGCACACGATAACTAATACATATCTATACCGAAATATGGGAATTAAAATCAGAAAATAATTTTCCTCAATTTTTAATAATTTTTTACAAAAAATCCAATGGGCGATTAACATAGGAAATCTTTTTCTTGCATCCACTGACGCCCAGTGACGTCATCACTTTGCTTGCGTATTTTCTAACTAACTATCTAATAATTACAGACACTCCATGCTAACCCAAATTCACCTCTACTCTATACTCCCAACCAGCTATCTCACCCACAACATCGCCAAAATATCCAGGATCCAGCTAGGGACTTTCTCATTCTCAACCGAACATTTTATCTTGACTCGATATTATCACCTTAGACTACCCTACTTTCAATACTCATTTCAACTGGTGACCTTTACTTGCCCAATCAAACATTCTCTCCCAACTATAACTTTACATTAATTTCAAAACTAAAATCAACTGGCGACATTTACGTACTGAACTCGACGCCAATCATACCATACAATGTAAACAAATAATGAAGCTTGATAAAAATATTTAAAGACTTTAATATGTTTTTACAAATATATTTTAAGATTTTTAAGGCTTTAATATGTTTTAGAAATATTTTAAGCGTTTTTTTTTTTTTTTAATGAAACAGTCAAAGAGTCGTTCATTTGCAATTAAAGAGTTGTCCATTTGGAATTTGTATTTTCTGAATGGCAACAAATTATGTTTGTTTTTATTTGGCATTGCGTTGTTTATAATCATGAAGTTACATAATTCTATTTATAGGTTCATGTTTATAATAGCCAGTGATCCGTTATATTTAATTAAACATTTAAACATTACAATTGAATAGTTTTTCAAGGTTTTAGACGGAATAAATAACAATATGTGCGATACAAAACATGTATGAAAATGATATGTATGTTTTCGTAAGTTGAATTGAACAAATGGGAAAAAAAAAAAATGGCTGCCAAAAGTATCTGTTTTGAAGCGGTGCAAACCGGAATCGTGAATGACAGATGAGGATGAGGGTCATTATATATATTAATATATATATATATGTAAATAACTATAATTTTGAATTAACATTGTTGTTACGCAATTTGATTTGTAAATAAAAATTAAAAATATTTTGTTTAATTTTCTTTGTCATTTTAAAAGATTTTTTTCGATATCTCATGCAAAACTTTATAAGAGATGACCCCCTAAGCCTCTCCAAAAGAAAGATTTATTTATATCTCGAAAACTAATAATTGCAATGAGCTGCAAATTTGCACACCCATATTTTTCAGCATTAGGATTCATTTTATATAAAAATTAATATAGGTCATAATTCATAATTTTTTTTTTTTTTTTTGAATATGAATTTATTAAGATTTTTCATAATTAAAAATATTTTTCAGAATCAAATGTGATAATGGATTATGTTTGGGTTTCTTCACTGTATCTAGTAAAAAAAAAAAAAAAAAAAAAAAAAAAGATATATCGAACAAATTATTTTTTGGGAAGATATTAATAAAAGTTTGAAATATGAATTTAATATTAGCGCCTTCAAATTTTGAACGCTTATAACTACATAAAAAAATAAGTAAAATATAGGAACAATATACTGTTACGAAATTATAAATAATTGTGTTTATTTTTGTATAAATTCTTTCAAAGAGGCTTAGTAAGTTGATAAAGTGCTAATTTTGTGCATTTCTAGTCGTTTTAGCGTTGAAATAGCCTTATTTTCCCTTAAAAACGCATTAAAAAGCCTCAGTAATGCAGGTAATGGTTTTGGCGCCAAATTTGGCGACTTTTTCCCACCTTGGCGATTTTTTTGGCGACCTTGGCGAGAAAATCCTTATATGGGATATACCAAATATGGAAGCTGTAAGTTGATTGGTTGACCACTTTCTAGAGTTTTCTCGAAAAATCTGGGTTCCATGGAACAGCATATAAGGAGCTCTTCCTCGCCAAGGCAGTCAGTTCAGTTCAGATCTCAGCCAGCTCCGCTAGTGCTTGCATTGCTCTTAAGCCTCTTTGAGAGAGACTTGCTTCAAGTGTTATTGGTATACAGTTTGTACTGTGGATTTGCTATTGACAGCTGTGTTTAAGCTGTGGTTACTGCTTGAATTGAAGCTGATAATTGGTTTATTGACCTGTATTTTTCTGGAATTTTCTGTGAATAAATTACTGAATTTTTGTACGTCTGGCCTTTTATTCTCAGACAACTCACGAACCCCCAAGTACGCAACATTTCTGGTGTCAGGAGTGGGGTTTTGTCTGTGAATGGTGATAACGAGAGCTATGGAACAAGAAATGAAGAAATTTCTAGAAGGACTCACTGCCCAGATGAATGAGTTAAGAACCGGATTGATAGAGAAAATGGAAACAGGACAGGAAAAGATGGAAGCATCCAAAGAGAGATGAAAGAAAGTATGGAAGCATCGCAAAGAGAGATGAAAGATAGCCTGAGTCAAGAAATGAAGGAAATGAAAGATACTATGGGTGAAGTTCAGGAAGAAATTAAGTCAATCCAAGAAAAAGTTGAATGCAATCAAGAGGAGATGAAGAGAGAACTTTCGGCAGTAAAGGGAGTGATTGAAAGTAAATTATCGGATATGGAAAGCAGAGTAGATGGAATAGAAGAGAAAGTTTTGAAAATAGAAGAGAATTTTGAAAAGAAAGCTATGACGATAGAAGAAAATGTTATGAAGGTTGAAGAGAGTGTTACGAGGATAGAACGGAGTTTCGGGGAGAAAGTTAAAGAAAATTTTGATCAGGAACTGAAAGAAAGGTTTTCAGAGATAGACGGTAAATTGAAGAGAACAGAAGAAGATCTGGAGAGAAAAGTGGAAGAAAAGTTAGAATCCATGCCCCAGGAAACTGAAAAGAAAGAGAGAAGAATCCAGACTCAGGAATCTATTAAGCTATCTACCTACGATGGCAGTTCCTCCTGGCATGTATATAAGACGCAGTTTTCCATCGTAGCTGAAGCTAACGGCTGGGACTCTGTTGCAAAGACGGCTCATCTGGTAGGGTCGTTGCGGGGCGACGCCGCAGATATTCTGGAGACCCTTTCAAAGGAACAGCGATATGACTTCGAAGCTGTAACCAGAGCACTAGAGCTACGTTTTGGAGCGAAATGGTCCAAAGAATATAGTCGACTCCAGCTAAGATCCCGTCGTCAGAGACCAGGGGAAAGCTTACAAGAACTGGCATCAAACATCCAGAGGCTTTCACATTTGGCTTTCTCAGACTGTCATCCTGAAACACGGAATGATCTGGCTCTAGAATATTTCATTGATGCTGTCGGAGATCCAGATATTCAACAAGCCCTCAGACTCTCCGGCGTGAAGGATGTGGAGTCAGCCTTGGTGTATGCCTTAAAGCTCGAGACAGCCCAACAAGCCTCCTATAAACATCGCCAGAACAGCACAGCAGACAAAGTGAACGGCTCTCAAGATGATCTAAAAGAGATTCAGGAAATGATTGCAGAAATTAATAGAAGACTACGCATTCTTGAGAGGAAGAAAGAAGGGAAGACTCCAACAACTAAATGCTGGGGCTGTGGAAAAGACGGGCATATCAAACGAAGCTGCCCAGTAAGAACACCTAGAGAAGCAACCAAGAATGTCTCTGAAGTATGCCACCCAGAAGGAGCTCTTCGGGAAAATTCAGATGCATTCTTGCAGAAGCCTCCATCTGAAGATCATAAATACATCTCTAAAGCCGAGGATAAACACCAAAGAATAAAGCCAGTTGTTCGCCAAGTTACTGTCGCAACACCATCAGAACAAGATCCTGACCCGTGGAGTGATGAAGAATTTAGAAAAGCCCAGATGGAAGATCCTGATGTAAAGCCTATATTACAACTGAAGGAGACGACCGGCAACAGACCAGACTTGGCAAGACATTTCCAGATTCAGTCCCATTACGAAAAGTTATTGGGCACTTTGGGACTCTCTTCATATCAGAAACGGCGTATTATACAGAAAGTGGGAATCTGATGATGGGAAAAGCTTCAGATGGCAGATTTTATTACCAAGATCAAAGATGCCAGCTGTTTTAGAACAACTGCATAGTAGCTCTACCGGAAGCCATTTTGGGGTAATGAAGACTCTGCAGAAAGTTCGGGAACGCTTCTACTGGTGCAAGGCAAAGGAGGATGTGGAGAAATGGTGTAAATCCTGTGATGCTTGTGCGGCACGTAAAGGCCCGCAGAAACGAAGTCGAGGAAGACTGCAACGATATAACGTGGGAGCACCATTTGAACGGATTGCAATCGACATCTTGGGTCCTTTGCCACGGACCTCCAGTGGAAATAAATACATCCTTGTCGTGATGGACTATTTCACCAAGTGGCCTGAGGCATATCCCATTCCCAATCAAGAGGCATGCACAGTCGCAGAGGTCGTAGTGCAGCAATGGGTGTCAAGGTACGGCACGCCCCTACAACTTCATACCGACCAAGGTAGGAACTTTACCTCTGATGTTTTCAAAGGACTGTGTGAACTACTCGGCATAGACAAAACCCGGACAACACCCTTACATCCCCAGTCGGACGGCATGGTCGAGAGGTTCAATCGTACCATTCTGAATAACCTCTCCCTTCTAGTATCAAGGAACCAGCAAGATTGGGACTTGAAGTTGCCATTGTTCCTGCTGGCTTATCGAAGTGCTGTCCATGAAACCACAGGCTATACTCCAGCCCAGATGCTGTTTGGACGTGAACTTCGTCTCCCTTGTGATCTCCTGTTTGGTTGTCCACCCGATGCGCCTTCATCGCCCGAGGAGTACATCCAAGATCTCCAGGCACGATTTGAGGACGTTCACAACTTTGCTCGGGAGCGAATTCACATTGCATAGGAGAAAATGAAAACAAGGTACGATCTAAAGGCTACGCAACATGAGTTTCAGGAAGGAGAGAAGGTCTGGTTGTGGAATCCTGTTCGACACAAAGGACTCTCTCCCAAGTTACAGTGCAGCTGGGACGGACCATACACAGTCTTAAAAAGGCTGAATGATGTAGTGGTGCGGATCACAAAAACACCTTCATCAAAACCGAAGGTGGTGCACTATAATAGGCTAGCCAAGTACCACAAGTAAATTAAAAATGTAAATACTTGTAAAATTTGCGCATGCGTAATGTAAATATTTGTATATAAATATTTGTACATATTTGTGAATTTTGTAAATATTTCTCACTTGATTTCTATTTCTATTTTATCGTTATATGCAACTTAGTTTTTGTGTTTTAGATTGTGTAAATTTGTTTGGTTTCGCCTCTTGACCAAGGGTTGCACTGCCCGGGACGTGCAGTCCTTGGGAGGGGGGCAGTGTTACGAAATTGTAAATAATTGTGTTTTTTTTTTGTATAAATTCTTTCAAAGAGGCTTAGTAAGTTGATAAAGTGCTAATTTTGTGCATTTCTAGTCGTTTTAGCATTGAAATAGCCTTATTTTCCCTTAAAAACGCATTAAAAAGCCTCAGTAATGCAGGTAATGGTTTTGGCGACTTTTTCCCACCTTGGCGATTTTTTTTGGCGACCTTGGTGAGAAAATCCTTATATGGGATATACCAAATATGGAAGCTGTAAGTTGATTGGTTGACCACTTTCTAGAGTTTTCTCGAAAAATCTGGGTTCCATGGAACAGCATATAAGGAGCGCTTCCTCGCCAAGGCAGTCAGTTCAGTTCAGATCTCAGCCAGCTCCGCTAGTGCTTGCATTGCTCTTAAGCCTCTTTGAGAGAGACTTGCTTCAAGTGTTATTGGTATACAGTTTGTACTGTGGATTTGCTATTGACAGCTGTGTTTAAGCTGTGGTTACTGCTTGAATTGAAGCTGATAATTGGTTTATTGACCTGTATTTTTCTGGAATTTTCTGTGAATAAATTACTGAATTTTTGTACGTCTGGCCTTTCATTCTCAGACAACTCACGAACCCCCAAGTACGCAACAACATCCGCATTGCGGCATCTTTCGCATTATTTGCAAATATTACTTCATATTATTATTTACGCATTATCTTCGCATTATATTGTTTATCGTAAATATTCAACCGCAAGGAACAGTTTAAGTTTATTCTTTTTCATCCGCATGGTAGCTTGCATGCTATCTTTCGCATTATTATTTTCGCAGTTATTACTTTACATTATTATTGTTTATTACTAAATCGCAATGATTTATCGCACCTTATGTTCTTCACGCATATTTAATTCTGTGTATTGTTTGTTAAATATAGTTTTCGTTTGTGAAAGAAAAATATAAGTGTTCATTATTGTCTTCACATCATATTACATAACATTTTCATTTTTCCGCATTGTTGCTACCCCATGAATTCAAATATAAAATAAAAATAGGGTATTACCATTGAAAAAAATCAAAGTTGGTGCGCGTTTTAATATGTAGACGACCCCTAATTCAAAATTTCACTTAATTTTATAAAAGTACCCGCAATTCCCAGTTGAATGATACCTATTACATTTGTGTGTATCAATTAGCAACGAAGTTACATCGAATGTTGCTTTTTTTCCCCTACTGTACATAATAGACTAATAATCATGGAAGATGGCACATGTGAATAGTCAAAAGGCTTAAATTCCCCTTCTAGTGAATTGCTAGAGTATACACCCTTTGTACCCAGGTATCTTGATGTAGGGTATCCATCTTTGGCACATTTATCGCTGTCTGTTGTGACTGTTGACTCAATGACTGGCTGACAGAGGGACAGGGAGATTAAAAAATCTTGCCAACATGTCACCAACCAATCGGATACCAAACATTTCTAGATTTTTTTAAACCAAAACCAAAACATGCCTGCTCCATCTTATTCATTATACATTTATGTGCATGTATGGGCATAAAATATGGTTGACATGTTTTTTAACAAATCACTAATCAAACTTTATAGAACTTTAACATAAACAATTCATGAATTCATCAACTGTGAATATTCATTTTAAGTACTTAAAATGAATATACTTAAAATATACTTTTATATAATTATATACTTTTATATACTTAATATATTTTTAATACTTAAAATGAATATTCATGGTTGATGAATTCATGAATAAAAAATTTCTAAATTGAAATTTCGTAGTCTATGGAGTTGTGCTATGATTAATATTGTCTCACCTGTTATATCTGCGTTTGCAGACTCGGTGACTTTGCCAATGAATATTATGTAAGAAATTCCTAGCTGGTTATCAGCCAGGGTAGCTCAGAGGTAGAGCATCTGTGCATTAAGTGGAGGTGCCCAGGTTCGATTCATGGTATTTTTCACATAGTTGGTATATAAAAATATCAACCTTTACACTCCAAGTTACTTAAAATGAATATTCACGGTCGATGAATTCATGAATAAAAAATTTCTATAAAGAGCTATGTTGCTTTTTTTTTTTTTTCTGTACAGTACAGTACTGTTTTATTTAGCACATAAATTGATTTACAGATTGTACTTTAGCTTCATCTTAACTCTACTTTTTTGTTCATTGTTTTTAGAATCTTTAGTACATAAAATACAAATATTTTTATTGTACTCTGAATATTTTTACTGTTTGTTGTCATGTGTTATATACAATACAATTAAGGTTTTGAGCTAGAATTTGTATATATATATATTAATCTATCTGCAATTTTTTTTTTTTTTTTTTTTTTTTTTTTTGTGGTTTATCCACAATTTGCATTATTTGCGGAATCTATGCCACTGAATTCCACAGATAATCAGGAGTTTACTGTATAATGTTCTTATGAATATTTTGTAAAAGTGGTGTACACTTTTTATTCTAATGTCTGTTAAAGATGCAATTTTTTTTATTAGTTAGTATGTTTTATGTAAAAATTTTCACCAAATTTTAATAAAAGTATCTTTCAAATTCTTTTAAATAATTTTATTTTTTTGGAATGTAAGTAATTACATTATTTTTAAGGGTGGAATATGGATACCTGGTGATGGTGTTGGGGAGCCATATGATGCTACTCTAACTCTAGCTCGAGAAGCTGCACGGTTAGGTAGATTATACTTTTTTTTTTCATTTTATGTATCCTCTAATTTAATACTATTTTTTATGTAAAGTTGCCAAATTTTTTTTATAAGTTGTTAAACTTTTAAGCTTTTTATCATTATTTAATTTATTTATAGTGAATTTTATCTAGGAGTGAAAATCGTAGAATATTGTTCTGTTCAAAAAATACTCACTAATGATGAGTATGAAGTACAAGGTGTGGAAACTAATAAAGGACTCATCAACTGTGAATATTTTGTTAACAGTGCTGGGCATGTAAGTGTAATTTTCTTTTAAGAATAAATAATTTGACTGAATATATATTTTACAATTTTAACTTAGATAAATTTACCTTATACAATATCCTTTTAAAAAACTTAGGAAATATATTTTGGGTATTACCGTACCCATCTTCAGTGCCAAGTGAAAGCATCTGTTCCTCTGAGGTGGTGTCACTTCATGGTGTTGTGGTGTTCGTGGTCTCGCTTCACTTTATTTCTTTTTCATTTTCTTATAGAATCTGTTGCCACACTGCCAGAATAATTACTAACAATCAAGCTGTTAATGACCGGGAGCACTGCATTATTCCGGCAGTGTGGCAACAGATTCTACAAGAAAACGAAAAAAGAAATGAAGTGAAGCAAGACCACGAACACCACAACACCACGAAGTGACACCACCTCAGAGGAACAAACGTTTTCACTTGGCACTGAAGATGGGTACGATGATACCCGAAATATATTTGCTAAGTTTTTTAAAAGGGGTATAAGGTAAGGAAGTATAAGGTAAATTGATCTAAGTTAAAATTATAAATATAATCCTTTTTTTAAAAAATATAATAAATAAAAAATATATATTTTACTTTTTTCTTTATTAAACTCTTTTGGGTTAGCATCCTTTTTTTAAAAATAATTTGATGGAGATGTGTTTTCTCTTTATTTCAGATTATTGGGGAAATATTTACTTTTAATTAAATATTTTATTTCAATTGCCATTATGAATGAATTTTAATTGAGCCTAAATCAATATTTATATTAAGCTATTGTCAACACATTTATTATTTAACATATTCTTATTGTATTTAAAAAAATTATAAAAAACTGAAAAGCATTTTTTTTTTTAAATACTTTAAAGTATCACTACAGTAAACTAAGTTTCTTAGTGCAAAATGTTTCTTTAATCGGTTAAAAAAAAAAAAAAAAAAAAAACACTAAAATCTCGTTTTTTTAAAAAATATGTTTCCTATGATAGAAAAAATATTATGCAACTTCATAGTCCCCACTCCACACACATACTCTATCCGTTCAAATGACCTGTGTTCATATAAAAGACTTAATATTATTAAAAAACCTATTATTATTATTCATCTGTTATTTATTTGGGGCCTCACTTAATTTTCGGAAATCTCACATAAAGTCTCACTTTGTTTTTCAGGAAGGGTGAGAGATTCTCACCCAATTTTCTCCTCTGATGAGTAAGATACAACAGATAATGTTATGTTTAAGTATGGGAGCCATACTTGCCAACTTTTCCGGTTTTCCCGGAAGACTTCCAGTTTTTTAACCTATCTTCCGGTCTTCCGGACAGATGATGAAATCTTCCGTTTTTAAAAAAATCGCGGATATCGTTCGTTTTAAAAAGAAAACCCAAATGTTCTACGAAAACTCCTGATTCTTAATCTTTCTCCATCCATAACATAAATGTCAACATTCATTTCAGACTTGCTTTATGAGATTCTAGAACATGTAAAGAAATAGAATTGTTAAATATTTCTTGCTGATGTAATTATTTTTTGCCCCTCCCCTCCCCCCATTCATTTATCTCCAATTAGTGATCAGCAATCAAATGTTCTGCAGAAGTCTTTTGTTTCCTAATCTTTATCCATCAGCAACATAAATGATAATATTAAACTTCTTTCATTAGATTCTAGCAGGGTACGCCGATTTAAATCAGCTTGATTAAAATCATGATTAAAATCGTGATTAAAATCACTTTGATTTTTTTTTAAAAATCATTGATTTAAATCAAAAATAAAATTTTATAATTTTGGGGCAATACGTAGTTTTATATAGTCTTAGAATATAAGAAAACTTGAACTTACTTGTTATTTACATCAAATACTCCCCCCCCTCCCCTCCAAAAAAAAAAATAAATAAATAAATAAAATAAAAAATCTGTGTTTATTAATTTTAAAAATGATTCTTTTAATTTTCCACAACTCTATTTTTATCTTCTATTCTTATTTTGAATCTAACTACTTTTATTTGCAGCCTAATTTTTTTATACAAAATCTTAAATTTTCTGCCCTAAGTGGTTTTTTTTTTTTTTTTTTTTTTTTTTTTTAAGATAATAAATATTGTATCATCTGAACTGAAGCATTTGATTTGTCTGTCCTTCATTTTTAACTTTTCTTATATCTAATTCTGATCACTGTATTTTTTAACTGTTTAAGGCACATCTAAGCAATTTTTACTTAGGCTTTTATAAAATTAGAAATGAAATGGTAATGGCTTAGCTAGTTGTTTCAGCCTTCTTAATTTTTTAAAACTAATCTTTTGAAAAAATCTTAAAATTTATATGTATTTTATTGGTAATAAATTTCACAAACTAATGTGTGTATTATATATATATATATATATACATATAGTGAAACTAGTTTAACCCCACAGGCAAGTCACAAGTCTTGCCGCCTGCCTCCTTCCTACCTAACTTAAGTTTCTTAAATTATTTTTCCATAAATTTTAATAAAGTTTATGGTTTTAAGTTAAGATTTGTTGTGATAGTTTATTGATTTGTTTGTTTTGCAGGTTGTTAATTAATAAATCTGGTTTCTTGAAATTTGTGTATTTCATCCACTGATATATATATATATATATATATATATTTCTGAACTTCTCAAAGAAATTTTTAATCTTATTGATCATTGGTGTTTCAGTGATCTTGTATCTGCTTGGTTTCTTTCTACTATGCTTAATAGATCATCATTATTATATATATATACATATATATATTATATACACATTGGATTTCCTTTAATTGAATAATTATTCTCCAAAAAGTTTCTCTTCAAAAAATTTCATAATGAGATATTCAAGATGTTTTAGTTTTAATATGCACATTTTAATGACAATAATAATAAAAACATTAAAAAATATATTGATCTTAGATGCTTTTAAGCTATTTACACCTTTTCATTTATTTATTTTATTTTTATCTATTATTATTTTATTTTTTTTAAGGGGGGCGGGGGTAGAATGTACCTATGTTGGCTAATATTACAGTTTTTTTTTTTTTTTGTTGTTGTTGTTTGTTTATTTACTTTCATTTTTATTTTTTAATATCATCATATATATATATTTTATTTTTTTTTATTTATATTTATTGCTTCTTATATGTATTCACATTTAAATTAAAAAAAAGTTTTCATGCTTAATTTCTTAACATTTATTTTTAGTCGAATAATGTAAATAAAACAAAAAAATCTGATTTAAATCAAAAAAATCCGATTTTAATAAAAAAAATCTGATTTTTTTGATTTTTTTTTAAAAAATCATGATTTTTTCATACCCTGGATTCTAGAAGTAGAGTTGAAAGAGTTTAATATTTCTTACTCTGTAATTATTTTTGTATCCCCCCCCCCCTTCCCTGGATTGTGATCAATGATCAATTCTAGAAACAATAAAGCAATGGAAGTGCTCAATATTTCTCACGTATGTAATTATTTTTAGGTCTTTACTGCTGAATTTAATGAGTCTGTTTATTTTTCCTCAATTAAATTAAATATTTGTATGTCATATTTATGCCAAATGTGTAAACATGGGGAAAAAATGAAGAATAAATTTTTTCAGGTAGGAAAAATTTTTCCAAATCAATTTAAGAAAATTAATACTCAGTTGGTTTTATGCACGTTTGAAACTGATAATTAGCTACTTTTTTTTTATATGTATGATTAATGTACATGCACAAAAATCATATTCTATTTATTTAAAAAAATTAGTTATACTTTAACTTAACTAAGTTTTTTGTCTATTGTTAAATAAATTTCTTATAGATACTGTTTTGTAGATATTTATATGTTGAAGAGGAATAACTTCATTTAAAACTTTTATATATTTAGTATAATCAATCTATAGTAAAACGTTTTTATAGATTGCTTCTAGATATTAAAATTGTAAAACTGTATTGTTTATTACGTCAAAGAGAAAAAAAAAATCTTCCCTTTTTTTATGAAATCTTCTGGTTTTTCAACAAAAATCTTCCCTTTTTTTATCAAAATTGGTTGGCAAGTATGGGGAGCTTTCCATCAATTGCATTTGTTAAATCTTCAATTTCGAAGAAATTATTTTTGTGTCTAAAGGTAATGAGTATAAGCATTAGCAAGGCAAGCATAATTTGTTTATCCATTAGATATTGGATTTTGAGACAAAGACATTGCGTAGTATGTAAAATAAATTTATAAACTTAATTGAATCTACAGGTTTTCACAATAACTTACACATCTTATTTTGTATGTCCCCCTTACTCCTTTCCTTAATATGTTTCACTTGCTTAAAATTTCTTAAATCTCTGGTATCTTTCTATGCATCTTCTCCCCCCTCCACCTTCCCAACAATTTCTGCCGCGTGATGACTATTACATAGCTCAAAGTTGTCCAGAAATTCCTAAAAAATAAATAAATGTTTTCAAATGTCCTTAAATTTAGCATTCATGTTACTAAAATTATTCATTACCTAATGTATTTTTACTTCCATTACCCTACTACCATAGGTAATGGAAGTATTGTATTTGATCCAAAAATTCAATATTGAGTTTTCACCTTATTTACATGTTTTAAGGCCTCCTGAGTCCAAAAAAGTAGTTTTTGGCAATTGGTCAGTGTGTGCGTATGTATGTGCGGAATCTTCTGGCTATCATAACTCTGAAACTAATAAAGATAGAACTACAAAACTTCTGAATTGAGACAGTTTGGTGTACAGATGGATTTTCCAGATTTTGGTGAAAATTGAAAAACAGGAAGTGGGACATTGGAAACCAGAAGTGTGCCCGTAAGTCCGTATCTCAAAAACGGCTCTAATGATTTTCTTCAAAGTTGCTATATAAATACTCTATTAGATGTATTTTTGAATGATATAGTTGGTTAGTTCACGAAAATTGATAGGTGTTCTGTATAAATAGCTCAATTTCAGGTCTCGCAAGTGTGTTCCATTAAAAATGACCGTACAGATGTTTTTCAAACTCACCATATTTACTCCCTTTTAAATATCCTTTTGTATGTAATTATTGTTTTCCAGTCAATAATTGAGTATTCAGAGTTTTGGTAAAAGTTGGTATCTCAAAAACTGCTCTTCACTATTTTCTTGAAAATTGTTACATAAATCCGTTTTAGATATCCTTTCTCAGGCATTACATAGTTATTAGAAGAAAATTAACAGTCATCCTGCTTAGGTAGGTCAGTTTTAGATCTCGGAAATTGGTGTTTAAAAAATAATTCTACCTTTTTTTTTTTTTTTTTTTTTTTTTTACTCGCTATGTAAGTTTTGTTCTATATGTCTTTACATGCATATCAAGTTTCTTGTACAGGAAAAATTTTAGCTTTCTACTTCGTTAGGTCATTTTTGTGTCTTCTGATCACATTATCTCCAAAAAATGCATATAATATGTGTAATAGTGGGTAATGGAAGTCCTGTGGCTGTTTCACACCAGATTTTTTTCAAAATTCATTTATTATTTGAAAAATTCAAAACTGTTAAATTTGTTCTTATTCTCCAAAAATTAGTTTTTAAAATTTTATATATTTAATTTTGGAGTTAAAAACTTTGGAAAAATAAAAATAAAATAAATAAATGTATGGTACTTTTTTGAATTTTATAGCTTCAATATAAAACATCAAACATTAAAATTTTTTTGAAAAACAAGCACACATTTTAATGGTTATGAATTTTCTAAATCTGGAAATAGAAAAAATAAATAAATAAATAAATAAATAAATAAATAAAAAAAAAAAAAAAAAAAAAAGATAATGAGTAATTCTAATAACAAATTTTGCCATAGAGTTACATAGGATTTGACTACTAGAGATGGGGGAAATTGTTTGACATAGTGAGGAGTTTTAAACAAAATATTACTGTAAATTTTACAAAAAATTGGGAAAAATATTCTAAAATGTACTTTTAAAATAAATCAGTATAAATAAATAGTAGACTAACCACCATTGATAAGAATATTTCCAATTAACATTTTTTGATGACTCTGATTTTATTAAGACTCTGTTAATAATAATGTAATTTAAACAATATAAATGAATATACTTTTTAATCAGTGGCGGATTTAAGGGGGGGGGGGCTAGGGGGCTGAAGCCCCCCCCCCCCAAAACACTGACATCCACTATTGAATATTGCAACTATAAATTTTTTATTGGTGTAGAATAACACTTTGAAAAATCTTAGCCCCCCCCCCAAAAGTCAAGTTCTGAATCCGCCACTGTTTTTAATTCTAACAAATTTTATTTATTTTAAATGGATATGCTTTTAAATGAATACTTTTTACTTATTTTAAATGAATATACTTTTAATTCTACTAAATTTTATTTACTCTATATCTTGCATTAATTAGTCAGATAATAATAATGTAATTTAAGCAATATAAATGAATATACTTTTTAATTCTACTAAGTTTTATTTATTTTAAATGGATATGCTTTTCAATGAATACTTTTTACTTATTTTAAATCAATATACTTTTTAATTTTACTAAATTTTATTTACTTTATATCTTGCATTAATTAGTGAGATAATAATAATGTAATTTAAGCAATATAAATGAATATACTTTTTAATTCTACTAAATTGTATTTATTTTAAATGAACATGCTTTTCAATGAATACTTTTTACTTATTTTAAATGAATATACTTTTTAATTTTACTAAATTTTATTTACTTTATATCTTGCATTAATTAGTGGGCTAACAATATTGGAAGAATGAGTTATCCTCGAGTAAAAGTTCCTCTTTATCCTTGCGAACATCAATATTTAATGACAAGACCTGTTGAAGGTATTGACCCAATGATGCCAGGCATGTATTATTTTTAAATATTCTTTAAAATAATGCATAATAGACTTATTATAATTTTTACGATAGTAGACAGTTTAATATATTGCATTAAGGTAAATTTTCATGGATTTATGCTATGTATGTAGTAAATCTTTTCAGAAATTTTATAAGAATTAAGGGGATGGTAAACATTGAAAGTCATTCTACGAAATTGCTATCTTAAAATATGAAAGTTTGCATACGTATACATTGAAATGTATCGATATTAAACATGTTAAAATTTCTTTAAAATTATTAAAATAAAAAATAAATTCAAGATTTTTAATTTTTTGAAAATTTTTTAAATGTTTCATGCAATTTAGTTTTTTATTTTTTTCTCGTATTTTCATTATTATAGTTTATCAATATATTATGAATATATTTAGGATTTACTTTGTGGATTGATTAATAGGTTTAATTTTTTTAAAAAATATTTTTGCATCTGAATGTTAAATACCGTATATTTCCGTGTATAAGCCGAGAATTTTTGGAAAATTTTCGGAAGCTGTATTATAATGGTCGGCTTATATACGGATCTACATTTCTAGCAAAAAACGTACTTCAGAAACAATGATTGAATACATATATTTTAAGCTTAAAAAGTATATATAAAGTAAAATAGTTATATTAAACCTTATTTTTAAATAATTATCACATATAAAACTCTTAAATTAGCAATTTTAAATTTATTTCACGAAACGCTCGATGTAGTCACGTTTGTTTACATTTCTTTTTGACCTGCCGGTAACTGTAGTCATCGGCAGAGTGCACGAACGGAGTAAATTCTCTGTCTGATTCAGAAATAGTATAAGAGAAACTTGAAAAAAACAGGACTCCCGATCATATTTTTAATTTATACAATTAAATTTAAATCATCTCTGTTTAAAATGTTTCTAGGCTTACACTAGCAAAAGCGGCAAAGCTTCGTTTTTTTTATAGAAGTATTTTTATTTTGTTGAAGATTGCCTTGAAGCACTGATAAAAATACTGAAAAGTAGAAATATACAAAATAATTTAGATACGTCATTAAAAAAAATCGATGCAATCGGACTTTACACGGCTTATTTATGTAAACATCCAGCGGCGGCATTGCTTCATCGACGTTAGGGTTAGGTCTCCAGGCCCGGTATTACGGTAGCCATCGCTTTCGGCTGCCGGGACTTGCGTTCGCGTCTTTGTTTGCCTCCCTTCTGATAGGGTTGCCAGAGTTAAAACTATCGCCGTTGGCGAACAATCTGCGAACGTTTTACTTTATGGCTAAGCAAGGTAAGGAATTCTATTGGATAAGCACGCATTTCGCGCAATTTCATTGGACAGATTATCCTGAAGGTTGTATAGATTGGCAATATTTTCTCCATTTTGGCGATATACTCAAACTTTAAAAAGAGTATTTTTTCAATTCGGCTTATACACGGGTTTGCAATTTTGGGCAAATTTCTGCAGGGAAAAATGTACTCTCGGCTTATATACGGATCGGCTTATATTCGGAAATATACGGTATTTGTAAGAAATTTTAGCATTCAAATATAAAACTATTTTTACAAAATTAACTTATCAATCACAAAGCAATCACATATGTTTAGAATATATTGATCAGGGCTCCCACGGGTCAGGGAGAACAGGGAAAAACCTGGAAAAGTCAGGGAATTTGAAATTACTAAAAAAAGTCAGGGAAATATCAGGGAAAATTGTAAATATTGCTCAGAAACCTGGAAAAATGATGATATAAACCTGGAAAATGCTTTTTGAGCATTTAATTTATATCGCAAGTCACGTTACTATGTTGTCTTTTATGTCGCGAGCTAGGTATGTTCTGTTTTATACCATGAGCTATTCTTTATGTCGCGGACCAAATTTTGTGACTGGAATTTTCTAAAAATTGACCTGGAAAACCTGGAAAAGTCAGGGAATTTTATTTTTCAAATAGAGTTTGAACCCTGATTGATAAACTATAATAATGTAAAATTGGGGAGAACATTTGTAAACTAAGTTGCATGGAACATTTTAAAAAATGTAAAAAATATTAAAAATTTGAATTTAATTTGATTTTTTATTTATTTATTTATTTTTTAATGCTTATGTATGCTAACTTTTACAATTCTTAAGCAGTAATTTCAAAGAATGATTTTCAATGTCCACCCTTCCCTGAAGAGAAATTTAAGTATTGAATATATATTTTATAGGACTGCTCACATAAAAGAACACAAAAAACATATAAGTATGTTATTATATTCAATGTATTAAAAAAAGAGAAATAATCAATATTTTACCCTGTTTTTTTTTTTTTTTTTTTTTTTTTTTTTACTTACACACATAAGAAAAAGATATTGGATTCATGAAAATTTTCAACCTCCATTTTTCAATGGATTTATGCGTTTTAAGATGTCATAACCAGGATTTGAAAATTTTTAGACAATGTCTGTCTGTATGTGTATGCATGTGTGTTAGCAAAAATTTTGTGGGTACGATATCTCACAAATCAAATAGATAGAATTCAATTTAGGTTTATATTTGTTTGGACCTTGATGTGGTTTATCTTCTCTTTGCGGTTGAAAATTCTTTCTGGAGAACTATCATGTAAATAAGAAAGTATTATACAGATAAAGCAAAACTTTATACTCGGAAAGCACTTTTCACTATTGAAGAGAACACTAAAACATATAAGTGCAAATTTCATCCTCTTTATTTTAATGTCCTGCGTTACAAGGTGGATAAGGTTTCTTATACAGAATATAATTTTTTTTTTCAAATTTTGTTGCATTTAGTTTATTTAGGTTTAATTAACCTTGTGTTTAGCTTTTGGAATACATCACCCCACAGGCACTGCTATGCTACACTGCTATGCACAGGCACTGCTATGTGGTGGCACTGCTGTGCTACAATATCTGCCATTTAATACAAGATATATGAAGGGCCATGATGAAAGACTATGTTGATTCTATGTTTTTTTCCCTCATATAAATTTTTAATGTTGAGATAAATTTACGCACACCTCTGGGGACTGTTTATTAAAATTTTTTGTCCAGAAACAGGCCATTCATAAAAATGAACAATCTTCAAATGAAAAATCTGTCACCTTTCACAAAAATCAGCAAATTTAAACAGACCCTTCACAAAAAGTGACTGATTCTAAAAAGTCTTCAAAAATTTTTAATAAAAAAAAGTACATATTTTGTTGATCAGCTGTAAAAATATAGTATATTTCTACAATGAAACACGAAAAAACTGTAATAAGGTATAAGGTCTTGTATTGAAGGTATGAAAAAGTTTCATCAATTTACAATGCAATAACTGCCTACAGAAGGTATTCATATTTGATTTTATAATTTATTCTCTTTTGTAGTTTGAGATAAAAATCTGGCAACTTTAGAATAATCGTCTGCTACTTTATCTTTTGACGGAAAGGTAAAAATAAAAGATTTATTTTCAAAATGGCTTCTAAAATTAACAGATGGCTCGAAGGTTACGTAACTGCACTTTCCAAGGGGAAATATTCATATTTCCAAATTATAAAGTGGTATAAAAATCACAGTTATTGCATTTCTAAAAAGGGTATTTTTAATAAATGAAATTTGAAGGGGAAAAACATCTAAGTGAAAGTAAAAATAGAAACATGACCGCGAAACTTCATTCTAAAACTGTCTGAACACAGGTAAAGATCAAGAAAGTGAAGTCTCTGATCCCAAAAGAAAATTTGTTGATTGAGATTCATTGTATAGAAACTGGAAATGTCTTCTGGCACTGTGAGTAAAATCATTCATAAAGATTTGAAGTTAAAGAAAAAAAAAAAAAAGGATGTTTAAACCTAAAGTTTATCTGCTTTTGTCTAAGCATACAGCTGAAAGTAAAACAAATTGTAGAAAATTATATGAAAACACCTAGCTGCTAAAAAATGGAAATTTGTAGTAACATTTGATGAGGCAAGGATATATTCAAGTGACTGTAATAAAAGAAATATCAATTTTCTATTGCTCAGCTGATGGGAATAAAACCAAAATTAATTCGCTTTACTATCAGTGATCTATTAAGCATAGTAGAAGCCAAGCAACAGATAGAAGATCACTGAAACACCAATGACCAATAAGATTAAAAAAAAAAAAAATCATCAGTGGATGAAATACACTAATGTAAAGAAACCAGATCTATTAATTAACAGCCTGCAAAACAAACGAATCAATAAAGTAAAACAACAAATCTTAACTTAAAACCATAAACTTATCAAAATTAATTAAAAAACAACCTAAGAAACACAAGGTAGGAAGAAGGAGGCAGGCGGCAAGACTTGTGACTTGCCTGTGGGGTTACACTAGTTTTATGCCGGCAACACTCCCCCAGCCTGCCACAACCAGAACAGGAACCATATGGATTTAAAAATGCAAATTTCAAAGCAGTATGAACCACAATGAAACCACGAAGCCACAATGAAATTTAACGATTGATCACATTGTGTTTAACAGTATAATTAGAACATTAAATATAGTTGACAACTCAAAAAGGAAAAAACTGAAATTTTAATGGAAAATGAAAGTTTGCATAGTAATACAAAGCAAATGCAACAAGCCTTCTACTTTTTTTTTTTTTTTTTTTTTAATTTAATTTCACATACCCACCCAACCATCCAGCCTTACAACACCACCCCACCTCCGTAATCAAACATATATATATATATATATATATTTCCCTTTTATAATAATAATTGGATTCAAAAATGTATAACAATGTTTTTTTTTTGTTTTCGGGTGGATTTATAATCTGTATTTTATGGTAATTCCAAGACATCTGTGGTATTTAAAAATATCAGAATGAAATAAAATAAAATTATGTGATAATGACATTCTAGTTTTTCTAGTCTAATATTTTATCTAGGTTTTGATTTTGGATTCCTGCACTCCTACCCCCTCTTTATTTTGAGATTTTTTTTTTTTTTTTTCCATTTGTAAGCATTTTAAGATTTGATATTGTAATTTAGTGATCTGTACTAAATAAATTTCTATTTATGTATTCCTATTCATTGATTTAATCAGATTTCCACATAACATTTTTTTACTAGTTGGTTTTGGAACATTAAAATTGGACTATGTATTTTCTGTATTGCATGCACCTCAAATTATCAGTGCACTGATTAAAAAAAAATAATAATGATAATAATAATAATAATTTTATGCTATTTAGATTTATAAAACATGTTTATTGTTTTACTTTTTTAGTTATTAGAGACTATGATGGTTATTTTTATATAAGAGAAAAAAATGGTGGATATTTAGCCGGTGGCTTTGAGCCTGTTTCTAAACCAATAGATCTGAAAGAGATGGAATCTCCCACAACTTTAAGACCATTACCTGAAGATTGGGATCAATTTCGTAAGTTAAATACTTGTTACTACCTTATATTGTGTAACAGTTATCATCTGGTAAATATTTTATATTAATTAAAATTAATAGTTTAAAATCAAATAACAACGTAAACAAAAAAGTGATGTGGTACTTAAAACTTTTATGCACCATTTTCTTTAAAATATATCTTTTTTGTCCTAAAAAATTATGCTTATAAACTTACATAAAAATGAAACAAATGCATAAGTTTTCAATCACATGTCTTCTTGTTTAGGTCTGACCAACCCAAAAGACTTGGCGGGCTGCTTTTGCTAAGCATTTTACTTTCGTGGGCTCAATTGTTTATACTTTAAATGAAAATACAAACAAACGAAGCATAAACTATTAATTAAATAAAATAAATAAAACCTTAACTTTACTTTGTGCTGTCATTAAATTTTTCAGCTGAGTGGCCAGCTCTCATCAGACGACGACTTCTGTTGTGGAGATCTTGAGTGACGGTCTTGAGTATCTTTAGCCATAAGGTGGCACCACACTCTGTCGGGTGCCACTGCGCCGCTGTCGTTACATGCCTCATTATTGGTTGCTATGTCTATGGCTTCCCAGTACATTGCGTAATGGTAATCCTCATAATCTGCGATTTTACTGGTTTTTCAAAATTAATTATAATATCCTGATTATTAAAAGTTTTGGCTAAAGCTGTATTGAATTTTCTGGTTTTTATATCATTTTTATGTTAGTTAATTCTGGTTTTAATTTTTCTCTTTGTAACTTCAATGTATGAACCTGGTTTATTATCTTGATCGATGAAAGGTATTTTATAAATTCCTGCCATTTCCAAAGGGGGGTGGGGGTGGGGTCTTTATCGCTTCGTATTAGTTGAAAAATATTTTTGTTGGGTTTAATAGGGATATTAATGCCGTATTTATTAGCTACATTTTTTATTTTATTAGAGGCTCCACGATCGTAAGGAATAAAAGAGGTAAATTTCGGGGGGGGGGGGGGGTTGAAAGTTAGGTATATTATCAAGAGTTCTTGTCTTAATTATTTATGAGTAAATAAGTCATTCTAACATTGAAATATCTGGCATGAGTCCACATTACTTTGCGGACAGTAAAAAAAAAAGTGCAAATCTGTTCGATTTATTGAAATTGATATTTTAAAAATAATTAAATAAAAATTTTAGAGCTATTATGATCTCAGTTTTATCAGATATTTTTGATGATACAGTTATAATTTTTCAATTTTTTTTACTCGCATGTAAAGAAGTGTTTCTTTTTATGTTAAAAAAATAAATGAAAAGTTGTAAGCATTTTATATTATTGGCATCACTTTGAAATTACAACTAAAAGAAAAATGTTGGGAAAAAATACAAAACAGAGCATAAAAATAATTTTTTTTATAAATCTAATACAAATATCGAAAATTTAAAAATATGTTGGGAATCTGCTCGCATTTCTTTAACTAGAAAAAAAAAAAAAAAATCAAAACTACATGTGCCATAGTTTTTTCTGTATGTCACACACAGACAGACAAATACTTTCTTTCATTGGTATAGAAGAGAGCTTTGCCCAAATCAATCACTATATTTAAATGATTTTTTTTTTTTAAATTGAATAATTGAAACTTAAGTATATTTTGATTAGCAGCTATTTTCACCAAATCAAATCCATGGCTAGGTACTGTGATATACAATCATTAATGAACTGTAAATAACATTTAATTTATTGAATTTCATTAAGTTGATTAGAAATATATTTAAATTAAACTAAATACAGGGTTGCCACACTACCTGGAAAACCTGGAGAGCCTATAATAGTCAGGGAATTTGAAAATTGACCATGAAAGTCATGGAAAAGTCAGGGAATTTGAATATTTTAGCCAGAATCTGGAAAAGTCAGGGAATTTCATACGATGATTGCCAAAAAAACTAATTTTTTTTCTCCAGTGTAGTCATTTTTCCTGTTTTTTTTTTTTTTTTTTTTTTTTTTTCCCTTAGCTTCCGCTATTTTTTTAAACAAGACTCTTAGAAAGACCCCCAAGGAGGGCAATCTCTCCTTAGGTCAAAGTAATATGTAGCTTTAATGTTTTCAAGTGGTACCATAATTATTTTACCCTCAACACAACCAATGCACAATATATGCATTATGTTCCTGGTTTAGCAGTTTTAATAGCCAACAATGTCAGGGTGGTCACCAGTCAAGGAAAGTCAGGAAGTCATGGAATAGTCAGGAAATTTCATATAAAGTCAGGGAAATTTTGACAATTTTTGTGGAAATAGCCATATTTGAAAGCTTTTAATTGTAAATTGTTGAATTGTTTCCTAATTTTGTGAAATTTTTGTGGGAAATAAACAGTGTAAAAGTCAGGAAAAATGGGGAAAAATAGTCATGGAAAAGTCAGGGTATTTAGAAAAGGTCTAATGTTAAAGCTACCCTGTGTATTTTACCTGTTTCATTTTCTTAAATTTTATTTGTGCTGTTTATTTATTTTAAATGCAGTTGCTCGGATAGTGATCTAATAATATAGAATAAAAAGCGTTTAATAAATCAGTCATATTAAATCTCCAAATACATTTCTACTGATTTTTACTAGGGCTGTAGTATTTATTAATATATCCCCAAGTATCAATATTTTTTTATATCGCAATAACGATATTAAAGATCTTGCTCTGCCGATATATCCCTCTAACGATATTTCTTAGCACGCACAAAGCGATCGATCGATGCGCCGATAAATAATGTTTAATGCCAATCTTAAATACTTTCTTCAAATCCTGCTTTCCCCCCACCACGCACCGAACAAAACATGCGCTGTATAGCTTATACTAATGCAACCCCTTGTGTGCGCTCCATCAATGTGCCGATAAATAATAATGAACGCCAATCTTAAATACCTTCTTCTAATTCTGCTTTTCCCACTAAGCATGCATCACCACGCACCGAACAAAGCCCGAACAAAAAGAGAGCTGAATAGTGCAACCCTTTTTCTTTTTCCCTCCTATTCTATTGCTCGCTGACTAAAATAGAGAAACATAATCCCAACCCCAAACGATATCTCTCTTTCATTAAGAAAAAAAGTGTATTTACTTTCTTTATCTTTATTCGTGCTATCTACCAAATCGAAAATATCACTATCCAAAAAGTCTGAATGATATTCATCAAGAAAATTAAATTATCACAGTATATTGACTTCCCACTCTACATTCATGCATTTACCGTGACCCTAAACGATAATATGAAAGAATTTATACTACCGTTAGTATAAGTTCTTTGATAATATTGCACATCACCGCTCGTGGATCATATCGTAGGTGGCGATACAAAGACAAATGCTTATTATGATGAATGAAAACGATATCTTTTGTTTTAGCTCATTTCCTGCTATTGGTTCATTGATATTGGTCTATTTCAAAGTATCGATATTTCCTGGCCAATAAGATGCAAGATTCAACATGTGTTTAACAAAGATCATCAAAGCCGAACTGATAGCTACTAGAAGAGTTTTTTTTGCAAATTTTCTTAGCTAAACGCTAAGAAACTTCTAAAAAACTTCTGAAAATATAAGCAATTATAGAATGTATTTTTTTTTAATATATTATTTTATTATTATTAAATATTTCGATAAAATATTTTTTTTATTAAGGCTTTCCATCAGTCAGATAGCTCCTTTTCTCCTTTCCCATGTTATCCAATGGGATTTTCGTTGCTTCGTTTTATAAAAATATCTCATTCAAAAATGAAGTTTTTCGAATTCTGTTTTTTTTAGTTCCCCATCATACTATAGGTATGGGGAACTTAGGTAATCGTGAAAATTTTCGACCTGGGTTTTTTGACCTTTCTACACGTTTTCAGGTGTGAGGAATCCGAAAATGGCTATGGTGTCTGTCTGTAGGGTGTCTGTTAGTGGGTTAGTGTGTTAGTGGGTCAGTCCATTAGTTTGTTAGTCTGTGTACACGATATCTCAAGAACAAATTGTCGCAGAGACGTCAGATCAGTTTTAAAATATTACTTTCGACACTGGCAAGAACCCTATTCATTTGCAACATTCGAATTTAAAAACTTCGTAAGTTATTAGATATTTACGATTTTCTTAACATGGGAGAATAGGACAAAAATTCACTTAAACCCGCATTAAATGAAAACTTTTTACTGTAAAAATGTCAGACCAGTTTTAAAATATCAGTTTTGATGCCGGAATGAACATCAGTAACTATAAATATGCTACTTTGAAAATTTCGCAAGTTACTGGAAATTTACGAATTTCTTAACATGGCAGTATAGGGCAAAATTTCACATAAACATCAATTTTGAGAGATATTTTCATCGTAAAGATGTCAGACTACTTTTGAAATATTATTTAGGACACTGGCATGAATATTAATGACTATGAATTTTCCAATATAAAGATTTCGTAAGTTATTGGAAATTTACGAATTTCTTAACATGTCAGAATAGAGCAAAATTTCACATAAACGTCAATCTTGAGGGATATTTTCAGCGTAAAGATGTCAAACCACTTTCGAAATATTATTTAGGATACTGGTAGGAATATCATAGGCTATGATTTTTCCAATTAAAAAAAATTCATAAGTTATTTGGAATTTACGATTTACTTAACATGTCAGAATAAGGCAAAATTGATCATAAACTTCCATTTTGAGGATCCTAAATACATTAGACAACTTCAAAATTAAGTTTATGATATTTGTTTGAACATGATTGAATACAAATATTCTACTAGGAAACTTTCGTAAATTATTCGTAATTTACGATTTTATCAACATAGCGAAATAGTAAATTTTTCATATAAATATGAATTTTGAGGTTTATTGCATTGGAAATAGTAGCATGAAAACTAAACAACAGAATTGACCCTGATAAAATAAATTAATAGATTAGAAGAAGATAAATATATCGAAGTGAACGGTGGATAGCCTATTAGGCGGGGATTTCATTCTGTCACTGTATCAAGCTTTGGTCAAATTCATTTCTTTTAACATGATTATAATATGTCTCGCACTAGAAATTTCTGAGAACATAAATATGATGGAGAACTGAGCAGAGTCCACCTATGCCAACTAGTTTTATTACTCTTTAAATGGGTCTCCTTTTAGCTTGGTGAACAATTTTTCGAAAAAATTAATTTAAATATTTTATTTCAATAAGTAAATTATGGACTCTAAGTAAAATATTTAAATTTATTTTTTTGAAAAATTGCTCACTAAGCTAAAAGACGACCTGTTCAAAGCGTAATATTCAAAAAACAGAATTTGAAAAAGTTCATTTTTTAATAAAATATTTTTATAAAACGACGCGACAAAAATCCCATTGGATAGCATGGGAAGGGAGAAAGGGTGCTATCTGACTGATGTAAAATAAAGTTTTATCTTCAGTAATTTTCCAGTGACAGTTTCTTTATAGAATTATATAATATTGGATAGTTTATTACTTTTTTTATGTAGCATTTATTTTTTCTCTTCCTTTTTTTTTTAAGCCGTACATCTTAAATAAAATTGGTTTAAATGCAAAATGAGTTACTTTAAGTAACAAAATGAAACTTTAACATAATTTTGTTTAAATAATATAATTTTTATACTAACAATGTATACACATATATATATATATAATTCAATTTTCAATTATTGTGAAACTATTACGAATGTGAATTGAACATATATGTAATATATCTTCTTTTAGTAGCTGATTCTTGCCAGTCGTTTCATATTAAGAGAGTTCACTCAAATAATTAATACTCCAAAATTGATGATGCAGTCGTTTATTGAAGACTTTTAGTCATTTTACACTTTATTAACAGTCAAATCATTCGGAGCACGCTGACGTACAGATCCGTAGCCGAGTCGGGCCGAAATCGTCCCGCTAACGGCGGAACCGCGAACCCATCCCCTCCTGGGACCGTTAAATTAAACTGTTTATGGACGTGAACTAATTAAGCAAATACTTTCATGAAAAAGGCCCCGATTTTCGGGTGTTGCCGCTTAAATATGGATAATTTCGGGCAAGGCCAAACTCCTAATATGAATTCTTATTGGATAGTTAAGTGAGCTAAAATCCAACCCACATTCTTTTATTGGTTGACCCGGATATCCAGGATTTCGTATTTCGCAATGCGTTGCCGCTTATTTTGACTATTGCATAATTTTGATTATGAAACTTCTTCTAACTTTGATTCCCGCGCTACGATGTGTTTTGCTGAAAAACTAACTTTACAGGGGCTCTAGAATAGAATTCTCACAAAGTTGTTCTTAAAATTAAGATTTATTCTGAGCTAATACTATTAAGATATCACTTAATATTAATTTAAATACTAATTTAGAATCTTGCTTATTTTATCCTTAATGGCAATTCTTAACTATTTAAAATGATTTTCATTTTTATTTAATACCTACATCTTAAGACAATTTTTCTTAAGCTTTATTTTTAGTAGAATTATGAATTTTGATATATTTGGTACAAATAAAACACAGATCACATATTAGCTGTGTTAAAATATGATTTTAAAATAATTAAAGCTTAAAATGGGAAGAATAGAGGACAAACTATACAGAGGTATACTAAAAAGCAATAGTATAAGTTATAAGAAACACAAAATATTGATTCACTTTTTATGCATTTTTTTTTTCATGATAAAGTTATGGTAGTAATATACCAGAAAATACATGGAAAACACTCTATACTTGTATACTTTAAAATTCGTGTGCATATGTCTTTAAAAAATAACAAATGTCTATTTTTTCCTATCTTGAAAGAAATATCGCAATATATCACTAATATCGATATTAACTTGGTGATATATCGCGATATTTAATTTCTGATATCGTCCAGCACTAATTTTTACTGTAACAGTATCTAATATTCATTGCCATGTTGAATTACTAATGGAGAAGCAATGAATGATATATTGTTAAATAAATGTTATTTACAATCCCTTTTATTAAAAATAGTGAAATTTGTTTAATCTTATTTCTCCTCTAGATACTCTGTTGGAACAGATGCTGTTTAGAATTCCATCTCTTGGCCAAGTGGAAGTAGACAACTTACATAATTGTCCAGAGAGTTTTTCAGCAGATTGTAAATTAATTGTCGGTGAAGCACCTGAGGTAAAATTTTGTTACATATTTTCACTTTTCATCACAAATTAAGTTGTATGTTACTATTGTAAATATTTTATTATACATATTTTACTGAAATATTGCTAACAAAATTTTTTATGAAAAGTTTTGACATAAGTTACTGTCTAAAATTTTAGACCACCATTAAGTTAAAGTAATTCCCATCTTATTCCTTAAAATAAATAAATTAATTAAAAAAATATTATAGCTGCTATAGTATAAAAAGAAATATTAAATGCTTAATTTCAAGATTGTGTTATTTATAGACTGAATTTTGTTGTATTAAACTCAATGGAGAAAATATAATATTGTTGCGAGTTTGTAAATAATTCTGTTTATTTTAGTAGAAATTCTTTCAAAGAGGCTTAGTAAGTTGATAAAATGTTAATTTGCTGCATTTCTAGTTTGTTTTAGCATTAAAATAGCCTAATTTTCCCTTAAAAATGCATTAAAAAGCTCCAATAAGGCAGGTAATGGATTTGGTGACTTTTTTTCCTCCTTGTCGAGAAAATCCTTATTATCGATATACCAAATATGGAAGCTGTAACTTGATTGGCTGACCATTTTCTCAAAATTTCTTCACTTTTCTACAGGAGTATTTAAGGAGCTGCTTTACTCCAAGGCGATCAGTCTGAGGTGAGCTTCCGCCAATATTGCATTGCTATTGAAAGAGCTGTAAGCCTCTTTGGAAATTCAGTTGCATTGCTGTATGTATTAATGCTGTACAGTGTGTATTGTGAATTTACTGTTGACAGCTGTTATCTAAGCTGTGTTTATTGGTGGAATTGAAGTTGATACCTGATTTATAGACCTATATTCTTCTGGAATTTTCTGTAAATAAACTACTGAACTTTTTGCAAGTTTCGCCTTTCGTTCTCAGACAACTCACGAATCCCCCCAAGTACACAACAATATAGTTTAAACTTTAAACCCGCTGTCCCCCCTCTTAAACGTCTAGGTGTAATCTATAGTATTCTTTGTAAAAATTGTGATTCTACATATATCGGTGAAACTGGCAGAACAGGTGAAATTAGATTAAAGGAACATAAACGCTCATTTAAAACAGGAGATTTAAAATCAAAACTCGTAATCCTTTCTCTCAATAGTGATCATATTCCAGATTTTGGAAAACTTTAAAATTTTAGCTTCTAATATAAATATCTATGAATCCCGTATTTTTCTAGAGGGCGCTTTTACCAAAATGCAACATTCTGCCTTGAACGAGGCTAAAGCTATTCCTCCTGAATATTTAATCTTGTTATGATGTATTATGAATTTTTGTAAATGTTGTTTGTGCTTGTATGTTTGACACTGAGGAGGGCTAGTGTTCTAGCCGAAACGTCTGTCTTATGTTTTAATGTTTTTAATTAAAATGTATTTTTAAAGTTTTTAATTTTTGTATTTTTTATCTCATTTTAAATGTTACATTGGTTTTAATATATTAATGAGACGTATAAATTATGTTTAATTTTATTAAATATTTTTAATGTTTTAATTAGATTCATATTCAGGCTTACCAGAATAAAATAAACAAGAAAATAATAATATAAATAAATAATGCAAATAAATCAATAATTTTAATAAGTAAATTGCATGTTGTACCTATAACAATAAAGTGTTTGGTATAACATCTTATATCAATATTTTAGAATCCGAATGACTGACTCTTTTCTAATGGAAAAAATACCCAATTTTCTTCTAAAATGAAGCCCCAGTTATTATTCTGTTTATTCATTCTTTGTCTTTTTAATTCTCATTTTTAATTTTCTCAGTAATATTTTTCAAGTTGAATAATAAATATACTCAATTGTATACTGTATATTTCTGCAGATAAGACGATTGTTGAATCTAAAAAATGTTCTCCAAAGTCCAGGGTTGTCTTGCAAGACAGATACAAAATAGATTGATTAAAATGATAAATTAAAACCATTATAAGATAAAACAAATAATTCACCAATGTACTTAAAATACTGTTAAATCTGCACACTCATCATTTATGGCGAATAGCTCCTCAAGTACACCTTTATTTTCTATTTGAGAAGCTCATCAGTCATGTCCTATTTTATAGGACAAGCTGACTAGATTTTAAGCTGCTATCAAACGAAGAACCATACAATAGTTTTTAGCACAAAATACCTCATAAACAGGTTTCTCATGCGGGAAACGATCCAAATATGCCGTTTGATACAAATTGCCGAATGTATGTTCGTCAATCACGCATTTTCGACTGTTTAAATCACATACGGTAGTCTTTAGAACGAAATCCTCCAATCAGAGAATCGCAATTACAGAACACCCTCTATTCTTTTCCCTTCTAAACATCCTTGGGGGGACAATAGCCAAATGTTGGGTCCGTTGTTTACATTTCTGGATTTCATTCTTCTGTTTATGCTTAAAAACAACCCTACTGAAGTCGTTTGGTCGCTTTTGAGCGGCAATAGCTTATATTTTAGAATATATCGTCTTCCGTCCGATAGCACCTTTAGGCTTCTTCATCAGTATCCCATAAAATTTCTATCTCATCTTATCTGAAGGTCATCTTATCTGCAGAAATATACAATAAATGTTTTACTTTTCTTGATAAAATCTCTTCTCTGGTATTTGAAAATAAGCATATCTTTTCCTTCTTTTTTTCATTTTCTATTTATTTCATTAAATAAAAATAATTTGTTATATAATGAATTGTTTTTTTTTTTTTTTTTTTTTTTTTTTCAATTTTTAATCATTTTTTTTTTTTTTTTTTTTTTTTTTTTGGTTTAATTTTAATTAGGTGAGAAAGTATTTTGTTGCTACTGGAATGAAAGCAACTGGTATGGAATCAGCAGGAGGTGTTGGAAAAATCACGGCTGATTGGATTGTTAATGGAGAACCTAGAAAAAATATGTTGGATGTAGACATTAGACGTTTTCTGGGTCTTCATAATAATAGATTATTTTTAAGAGATCGAATGGTTGAAGTTCCTGGTATGTACATACATCTTAATATGTTTTTGTTAAGTGTACGATATTAATTTATAACTTTCTTTCCTGTATATTTTTCTTCAGAGTTAAATATCTGACAAATAATTGTAAGTTTGAATGTTAAGCACATATACCAAGTTTTGGTGCATTTATATATCATACAAGCTGAGAGATACAACCTTCCCATAAACAGGAAGTTTTGTAGCATAGCAGTGCCACTTATCATTTTATATGCACCCAAATTTAATCGGCATATTTCTCATAATAAACCATATCATATACCAAGTTTAGTGCATCTATATATCAAAGAAACTGACATATTGCCTTTCTGTTGATAGAGTTAAACTGCAAAATAGCAGTACTGCCTGTCAATCTAATATACACCCAAACTGAATCACTATACTTTTAACTTATATAAATTTACCTTATACAATATCCTTTTAGAAAACTTAGCAAATATATTTTGGGTATCTCTGTACCCATCTTCGGTGCCAAGTGAAAACGTCAGTTCCTCTGAGGTGATCACATTCTGGTGTTGTGGTCTCGCTTCGCTTCATTTCTTTTTCCGTTTTCTTGTAAAAATTGTTGCCTCACTGCCGGAATAATGCAGTGCTCCCGGTCATTGACAGCTTGATTGTTAGTAATTATTTCTATGGCCTCCCATTTTAGTGCGTAGTGGTGATTATTGTACGGGGCTTTTTTTTTTTTTACAAGAAAACGAAAAAAGAAATGAAGTGAAGTGAGACCACAGACACCACAACACCACGAAGTGACACTTCAGAGGAACAGACGTTTTCACTTGGCTCTGAAGATGGGTACGGAAATACCCGAAATATATTTGCTAAGTTTTCTAAAAGGATATTGTATAAGGTAAATTTATCTAAGTTAAAAGTATAAATATAATCCTTTTTTAAAAAGTATAATTGAATCACTATATTTTTTATTACACAAGTCTCACATGGCCAAGTTTGGTGCATTTACGTGTCATAGATGTTGAAATAATGCCTTTTTGTAGAAGAGTTAAAATTCAGCATAGCAGTGTTACTTATCTGCCAATGTGAATCCCAATTGAATACACATAGTTTTTCTTCATGGCCCTCATAAATATCAAGTTTTGTGCATTTATTTACTATAGAAGTTGAGATGATATCCTTCCCTGAAATGGGGAATATTGAAACATAGTGTCACCTGTTCCTGTTGGGTGATATATCTCAAAAACTAATCAGCACCAATTTAAGTCCAGATTAGGTGTTAATTTCTAACAAAAAAAAGTATAAAGTATAGGAACACAGAGGTTAATCCAGAAAAAATTCAGTACTGCATTGAGGTACTTTAACAAAGTCAACTTTTAGCAATGAGGTACCTTCACAAAGTCAACTTTTGGCAATGAGGTACCTTCACAAAATTAGTTCTCAGCAATATACTGGCACACTAAAAATTTTTGTAATTTTCACTGCATTGAAAACTTAAAAATACCCTCAGTTTGGATATTTACTGGAGACGGTGGTAAATATCTAAGTAAAACTTTCTCATCTTACACATAAGAAACAACTCACCTACATATATATTTATTTTACAACTGTTCCATTTTATTTTTTACATATATTTTAAAATTAGAACTGCTTTGCGCATTTTGGTTAATTGTTCAGAAGCATTATTAATTTTCACAAACTTACTTGATTTTTTTCACAAATTATTTTATGAATTCACAAATGGGGTACCATTTTAAAAGAGCTGGATTAAACCCTGGAACGCTAATTTCTTCAGAACTTATGTTTGTACTTGTCTCTCACTTTATGAGTCTGTTGATGAATTTTAAAAACTTTTATTCTAGTTTTCGAAGTAATAAATCATATCTTACAAAAATTACCAAGGCATCCTATAAAAAACAGCAAAGCATAGTCTTATTTTGCATTTGAAATAGCCGATTGTTTTCTTCTTTGTAAACAAACTGAGATTTACTTTTCTACTTTTGATGTTTCATTTAATACATATAATCTAGAGTGGCCCACTAGCAGCCAACCAGTTCTGCGCTCAAAGCTGGTAGAGGGGAAGTGCCAGGTTTGATCCCAGGTCGCACTCATTAGCCTATCCATTTGGAGTTTTCAGTGATTTTCTCCAAAACTCTCGTAAATATAGGTTATGACTCCTTAGAAAGACCTTCATAGAGAGCATCCCACCTCTAGGCCTAGACCTGTAGCATAGTTAATAGACCTTAAACTGTACAATCAATCAATCATATAATCTTGAATTATGGTTACAATTGGATGTTCATTAAACAAAGAAAAAAAAAAAAAAAAAACAGAAACTGTTTTTCTTTATTGTTAATTGTAACAATTTCAATCCGCTGTGTGAAAAGTGAGAGAGAAAAACCTCTACTCTTAGTCTACAACTGGAAAAGGTAGATTAAAAAAAAAAAAGTTTGTGCATCAAGTTTTATTATAGATATAGATGTTTTTTATAACAGAAGAATAGCAAGGATTGTAAGAGAGAAAGTAACAATGCAGAGACTTTGGTTTTTCAAAGATGATGCACTGGGAAGTTCCAGTATGCAATATTAATGCGTTCCCATGTGTTCCATCTGATATGTTAAAAATTTACTTTCCTAAGAGATTGTATTTTCAGTAACTATTTTCGTTAAAATTAACACAAATGAAATGGCATTCTTATAATAAGTATGAAAAGAATCAAAGAATAAAATAATGATCTTATTCTTTAAGTTTTTTCTGCATGTTTTCTTTTAATTGTCTGCACTATTATTTCTTTTTTTATATTTCAATAATTTCATTTCTAATAATTTTAACTATGTATTTTGTTATTGATAATTATTGTTGTAGTAGTTAAAGTGCCTGCCTACCTTTAAAAGGCAATTTTCAGTCAAAACTCCGATTTTGTATTTTTGGGTTAGTATTAAAGCTTGACATTTTAGCTTTCTAAATCAGTTTGAATTTTGTTTCTATCTTGCTTAGAACTTGAGTTACAGGCATTTTAATATTAGTCACTCGCCAGTTTTTCAAACCGGAAGTGACCCGTAATGTTTGTTTACATAAATCTCAATATAAGCATCAAAGTTTGTTTCTGAATATAAAATGAATTTAAAAAAGAAAATAAAAAGCTTTGAAATAAATCAGGAACTTATTAAAATTATTTTTTGTTTAATAGGTAAAATCTTGTTTTTAAATCTGTTTTCTGCTTTTTCTCAAAATGAGATTTTTAGCATTTTGCTTTATCGCAAAACATCATAACTCCAAAAGTTATAATTGAAACTTTGACAAAATACTCTAGAGGAGTTGTTTTAGGGATTGAACTGCGACAATGAATCTAGCTAAATTATTATTATTTTTTTTTTTTTGTCTATAGAAGTTATGAACTGTCATGTATATTCATGATTTTTTCAGCATGTAAAAATATCATCTTCTCTAAAATATTAAATAACGTGGTTATAGTTTTGAGAGTAGTTCACTCCCTTAAGGACCTTCCAATAATCTAAATAAAATTTGCAGAATAAAAATATCTTTATTTAAATTTGACCTATGATGTTTTGTAAAAGTGCTTTTTTTTTTGCAAATTTTATGCATATTTTGAGCCTAAATATCAAAATGTTTTAAAATTTGCATATTTTTTTCAGGTTATTCACTGTTTTTTACTATATTCTATCGTATAAATAGGCAATTTTTCAGTTATTAAAAAGAATCACCACTGACGGTAGGCAGGCACCTTAAACTGATATTTGCTATTTAACTGTTAGAACTGCACTTAAAATAAAACTAATACAAATATTAAATCGTGGTGAAATTGTATGAGTATTGTATCTAATAAATATATATATATATATATATATATATATTTCTCTTCATTATTTTTTCCATTAAAGAATAATGCATATTTCTTTTTCATTTTTAATTTAATGAAAATTAGTTCATTATAAATTTCAATGACAGAAGCAAATAAATTAAAAAATGTTCATATTTAAAGCATTTAGGAGTGGAAATTAATCACCTATTTAAACCTATTATTTCTTTCTTAAATATACTGGTGTTGCACATTGTATAAAAATTGTGGATCTACTTATGTTGGTGGGACAAGGATGTTCTGGTGATATCTACATTAAAGAGCATAAACATGCCTATAAAAATACTGATTTTTGCTCAAAAATGGTTAACCATGCAGCTGAAATAGATCGGCTGGCAGATTTAAAAATTATAAAAATTTTAATTCCAGGCTGTAATACTTATCCTTCTCAAATGTTCTTGGAAAAATGGTTCTTGAAGAGCCATCTACAGTCCCATTAAATGACGCCTGGGCCATTTCACCTGAATATGTAATCTAAACTATAGTTGTGCATGTCCAGGTTTGTTGATGTACATAATGATAATGTGATAATAATGATAACATAGCACGAAATGTTTATGTTTTTATGTCATTTTATTTTGTAAAACACTATGTTTTTAAATTAATAACTGTCTCTAATCAGCATTTCTAACAATTTTAAATTAAATTAATGAGACATAATGTTTTTAATCATAAAAAAATTGCATTTATACATTTTTAATTTCATCAAAAATTGGATGTTTCTATTAAATAAATCTTGTAGAAATTGTGAGTTATATTTGTAGTTTAGTTACTGAGAAAAGAAAAGGAAAAGAGAGAGAGAGAAAATAAATAAATAAATAAAGCTGTTTTTTACAGAATATATTGCAATAAAGACTAAACTATGAAAATCTAAGAATTTGTAAAATTTTCTAAATTTTTTCTCAGAATACCGAAGTGTGTATGTTCATCTTTATGAAAATATTTTGGCAGTTAATTTTTAAATATCTTTAGAATATTTTTGCAGAGTTTTCACATTTGCTGTGGGAAGGTTGGTCATTGGCATATAGTTAATCTTACTGGCAGTTTTCAGTCTTATGTATCTCTAACTTTAAGGATTCTTGGTAGTCAGAAACACCCCATCCTTTTTCCTTCCCCATGTAATCTAGTTTTTTTTTTTTTTTACTTTCTTCTATATGTAATATAGAGAAAGTATTGGATTCGCGAAAATTTTTGAAGTCCACTTTTTGATGGATTTACATGTTTTGGGATGTGGAGAACACGAATCAATAGTTTTTAGAAAATGTCTGTCTGTCTGTCTGTCTGTATCATTTTTTTGTGGACGCTGTATCTCACGAACCAATGAATGAAATTTAACCAAACTTGGTATTTAGTTGCACCCTGACATAAACTGGTGCTGATTAGATTTTGGGATCAATCGCTCAATAGGTGGCGTTGTGATCGCATTTTATGCAAATTTTTAACATGGCAGCATAGGACAAAATTCCGTATAAATGGGCATAAAGAGAGTTATTTTACACTTGTGATTGTAAAATTAATATGAATTATTGATAATAGTAGTAGTTAGCTAGGAAAAAAATTTTGTGCATGGGGGGGCATCGGTTCCCCCCCCCCGGGGAAGTAAATTTTCAAGATGGGTATCTTTCGAAAGGTCTCGTTGATAATAGTAATAGTTAACTTGGAAAAAATTTTTGTGCATGTGGGGGCATCGGTTGCCCCCCCACCGGGGGGGGAAGTTCCCACCCGGGGGGGCAAAGTTTCAAGATGGGTATCTTTCGAAAGATCTCGTCAATACCTTTAAAACGAATGGTTGAACGATAAATCTGTGATAATTTAAACCAAAGTTATCGATTTTTTTAACTTTTAACAAAAAAAAACTTTGAAAAATATCGCAATTTTTTTTTTTTTTTTTTTAACGAAATTTAACCAAACTTGGTATTTAGTTGGTCCCCGACATAAACTGGTGCTGATTATGTTTGGGGATCAATAGCTCAACAGGTGGCGCTGTGATAGCATTTTATCTAAATTTTTAACATGGCAGCATAGGACAAAAATTCGTATAAATGTGCATAATTAGAGTTGTTTTAAACTTGTGATTGTAAAATTAATATGAATTATTGATAATAGTAGTATGTAACTAGGAAAAAAAATTTCTGCATGGGGGGGCATGGGGGGATAAATTTTCAAGATGGGTATCTTTCGAAAGGTCTCGTCAATACCTTTAAAACGAATGGTTGAACTATAAATCTGTGATAATTTAAAACAAAGTTATCGATTTTTTTCACTTTTAACAAAAAAAAAAAAAAAAAAAAAAAAACAGAAAAAAAAAAATCGTACTTTTTTTTTTTTTTTTAAATATTGTTACTGATTGAATATGTATAGGTAAATATAGAAGAAAGTCTTGTGGTGGCCACAACATACTAGTTTCTTTTTCTTTTTTAAATATATTATCAGGATATCTCGTTCAAAAATAAAGTTTTTTGAATTCTACTCTTTGAACATGTCACCTTTTTTCTTAGGGAGCAACATAAATACAATAATAAATTTAAATGTTTTATTTCATTTAGAACTCTTAAGGGCCCTCTTCACTCACCGCCGCCGGAAGCCGAAGCTAATGTTATTCTATGGGAAATTTTTCTTTACAAATAACTTATTAACTAATACATATTTTTTAATTCTGTTTTCACATTCAGAAAATTCCCAGCTGTTAAATTGACGGACCTTTTTAAAAAAAATATTTTTTAAATTTTTTATATTTTATTTTAAAGCTGCAAAATATGAATTTTCAATATGTGAAATATTTGCATTTTGCAATTTCAAAATAAAATATTAAAAATTAAAAAAAATACATTTTTAAAAAAGGTCCATCAATTTTACAGTTGGGTATTTTCTGAATGTGAAAACAGAATTTAAAAATATGTATTAGTTAATAAGTTATTTGTAAAGAAAATTTTCCCATGGAATAACATTGGCTCGGGCTTCTGGCGACGGTAAGTGAAGAGGGCCGTTAAGGGTCTCATTTTTAATCTTGCAAAAAAAAACATTTGAACTTATTTATTTATTTTTACTTTCTTCTATATGTAATATAGAGAAAGTATTGGATTCGCGAAAATTTTCGACCTCCATTTTTTGACGGATCTACACGTTTTGGGATGTCCTGAACACGAATTGATAGTTTTTAGAAAATGTCTGTGTGTCTGTCTGTATCATTTTTTTGTGGACGCTGTATCTCACGAACCAATGAATGAAATTTAACCAAACTTCGTATTTAGTTGCACCCTGACATGAACTGGTGCTGATTAGATTTGGGGATCAATAGCTCAACAGGTGGCGCTGTGATCGCATTTTATGCAAATTTTTAACATGGCAGCATAGGACAAAATTTCGTATAAATGGGCATAATGAGAGTTATTTTAAACTTGTGATTGTAAAATTAATATGAATTATTGATAATAGTAGTAGTTAACTAGGAAAAAAATTTTGTGCATGTGGGGGCATCGGTTCCCCCCCCCCCCCCCTCCTGGGGGGGGAAGTAAATTTTCAAGATGGGTATCTTTCGAAAGGTCTCGTTGATAATAGTTTTTTTTTTTTTTTTTTTTTAAACGAAATTTTACCAAACTTGGTATTTAGTTGGTCCCCGACATAAACTGGTGCTGATTATGTTTGGGGATCAATAGCTCAACAGGTGGCGCTGTGATATCATTTTATCTAAATTTTTAACATGGCAGCATTGGACAAAAATTCGTATAAATGTGCATAATAAGAGTTGTTTTAAACTTGTGATTGTAAAATTAATATGAATTATTGATAATAGTAGTATGTAACTAGGAAAAAAATTTTCTGCATGGGGGGGCATCGCTTCCACCCTTTAGGGGGGAAATACCCCCCAGGGGGGGTAAATTTTCACAATGGGTATCTTTCGAAAGATCAGGTTGATAATAGTAGTAGTTAACTAGGAAAAAATTTTTGTGCATGTGGGGGCATCGGTTCCCCCCCACACACACACCGGGGGGGGAAGTACCCTCCCGGGGGAGCAAAGTTTCAAGATGGGTATCTTTCGAAAGGTCTCGTCAATACCTTTAAAACGAATGGCTGAACTATAAATCTGTGACAATTTAAAACAAAGTTATCGATTTTTTTTACTTTTAACAAAAAAAAAAAAAAAAAAAAACAGAAAAAAAATCGCAATTTTTTTTTTAAACGAAATTTAACGAAACTTGGTATTTAGTTCGTCCCTGACATAAAGTGGTGCTGATTACATTTAGGGATCAATAGCTCAACAGGTGGCGCTGTGATCGTATTTTTTCTAAATTTTTAACATCGCAGTATAGGACAAAATTTCGTATAAATGTACATAATGAGAGTTATTTTTAACTTATGATTGTAAAATTAATATGAGTTATTGATAATAGTAATAGTTAACTAGGAAAAAAATTCTGTCCCCCCTAGGGGGGAAGTACCGCCCCGGTGGGGGGGGGGGGTAAATTTTCAAGATGGGTATCTTTCGAAAGATCTCGTCAATACCTTTAAAACGAATGGTTGAACTATAAATCTGTGATAATTTAAAACAAAGTTATCGATTTATTTTACTTTTAACAAAAAAAAAAAAAAAAAAAAAAAAAAAAAATACTTTTTTTTTTTTTTTTAATATTGTTACTGATTGAATATGTATTACTTTTAACAAAAAAAAAAAAAAAAAAAAAAAAAAAAACGTTGAAAAAAAATCGTATTTTTTTTTTTTTTTTTTTTTTTTTTTTTTAAATATTGTTACTGATTGAATATGTATAGGAAAATATAGAAGAAAGTCTTGTGGTGGCCACAACATACTAGTTTAAATTGCTTCTTAAGACAAAAAGTGACATGTTCGAAGAGTGGAATTAAAAAAAAAAAAAAAAAAAAAACAGAATTTAAAAAACTTTATTTTTGAATGAAATATCTCAGTAATACAAAGCAACAAACATCCTGTTTGGCTACACGGGGAAGGAAAAAGGAGGGTATCTATTTACCAAGAGCCCCTAACTGATTTTGATGCAAAAATAAAATAAAGTGGAGGCTTTTTTGTTCTCTATGTGTAATGTCAGAAAAATCGAGTTTTAAGTTTTTAATGTTTTTATTAATTTTAAATGAACGGATAGATAATATTTTTAGAATTTATCCCTGTTTTATTTTGAATGCTTTTGTAGTGATTAACAATAATTTTTTTATCCTTTATTAAAGGATTGTTTATTGTTTTAAGGTTTACATTATAAAGTGAGGTATCCCAATTTTGAATTCAATACTGGTCGCAACATCCGAATGTCACCTATTTATCCTCGACTAAAAGCAGCTGGGGCAGTATTCAGTCAATCCATGGGATATGAAAGACCATGTTACTTTCAAACTGATAAAACAGGTATTTTCTTAAAATCTCCAATCCATATTTTATTATTCATAGTTTTAATTTTTTTTTTTTTTTAATATGAAGTTAATAAATTTTATTTCATTTTGGCTTATGGAGTAAACATTTTTTTAATCAAAAGCAATTTAAATAGCTATAATAAAATTCATTAAATATATTTTTATTATGTAGAATATTTTTGTGGCTAAACTTGACAGGTTAGTATGTTGATGACTTCACATTTGATAATATGTATACAGCGTGATATGTTAGTAAAAAATGTTACTAATATTTTTATTATGTATATATAAAAAAATCCCACGTTTTTCTGTGCGTTTTAGTGAAAACCTCATAGAACTGAAGTCAGTACTTTGTATAAAGAAGCCATAATGGTAATAAAGTTTAAATGTAAATTAATAAATTAGTCTTTTTAAACATTTTAATGTGTAAGATTAATATTTAAACTGCTGAAAAGCACAAAAATAAACAATAAAATAAAATGGTTGTTATGAAGAGTTTTTAAATAAACCAACACTTCATACAGAAACCGGAAACAGTTGTTTTGGGTCAAAATAACTACAAACAGCTCATTTTGTATTGAAAAAAGTAGAATAATGGCAACATTAAGAACAATATATGGTTTTAAAGTATCAAGTATTTTTATCGTCAACCCAAAAATGGAATGTTATAAATTTGAAGCTTTTGTTTATCTATGTGTAGATATGTCTATATGTCTGTGGCACTGTAGCTTCCAAACCAAAGAAATAGAAGATATCTAGTTTTAGGAAAAAAAAAAAAAAAACACAAATAGTTTATTTGTTACTATATTTTATATCAAATAGTAAAGTTTTAGCAATCTGCAAGCATCTGCAGTAATTTGGTATAATATTAAATACTGGGTTTGAGTTTGAGTATGGAAAAATATTGTAGAAGGATAATTTTAAAGGTGATTTTATTTTATTTTATTTTTTGATTATTTTAAAAAATTAGAGTTTGTAAAAGTGTTTTTTTTTTTTTTTATGAAGAGTAATTTTGGGAAGAAATGGCAACTAAACATCTCAAATTTTTGTGTGGGTGAACCCGTGGTATTATTCTTAAAAAATTTTGTTATACTTCACATTCAAATTTTTTATGTTGCGTGCATGGATATAATTTATATCAAAAGTATGTCCCTGATTATATTTCTTTTCACAGACACTGTAGATGGAGAGTCTACTTTCAAACCAACATTTTTTAAACCACCTTGGTTTGACTATTTAGAATCGGAATATATGGCTTGTCGAAGAAAAGTTGCTTTGTTAGACTATTCATCTTTTACAAAGTTGGAGGTTTGGGTAAGTGATTATATTATATTGTTAGTAAATTTGTATTTGAAATAAAAAATAAAATATATAAAGACATATTTAAACTTTAAAACTTCTTCGCACAGCATAAAATTGAAGACAACACAACCAGTTTCGAAAGGATGTGGCCTTTCTTCATCAGGTGCAAAAAACACATGCTACTGCTTTGGAGGCAAAAGCAAGACATTCTTGCTTTTGCCTCCAAGGCAGTAAGTAGCACATGTTATTTGCACCTAATAAAGAAAGGCCATGTCCTTTCAAAACTGGTTGTGCTGTCTTCAATTTTATGGTGCGTGAAGAAATTTTAAAGTTTAAATATTGATTATACACCAGATTTTTATTTAGTTTTATATAAAGACATGCTTAAGCTTAGATTAAGACAAATTTGAAATTTAAATGCTCTCAAAATAAATTAATTTAAATCCAATTTGATTTTTTAAATACATACTTCTATTGGTAAATACTAAAAAATAATAATTAAATAAATATTGAAAAAGTTAATAAAATAAATATTGCAAAAGTTAATTTACTCTATTTTCTTAAAATTGAAAGCATTTAATAAAGTAACTATTTTTTAAAAATTGTTAAGAATTACAATTTTATGCAAATAGAATTTTAAATGAATTATTTTTTACTTAAATTTAATTTATTTCAATACATTAAATTCTATTCTATTGTTTTACAAAAGTTTAGGTGCAATCTGTCTTTTGAAACTGATTTGCAAACAGTTACACCCCACAACAAAAAGATAGGTGCAAAGGGTTTTTTCTTTGATTTTTCATAAAATAATATTATCTAAATTGTGCTTATCATTTATTATTATCATAAAATAATACTATTCCCGGACTAATTTTTGTTTTAAGACTAATTTAGAAAAGTTTTAAGGCTAAAATGTTTCTAATTTAAGACTACACGACAAAAAGACGGGAACAAAGGGTTTTTTTAAATTTTTCATAAAATAACATTACCTAAATTGTGCTGATCATTTATTATCATAACAAAATATTATCATATCAAAAACATATTAAATATTTGAATCTTATTCAAAATATTCATATTCAAAAATTAAAAAAAAAAAACCCTTTGTTCCTATCTTTTTGTCGTAGTGTGTAGTCTTAAATAAGAAAATTTTTAGTCTTAAAATTTTTCTAAATTACTCTTAAAACAAAGATTAGTCCGGGAATAGTGTTATTTTATGATAATAATAAATGATAAGTACAATTTAGATACTGTCATTTTATGAAAAATCAAAGAAAAAACCCTCTGTACCTATTTTTTTGTCATGGGGTGTACATAAAAACAAGAAATTTTGCTAAATTGTGCATTAAATAGTTGGTTAATAAATTTTCTATTACTTAAAAAGTGTGATTTACAAATAAATAAATTAAACAATTAATGAACACATTTCTAAATAAATAAATACAGAATAAATGATGATAATGACAAATGTGTTTGCTAATAATATATAACCCCACAGGCAAGTCACAAGTCTTGCCACGGGATTCTTAAATTATTTTTCATAAATTTTGATAAAGTTTATGGTTTTCAGTTAAGATTTGATGTGTTACTTTATTAAATTGTTTGTTTTGCAGGAAGTTAATTGATAAATCTGGTTTCTTTAAATTAGTGTATTTCATCCACTGATTAAAAAAATTTTTTTTTTTTTTCATTTTCTGAAAGAAATTTTTAATCTTATTGGTCATTGGTGTTTCAGTGATCTTGTATCTGTTGCTTGGCTTCTACTATGCTTAATAGATCATCATTATTATATATATATATATTTAAAACTTATTTGTTATTGTTAACATAAACTTATTTAAAAACATTAGATAAAAAACGTAAACATTACTTCGTGCGTCATTTAAATTTTTCAACCGTGTACCCGGTCCTTTTCAGAATGACAACCTTCTGTGTGGAAGACTTCAGTTGGAGTGATCTTGAGCTTGCTTTGCCAATAGGTGGCGCCATGCACTGTCTGGGGCTACTGCGCTGCTGTCGTTGCATACATCCTGATTGGTGGAAATTTCAATCGATTCTCTGAACATTGCGTAGTTGTAATCGTTGTAGTTGGGCTATTTTAGTGGCTTTATCAAAATCGATTCTAATGTTTTGTTTATTGTAAGTTTTAGCTAAGGCTGTATTATATTTTCTGGTTTTTATATCATTTTTATGTTCATTAATTCTAGTTTTAATTTTTCTCTTGGTAACTCCTATATATGACCCAGGTTTATTAACTTCATTTGTGAATGGGATTTTATAAATTCCTGCAGTTTCTAAAGGGGGTATGGGGTTTTGGTCAAATATATAAGATTTCTAAACCAGATTCATTACTTAATTAAGTTTTGGGTTAGTGGTAGTACATTGGAGTATGATCCATTTAAACAACTTGAGCTGAAACATCTAATAAAAGAAATAAAAGAAAAAGAACACTCACCAATTTGAAGTCAACAATTGAAAAATCAACGAAAAGCACTAGCGCACGTATTTAAATCCTCCAATTTTGTTCTAATAAAACTTTGAAGCTGAAAAGTTTTAATTCTTAACGTATTTTAATGAGGGAGGTACTGTTTTAAAGCTTATCACTTATAGATTAATCCTGCATCAACGGAATTTCCGAAATACTCACCAATGAAATTTTATTTTCATAATTAGCTGGGAGGAAAACACAGCAGAATGGTTAAAATTAATGAACATTACTTTTCGTTAAATAGTACAATTTACTTTTTAGATGATCGTAGCTTTATGTTAACTGTTTTAGTTAATCTAAAAATTACTTTTATTAACATAATTAATGTTTACAATATCTAAATTATTAAATTAGATTTTAATGAAGTCTGATAAAACTGTATGTAAATTTTTCTCTGTAAAATTGTTTGTTTAAACATTGTTTATGTTTATTTTAATTTCGGTAATGATGTTTTTTGGCTATTTTAATTTAAGTAACGGTGTTTTTGGATATTTTCATTTAAGTAGCGATGTTTTCGGCTACTTTAATTTTAAAAAAGGAATGTTACGAAAAGGTAAAGTGTAACAATTAGTAATTTTATTTTACTATAATGCTATTTACTGAAAAAAGTGGATTAAAGTGTTTTTTCAAAAATCATGTAATATAAGGATCTTAAAAAATATTTGAGATAGGATAATAAGGTTACTTATTTACAATAATAAGTGCTTGATGATAATTGTTAACAAGTCATTATCAATTATTATATAGTAAACTATATGATACTTGTATTTTTATTTTTTTTTTTTTTTTGTATTAAAGAATAGTATTATCATTTTGAAAGCGTTAGATTGGGGAAAATTTTTGGCTTCCCGTTTTTGATCAATTACAGTCGAATCTTGTTAACGTTAATCTCAAGGGGGATAAAAAATTTGTTCATGTTATCAGTAACTAATCTTCATTTTGATGGGGACTGTGAAAACAGTTCATGTTAAAAGTAAATCACGTTAACGAGGTTCAACCATAAAATGTTTCGTAATGTCCTGAACAAGATTTGACCATTTTTAGAAAATGTCTATATCTCAGAAACCAAAAGGCAAAATTCAATATAAATGCGTATCTGGTTGGACCTTGACTTAGTTGCTGTTGATTAGCTTTTAGGATATATCATCCAAAAGGTGGCACTGTTGTGCTGCAATTCGTTTACTTAATGCAAAGCTATATTTAAGCTTCTATAGTGCACAAAATATAAGAACACAAAACTAGATATGTATGAGGCCATGGTGAGACACTTTGTTGATTCAATAGGTGTGCATTTTGGCTGCCAGGTGGTACTAATAAGCAGCAATTTCTCATTTATGAGAGGGCAATATCTCAGTTTCTGTGATATATAAATGCATCAAACTTGATATATGAAATTTGTATTGTGAAATACTATGTTTATTAATAATAATAATTCATAAAATAATGAAGATAAATCTGAATTAATAACATTAATGGTTAGATAGGTTAAAAAATTTCTATTCCTTTTGTCAATGAACTTCCACATGTGTGGTCTTTGCCACACATAGAATGTCAGTATGTTGATTTCATGCCCTGTATGAGCAATCATCTCGGCATCTACAGCAGTATTGCATTTGTAATTTTGACCTTTAGGTCAATAATGTTTGACACTTTCCTCATTCCTGTGAATCATGTCATTTTACAAATCCTCATTGTAAAGAGTTTACCGGTATTATATCTGGTGATCTAGGTGGCCAATTAATCTGGTCATCTTGCTTAATCCATTTTCTTGTGAAATAACCATTTAAAGAACTATGAATGATGATACCTCAATGAGGTAGTGTACAATCTTGTTGAAAAAAAAAAAAAATAATAATAATAATAATGTGTGTCTGAAGTTGTTTAAGTTGTGAAAATATGAAAAGTTCCTCTAGCATGTCTAAGTAAATGTGTTTTTTCAGTAAAAAACTAGTATGTTGTGGCCACCACAAGACTTTCTTCTATATTTTCCTATATACGTATTCAATCAGTAACAATATTAAAAAAAAAAAAATAAAAAAAAAAAAATTACAATTTTTTTTCTAAGTTCTTTTTTTGTTAAAAGTAATACATATTCAATCAGTAACAATATTAAAAAAAAACTAGTTGGCATAGGTGGACTCTGCTCAGTCCCCCATCATATTTATGTTCTCATAAATTTCTAGTGCGAGACATATTATAATCATGTTAAAAGAAATGAATTTGACCAAAGCTTGATATAGTGACAGAATGAAATCCCCGCCTAATAGGCTATCCACCGTTCACTTCGATATATTTATCTTATTCTAATCTATTAATTTATTTTATCAAGGTCAATTCCGTTGTTTAGTTTTCATGCTACTATTTCTAATGCAATAACCCTCAGAATTTGTATTTATACGAAACATTTACAATTTCGCTATGTTGATAAAATTGTAAATTACGAATAATTTACGAAATTTTCCTGTTAGAATATTTGTATTCAATCATGTTCAAACAAATATCTTAAATGTAATTTTGAAGTTGTCTAATGTATTTATGATCCTCAAAATGGAAGTTTATGCTCAATTTTGCCTTATTCTGACATGTTAAGTAAATCGTAAATTCCAAATAACTTACGAATTCTTTAAATTGGAAAAATCGTAGTCTGTGATATTCATGCCAGCATCCTAAATAATATTTCGAAAGTGGTTTGATATCTTTACGATGAAAATATCCCTCAAGACTGATGTTTATGTGAAATTTTGCTCTATTCTGCCATGTTCAGAAATTCGTAAATTTCCAATGACTTACGAAATTTTTATATTGAAAATTCATACTCATTAATATTCATGCCAGTGCCCTAAATAATATTTCAAAAGTAGTCTGACATCTTTACGATGAAGATATATCTCAAAATTGACGTTTATGTGAAATTTTGCCCTATACTGCCATTTTAAGAAATTCGTAAATATCCAATAACTTGCGAAATTTTCAAAGTAGCATATTTATAGTTACTGATGTTCATTCCGGCATGAAAACAGATATTTTAAAACTGGTCTGACATTTTTACAGTAAAAAGTTTCCATTTAATGCACGTTTAAGTGATTTTTTGTCCTATTCTCCCATGTTAAGAAAATTTGTAAATTTCGAGTAGCTACTGAAGTTTTTAAATTTGAATGTTGTAAATGAATACGGTTCTTGCCAGTGTCGAAAGTAATATTTTAAAACTGATCTGACCTCCCTGCGACAATTTGTTCTTGAGATATCGTGTTAACAGACTAACAAACTAACGGACTAACACACTAACGGACTGACACACTGACACACTAACACACTAACAGACACCCTACAGACAGACACCATACAAATTTTGTCATTTTCGGATTCCTCACACCTGAAAACGTATAGAAAAGTCAAAAAACCGAGGTCGGAAATTTTCACGATTACCTAAGTTCCCCATACCTATAGTATGATGGGGAACTTAAAAAAAAAAAAAAAAAAGATTTTTTTTTTGTTAAAAGTAAAAAAAATCAATAACTTTGTTTTAAATTATCACAGATTTATAGTTCAACCATTCGTTTTAAAGGTATTGACGAGATCTTTCGAAAGATACCCATCTTGAAAATTTACCCCCTCAGGGGGGGAAGCGATGCCCCCACATGCACAGAAATTTTTTCCTAGTTAACTATTACTATTATCAATAACTCATATTAGTTTTATAATCACATGTTAAAAATAACTTTCATTATGTACATTTATACGAAATTTTGTCCTATACTGCCATGTTAAAAATTTAGAAAAAAATGCGATCACAGCGCCACCTGTTGAGCTATTGATCCCCAAATGTAATCAGCACCAGTTTATGTCGGGGACCAACTAAATACCATGTTTGGTTAAATTTCGTTAAAAAAAAAAAAAAAATGATTTTTTTTTTTTGTTGTTAAAAGTAAAAAAAAAATCGATAACTTTGTTTTAAATTATCACAGATTTATAGTTCAACCATTCGTTTTAAAGGTTTTGACGAGATCTTTCGAAAGATACCCATTTTGAAAATTTACCCCCCCCCCCCCGGGGGGGGGGTACTTGCTCCCCAGGGGGGGAACCGGTGCCCCCACATGCACAAAATATTTTCCCTAGTTAACTACTACTATTATCAATAATTCATATTAATTTTACAATCACAAATTAAATATAACGCTCATTATGTACATTTATACGAAATTTTGTCCTATACTGCCATGTTAAAAGTTTACATAAAATGCGATCACAGCGCCATCTGCTGGGCGATTGATCCCAAAATCTAATCAGCACCATTCCATGTCAGGTTCTAACTATATACCAAGTTTGCTTCAATTTCATTCATTGGTTCGTGAGATACGGTGAAAAATACGAAATTTTGCGATCACAGCGCCACCTGCTGAGCGATTGATCCCCAAATCTAATCAGCACCATGCCCCGTCAGGTTCCAACTATATACCAAGTTTGGTTGAATTTCATTCATTGGTTCGTGAGATACAGGGAAAAATACGAAATTTTGTCCTATATTGCCGTGTTAAAAATTTACATAAAATGCGATCACAGCGCCACCTGCTGGGGCTATTGATCCCCAAATCTAATCAGCACAATGCCCCGCCAGGGTCCAACTATATACCAAGTTTGGTTGAATTTCATTCATTGGTTCGTGAGATACGGTGAAAACAAGAAACCACAGACACACACACAGACATTTTTTAAAAACTATCAATTCGTGTTCAGGAAACCCCAAAACGTGTAGGTCCATCAAAAAACGGAGGTCCGAAATTTTCGCGAATCCAATACTTTCTCTATATTACATATAGAAGAAAGTAATAAAAACACACACACACACAAAAAAAGAGAGAAGTGATGTGGATAACCTTTGGGGAGTCCCTTTATACCTCATGGTATTCTTGGAGATTTTCAGATCTCCATATGTACATATTATGGAGATTTACCATGCCAGAGAAATGAAAACAGACTTCATTGGAGAACATTATACTATTAAAAAATTCAACAATCCTTCTTAGTATGTCTGTTACAAAGTTCACCATCCTCTGGCTATCGTCTGGTTCCAAAGCTTGAACAACTTGAATCTTGTAAGCACAGTCTTAATATTTCCTCAAGAGCCGTCTGCAGAGTTGAAACTGGATAACCATTTCTTTTGTTGTTAATCTCACAGATCTCCTATGACTATGTAAAAGTGTATGCCTGACATACTCAACATCAATGTCACTTATGCAGGTACATCCAGAATTCTTCTCATTTGAGATACTTACAATTTCTAGAAATTTCTTTTTCCATTGCAAGATATTGTTTTTTGATGAAGAATCTTTCTAGTATATTCTTCCACAGGGTTTAACCTGTCAAAAAAATTACTTTAGCATTTTAGCGAAAATAGGCAAGCACTATTTTAGCTTTTTGGAAAGTTAATTCTTTGGATATCATTGATTTCTTTTACTTAGCTTTGTCATCCTCAGTTTTGTTTTCTATTCCTTTTGTTCATTGATGATTTTAACCATGCATCCATATTTGTGACTTTTAAAAATAAATCCAAATTACTATATAAATAAGGATTTCCAAAAATTTCAGTCCTTTCGTAGTTTTTGCCTGCAAATATTACAAAAAAAAAAAAAAATCTGAATTATTATATAGAGATATTTTATACAGTTATCCAGTTTTAGCTTTTTAGCGAAATTCTGACTGACTTGTTTTAGCAAAATATACCTTTTAGCAAAATGCTAAAAAAACTAATGGCAGTTTAAACCCTGTTCTTCCATAATTTCTCTGTGTTTACATTATTGATTTTGTTTCGATAAACAGCCATAAAGTTTGCTTCCTCTTATGGTTGTTGTCATTATCCTCAATATCCGATCAAATCGAACATTGTATATGAATGACGAATAAACACTTTGAAAGTAAATAAAATATTGCATTCTAATCATCCCCCCCCCCCCAAAAAAAAAAAAAAAATAAATAAATAAATAAATTTTAAAAAAAATGAATAGAAAAATACAATTAATAACATATGCAAACAATATTTACAAAAGAAAAGACATTCAAAAGAGAAAATGAAATTATCTGTAGAAGCATTCATGCTGTGAATAAAACTATGAGTTCTGTGTATAAATGCCATAGGTTGGTTTATATCTTCATTATTTTATGAATTATTAAGCATCATAATGTGTCAGATCTTTTAGAGAATTTTAAATGAATGAATATGTTTTAAAGTGTTTGTGATCAGTTTCAAATTTTTATTACACAAACAAATAAATGAATATAGTTAAAATTAAAAGCTACTAAAAGTTTAAAATTAGAAAGCATTTCACGTGTACACGTATTATATAAAAAAGTATAAAATCACTTTTAAAAACACTTAGATAAAAATTTCTTTATTAAAACCAGACACATCAAAATAGCATCATCAGGTGTACTTAAGTAACATAGTAGCCAGCAATATATAATTGAGAAGTTCAATACGGTTAACCCTTTGCGACGCAAGACAATTTGAAACATTTAAATTATACTGCCACCGGAATTCATGAACTAAATTAAACTAAAAGAAATTTTAAATTTTGAGGTTTAAAAAAACGGCCTTTTCTGATAGGTTATAAACGTGAATTTTTGCTAAAATATTTCCGGGATGAATTTTTGCAGCTGGATCTTAAATTTTGCGTCCTCGTGGCGAGGACACCGCGCGTTAAGGGGTTAAAGTTTAAAAAAAGTTCAGTTCACAAAAGGTCACACAGGAACTACATGTCAAAAAACTTGAAAAAAAGGATTTCAATACAATTTTCAATAATCTTACGAGCACAACGTGTGCCATATTTTATGAAGAGATGCAGCATCCTTAGAGTTAATAACTTTATTGTACTTGATAATATTTATTGCTTCTGTCATTAGAAGGTCTTGAAAGTCACGACGGGCTGAAATTACTTCAGCCTGGGTCCATAGAGGAATAGCTTCAGGGTGCTCGTAAAGAAATTCAACTGGAATAGAGCTTTTCCCCTCTTTAACATTTTGGATGTGTTCATTTGTTTTTAAAAGTGATTTTATATTTTTTTATAAAATAAATGAATATTTACTCTTTAGTTTAATCTCTATATATTACTATAAAATCATTAACTGTTATTTAGCAAATTAATAGGTATTATACTATTTTCACATTATATTGATTTTAAAAAAATTATTTTGATATGCATTGAATTAGTAACCGAGAGATTTTTTTTTATGCATTATTGTTTACATAAATCTATATTATTTATTTATTTTTTGTTAAATATAGTCACCTGGCACAGAGGCTTTGGATCTTCTTCAGTATTTATGCTCCAATAATGTAGATATACCCAAATATTCTCTGGTTCATACCGGAATGCAGAATAAATATGGAGGATATGAAAATGATTGTAGTGTTGCTCGAATGGACTATAACAGGTTTGTATAAATTTGTTAATTGTGTTATGGATTCTTAATTATTTAAGATTTTTATCTATAAGTTATCGGTTATTTCTCATCTGTAGAATTAAATAAATAAAAATCTGGTGTGAAACAACCACACAACTTCCATTACCCACAATCACATGTATTATATGCACTTTTGAGAGATAATGTGATCAGAAAACATTAAAGTGACCTAAGGAAGGAGAAACCTAAAATTTTTTCCGGTAAGAGAAACTTATAAAGACATATAAAACGAAGCTTACATATAGCAAGATAAAAAATAAGAGAAAATAAAATGGCGAGTTTGAAAAAAATCTGTACAGCTGTTTTTAAAGGAATGCCCTTGGGAGACCTGAAATTGAGCTATTTATGCAGGACGCCTATCAATTTTCCTGAACTAACCAACTATATCATTCGAAAGGACATCTAATAGAGTGTTTATATAACAAATTTGAAGAAAATCATTAGAGCCGTTTTTGAGATATGGACTTACAGTCCCACTTCCGGTTTCCGATGTCCCACTTCTGGTTAAACTCAATTATTGACAGGAAAACAATAATTACATACAAAAGCATATTTAAAAGTGAGTTAAAATGGCGAGTTTGAAAAGAATCCGTACAACCGTTTTTAAAGGAACACCTTTGCGAGGCCTGAAATTGAGCTATTTATACAGGACGCCTATCAATTTTCCTGAACTAACCAACTATGTCATTCGAAAGGACATCTAACAGAGTGTTTATATAGCAAGTTTGAAGAAAATCGTTAGAGCCATTTTTGAGATACGGACTTACGGTCCCACTTCCGGTTTTTCAATTTTCACCAAAATTTGGAAATTTCATCTGTACACCAGACGTATTTCAATTCTAAAGTTTCGTAGCTCTATCTTTATTAGTTTCTGAGCTATAATAGCCAGAAGATTCTCCACATACATACACACACACACACATACATACACACTGACCAATTGCCAAAAACCACTTTTTTGGACTCAGGGGACCTTAAAACGTGTAAATCAGGTGAAAACCCGATATTGAATTTTTAGACCGAATACAGTACTTCCATTACCTACGGTAGTAGGGTAATGGAAGTAAAAATAGGCATTTTACATATTATTTATTATTTATTATTAGTATATATAAATAAAAAGAAACTATCAAACACTTTTGATATTAAATCATTACCCTGCCACTGAGATTTTAACATTTTCGCGACCGCATGGTTTTGTCTTTTTGACAGTAAGGTCTGCCTGTGGGCATTATTCTCCCAACATAAAATATTTCAGAACAACATTTTTTGTATTCACATTTATATTACAAATGGATATACATTATAATTATATTCTTACTAATTAATATATTTGTATCCATAGTATATTTTATTGCAAAAATATGAATACTGGGTACATACATTTGAAATAAGTAACATACAAATATTGAAAGAAATGCCCACTGGCACAGTTACAGATTTTCAAATGACGTGAATCTACGACAGCAGTCGCGAAAGTGTTAAGATTTTTATTTCCTTTCTCTCTACTTCTTTCCCCATCATCATCTAATCAAAGCATTATTGAGAATTAAATTTTGATATTCAGAAAGACAACAGTGAACCTTAAATAGATTTGTATAAATTCAGTTGACTATGCTTATTGAATAGCTTGATCATCAGTCATTTTATTTCAAAATGGTGGCCTCTTAAAGATGAGAAAAAGTTCATACATTAGAAATCAAAATGCATTATTATTATTATTTTTTGTTTATTTATTTTGCATTACTTTTTTTTTTTTTTTTTTAGCGCTTCAATCAGAAAGTAGTGGAGTTATTAGATTTTTTAAAATTAATTTATCAGCTAATCTTCTGTAAATTTGATATTACAACCAGAGGTCGATCCAGGCAAAATTGGGCCGTTTTGCTGCACCTTCACAAAATTAAAAATTCTAAAATGGGCCTCTTCACAAAATTCAAACCCATAAAATAAGCTCCTTCACAAAATTCAAATCCATAAAAAAAAAAAAAAAAAAAAAAAAACTTTACACAAAATTTCATTTTATAATGATGATCCTTTTATACTTTTTTTCCATATTTTAAGTACTATTTCAAGTTATTGCCTATACTTGTTTCAGTAAAGCACTATTAATTTGGTGTTAAACACTATATAGAGTGACTGCTAAAAGGAACTGGAAGGTTTTATACAATATTTTTTTTTTTACAAAAATTAAAATCGACCCCCTGATTACAACATGGTTGATATCAAGCATAAACGATGTAGTTTTTAGTGTATGAGAATTAGTACAAAATCGTTTTTCTGCTGAACAACTTTTATTTAAATGTGCCTATTGGCTCTGGACAAAATATTGAAGAATCCAGGTTATAGAATTTTTTTTTTTTTTTTTTAAATTCATGAATTCATCAACCGTGAATATTCATTTTAAGTACATTGGAGTGTAAAGGTTATATTTTTATTTACCAACTATGTGAAAAATACCAGAGCCGGGAATTGAACCCGGGCACCTTCGCTTAACGCACGGATGCTCTACCACTGAGCTACCCTGGCTGACAACCAGCTAGGCATTTTTCACATAACTGTGAAAAATTATGTGAAAAATGCCTAGCTGGTTGTCAGCCAGGGTAGCTCAGTGGTAGAGCATCCGTGCATTAAGCGAAGGTGCCTGGGTTCGATTCCCGGCTCTGGTATTTTTCACATAGTTGGTAAATAAAATATATCAACCTTTACACTCCAATGTACTTAAAATGAATCCAGGTTATATTCCAGGAGAGAAGAAAATTATAATTTACAGGGAAATGTCAAGGAGCTTCGAAAGGCTTTTCTGTACGACAATCCTGTTGTGTTTGAATCAAGCATGAGTTATGTTTGGGTAATACTTTTCAAGCCACAAGGGAAATATATATATATATATATATGTTAAATTAACCCTGGTTGTAGCAAAAATGATGTAAAGCTAAATAAATATAGAATAGAGAAATTAAGGAAATTATGTGTCAAGCTAATTTATTAAAGGTCCATGTGCCAAAATATGTGTCAAAAACAGCTTTTTATTTTGTCACAGTTTATTAATATTTTGAAACATTTAAATTACAAGAAAAAATTACTATATTTGAGTAAAATTTGTAATTCTGTTGTTTTATTTTAATAAAAGAATAAATTTTAGGAGTTATATTTATTTTCATTAAACCATTATTTGTTGCTCGAGAGTTTATGAATTGTACTATGTAAATCTAGCTGTTAAACAGTTGATTTCAAATTTAATTTAATACCTTAATTATCTTCAAAAATCAGAATTTTAGAAAACGATAATCAATATAAAATGTTATTTAAAATAAGTTAATGAAGTTTGACTAAGAAGTTGTGCAAGAGAACAGCAGAATGATTTATATAAGTTGATTGTAAATTAAAAACCTAAGTAAATAATTTAAAGTAAAAGAATTCATAAATAATGTCACATAAATTAAAAAAAAGAAAAACATTTTATTCTAAAATCTACTAAAAACTCTCCAGGTGTCTCTCCGCAGTTCTCTGCCATGATCCAGGGGCAACAGTTTTTTGTCCCGGGCAGGGTTTAAACTGCCATTAGTTTTTTTAGCATTTTGCTAAAAGGTATCATATTTTGCTAAAACATGTTGGTCAGAATTTTGCTAAAAAGCTAAAACTGAATTACTGTATAAAATATCTCTATATAATAACTCAAATTTTTTTTTGTAATGTTTGCAGGCAAAAACTACGAAAGGACTGAATTTTTTGAGAATCATTATTTATATACTAATTTGGATTTATTTTTAATTTTTAATGATTGAATTTAAATGCAAAAATATTTAAAAGTATGTCAGAATTCAGAATTTGCTTCATAGAAGCATTCTTAGCACTAGTATTTCACGATTATCTACCACTACACTTTACTTAATTTTTAAATTGCTTTTTCATTTTGGACATATGATATGAGTACCTCTTTTTCTATTGTTAAAATCAAAATATAGTTTCCCTAATTCATATTTTTAAAGTCACAAATATGGATGCTTGGTTAAAATCATCAATAAACAAAAGGAATAGAAAACAAAACTGAGGATAACAAAGCTAAGTAAAAGAAATCAATGGTATCCAACAAATTAATTAACTTTCGAAAAAGCTAAAATAGTGCTTGCTTATTTTTGCTAAAATGCTAAAGTAACTTTTTTGCCAGGTTAAACCCTGGTCCCAGGACCAGAATGATGTATTGTCATCAGTTAAATAATCTATTGTCATCAGTTTAAATAAAATAATGTGTTGTCATTAAAAGTATAAATAATGTATTGCCACCAGTTATGGACTCCTGTTTAGTATTTGAGCAAAACCGATTCAGTTGAAATGGATTAAGAGATAAATAAAAAGATTTGACACTGACAGACAAGTTTCTACCCACATTGGAGGATAGGGCTCTGAAAATAATTCTGTATTCTATTGTCATTGACTCATGAGAAAAAAAAAGAACGAAATTGGTTTAGCAGAAGTGGATTACAAAGTAATTGCAAGATTTGACACAAGCAAATAGATTTTTTTCCCCATGGAACTTTACCCTGGTGAGATAGATTCCTAAAATGTACAGGTATATTTTATTGTAATTCACCACAGACTTGTGTACAAAATTTGAACAAATTCAATTCAACAGGAGGGATTAAAAAAATAATTACAAGATTCGATACAAGCAGAAGGTTTTCTGCTCTTGAAACCTGCACCTGTTGCAGATATCTAGATTTTTTTTTTTTTTTTTTTTTACTACGAACTAGTGCACTAACTTTTAACTAAATTTATTTGGTAGAAATAAATCTAAAGTTAACTGCAAAATTTTACACAGATGGACTAACAGAAACACCAAGTTAAATAAAAGCTTGTAAAAATAAAGCAAAGCTATTTAGAAATAAATTTTATATCTGATGGTAGTTATTACCATAGATATAGTAATATGATTTTAACAAATTTTGCAAATAGTATTATGGATGTTGTGTGCAATCAGAGATGCTGCTAGTCTTTCAAAATCCTGGGTCCCTGGGACCCATGAATTAAAAAAATCTGGTCATTTTTTCAAAAAATGGGTCCCCACACAAACGAATTTATATATTACAGATATAAATTAAATTTTTATCTTATTGTAGATGAAAAACAGTTTTTATGAATTTTTAATCGGCTGTGTTTGAGATTGTCTTAAAACTAATATTATGTAGGAGGTGGTTGCTGTTAAGAAACAACTGAAAACACTTTGCTCAATGTGCTCCGGAACCAGAAAAGAGAAAGAGATAATATAGTATAATAGCTAATTATTATTATTATTATTTTAAACTAGAAACTTTTTAAAAAATTCTTCGAAATTATTAGCGTTAAAAGAGCAAAATGAGTGATTACAAAATTTAGTTACACATTCCACTTCAAATACACTATCTGACATCCATTATCCGGCAATCGCGGGACCGACCTGATTCCGGTTATGGGAATTTCCTGAATATCGGCCCTTGCCAAAAGCGGAAATATCATGCCTACAAAAGCTACCCCAAGTCCCCCAACCTCCTTTAACCACAAAATAATTTAACAATAACTGTACTGATAACAAATAATGTATTAGGGAAAAAATAAAAGAAGTGTACTTACTTATCTGTAAACAAAATTACTATAATAATAATAATAATAATAACATTCTGACATTAGCAAAAATATTTTATTTTTTGCTTAAGGGCCCTCTTCACTCACCGCCGCCGGAAGCCAAAACTAATGTTATTCAATGGGAAATTTTTCTTTACAAATAACTTATTAACTAATACATATTTTTAAATTCTGTTTTCGCATTCTGAAAGTTCCCAGCTGTTAAATTGACGCACCTTTTCTAAAATATTATTTTTTTAATTTTTAATATTTTATTTTGAAGCTGCAAAATACGAATTTTCAATATGTGAAATTTTTTCATTTTGCAATTTCGAAATAAAATATTAAAAATTAAAAAATTACATTTTTAAAAAAGGTCCGTCAATTTAACAGTTGGGAATTTTCTGAATGTGAAAACAGAATTTAAAAATATGTATTAGTTAATAAGTTATTTGTAAAGAAAATTTCCCCATTGAATAACATTGGCTCGGGCTTTCGGCGACGGTGAGTGAAGAGGGCCGTTAACACAGCAAACATATTACTTTTTTTTAATAGGTTTTCTTAATAATAAAGTTTTTTAAATTTTAATACAGTCATGATGTCATGTTTTTGTAATCACGTTCATTCATCTGTTTCATTTGTTTTTGTTTTGTTTAAAAGAACTTAGAACACAGCAGGGTAATGTAATTCAATGTATCGGCACTTTTAATTGGTAACTTTTTTGTATTGGGACTTTGTTTTTGCATTTCAGAACTTTGTGTTTGTTTTTGCGCTGTCTACTCGTGTTTATCGATCGTATTGAATTGGTATACAGTATTAAAATTGGATAGAAATGTTTTTGGATTCTTTGGAAGAATGTTTTTTGTGACCATTTTTCGAATATCATATTTTGGCTAAGCTTTGATAGAGGGCACCTATTGGAGATTTGTTACGCCGTGATGCGATTCGGTGTATTGTACACTTTTTACTCATAATATAGTCACATCGAGACTTTGTTTTCTCGTCTCGGAGTCTGAACTTTGTTTTTGATTTCGCTCCAGCCGCTTGTTTGTGTGTATCGTATAGGATAGGTTCTTTTCTTTTATGGTAAAAATGTAGTTTTAAAGGATTTTTTTTCTTCTTCAGAAAAAATATAAGGAAAATATCAGTTTTAAACAAGAAATATATTTTAAAATTTGCTTTTTTTTTCCTTCCAGTTTGATTTTTTTTTTTTTAAGAACGAAAATTACGCGTCCTTGGGACCTGCTAAAATAAATTTTTCGCATAATTTATGTGCTATAGCGCATAAACGGCATCGCTGTGCAATGATTAGACAATTTAAATTTACATATTAAATATCCTTGTACAGTATAGATATTCATTTTTGTATTTTTAATTTAACTGATTTTTCAGTTTCATGGTTGCATTTTAATTGATTCTTATCTTTTGATTTTTTTTTTTTTTTTTTTAAGGTTTATGATTATAGCACCAACAATTCAACAAACAAGATGTCAATCATGGTTGAAACGGAATTTACCTCCTGACAGTCCTGTTTTAGTAACTGATATTACATCTCTCTATACGGCAATTTGTCTGATGGGCCCTTTAGCACAAAGTGTTATGGTTGATGTTACTGATAGTTCGATGTCTTATAAAGACTTTCCCTTTTTTACATGCAGAGTAAGTGAACCTTTTATTGTGTGTGTGTTTGTTACATAATCAGCTTGTTTATGAAATTTGTTTTTAGAGAATAGCAGTAAAAGAGTAAGAAAATTTAAATATTAAAGGGGGGGGGGGGGGAATGGCAAATTTTTTCAATGATTTTTCTGAAACTTTAAAATAGGAATGGACCAGATAACCAGATTTGAATATCTTATATTTTGGACATATTTTTTGTTTACTAGATTAAGGTATCCACAACCAATTATGCATGCAAATTTCAATTTTTTATGACCATGTAATGATCTAAAAAAGGTATTTACATTCAGTTTTGATGCAAGTGGGTGCCATTTACTTTTATCAAAATATAAGTTACATTAAACTAAACGTAGACAATTTTAATTAAAATGAAAAAATGCAAGTATTTCACATACCTTTTCATATTTAAAAAAAAAAAAAAAAAAAAAAAAAAAAAAAAAAACTCTTGTTTGAACATATTACAAGTATGAATATCTAAAAACCAAATTCTGGAATTTTCTGATTTCGCCTCCAAGGGTGGCAATAGAGGACAAAAACATGATTTTTATATATTGCTCCATATTTCGAAGAAAAAATACGTATTCATAAGATTGTTGCTTTAAAGTACATTATAAATACCAAAAAAGTAATTTCTGAAAATTTCAAAATTCACACCTCTAGGACAGTGGGCAATACTCCTTTTCATATTTCTTTTAATATTTCAATTTTAAATTATCTCGAGCAACACACCATAGTTCAGCTAGTATGTTGACGAACATACAAATTTTTGTAAATTTTCTACAGTACACTCTGTCATGAATTTTTAATGTTAAAAAAAGGGGGTGTTGGGATATGTAGCATAAAGCCACACCTAGCAGATTAGCCGGATATCTGATGGTTTTATGTGTATATCAGACGGTATTTTGGATATTAAAAAATCAGCTGAATAGACCAGATATTGAATATTTTCTGCATATCTGGTCCATGCCTACTTTAAAATTAGAACATTGGATAAAAAATTCGTAAGGAATATAAAAAAAAATCTGTCTTTAAGCTGCACTGGAACTCAAATGCATGCATTAGATTTCAAAAGTTAAAAAATAAAAATAAGGAAAGATAAATAATTATTGTATATTACTTCTAACTTCTTTTTTAAACATCCAAAAGTACATTCATATATTTCTTTTAATTTTATACTATAAAGATATTTCTTACTTATTGATGGTTATATCAATTTTGGTTTCTAAATTTGCATTTAGCTAAAGAGATTCTTGTAAAAAACATTGATGAAACTGATTTATTTATTTATTTATTTTGGTTAAGTGTATGACTTAACAATTCGTAAATAAATAAAAAAAATTTCAGTTTCTTTTGTCTTCTATTTTTAAAATCAATACTTTTAGGTTGATTTCTGTAGAAATTGGCAGTCTCTCAGTTTATCTATCCATCAACAAGTAATTAAAAAAAAAAAAAAAAAACTAATTTTGTTAATCAAACGCTCTCATTCTTATATTATCCATCATTCAGTTTTCAAAAACTCTACTGAAGGAGAGGGTTTATTGCTACATAAAAAAATTCCTGGAAAAATTTAAGCAAGAGCATATCTATTTCCTGAGCATTGCACTGTGATATCATTTCTTCACTTCACATCCTATAGCTTTGTTAACAAACATTTGCTAACAATCATCTCATTTTATTGGCTGGCAGACTGATATTGTGTAAGTCATGCAACTCTATAGCCTACCCTAGTATGGGAAGATTTCACTTTTTAAGAAAATACTTATTGAAGTAATATTTCTTCAAATTTTCTGTTATTGAAAGTGTAACGGGTTTTCACTGTTTGAAAGATCAAAGTCACGGTGGCCACTAGTCAGGGAATCATGGAAAAGTCAGGTAATTTAAGTGAGTCTGGAAAAGTCATAAAATATTCAGGGAATTTTGACGAATTTTGTGAAAGTGAGCCATATTTGAAAGCTCATTATTGTAAATTGATGAATTGTGAAATTTTTTGGAAAATAAACAGTGTAAGTCGTGGAAAAGTCAGGGAATTTGAAAAAGTTCTAATGTTAGCTACCCTACAAAGTCATACTGTCCTTGGAGACGGTATGACTTTGTAGGGTAGGCCTTCAAGTTTCGGGAATTGTTAAAGAATAGTTTTTTTTTTTTTTTTTTTTTTTGTAGAAACTGTTTCAGTGAGAATTAGTTTCTCCATTTTTTCAAAGACAAGAGACACTGAATACACTGGTGGTGATGTCAGTTGAAAAAAAAATTTTTGTTGAGAAAGAAAAATTGACTGTGTAACTGCATTATTTTAGAATGGCGTGATAAAAAAAAAAAAAACTGAATTTATTTATAAATAATTTTTTAATTATGAAATAATATTGGCTGAATTTCTGAAAAATGTTTTTATGTGCATTTATGTGCCAGGAAAATTGCTGCAATTATGAACTTTTAGTTAAATAATTTGTACCAAGAGAAAACTTCCACAAGAAGTACTAGCATACATCAAATTTTGTTTCTTTTGCTATACCTCAATATATTAATACAAGTATTATTAAGATATATGTTTTAAAGACATGTGACAAAATTTGTTTAACGTTATATTTATAGTGGGAAAAATCGAAAATTTACACTAAATGACATGAATCAATAATGGCTTGAAGTAGTTCTTTACATAGTTGGCTTCAGACATGCCCAGATTGAAATAATACACTATGCCACTGCTAACCATATATCATGGAAGATTTGTCATCATAATAAGTTTCCAAAATACTGAATCAATTTGAACTAAAGTTGGATAGTGGACCTATCTTAGAAATATATTAGATGAATTTGTTGACCAACTTAACCCTTTAAGTGTTAAGCCCATCCTTTTCCGTTCATGCATAGTTGAAATAAAAGGCTGGTGTGACTAGATTTTTAAATAAATGTTGCTTTGTTCAAGAAAATAAGATTAAAGATTAATAAATATCTGCAGTATACAGTATTGAATTCTCATATTTATACCGTGCGTAGTTTTAATTTTATGAATCATTAAACATATATACTAAAAAGCAGTGAACGCTGAAAGGGCTAAATTGCCATCTTATTTTGAACTGGCTACTTTGAAGTTTTAAACTCAGAAATATTCATCAACCATGAATAATCATTTAGAGAAATTGGAGTGTAAGGTTGATTTTTAATCAACCTTACACTCCAATTTCTTTAAATAATAATTAAAAAAAAACTCGTATAAAAAAAAAACATACTTTTGATTTTTTGAACTGATTGCTTAAAACTCACTTTATACATAGCCCATATCAAAGTCTCAACTAAGTTTTATTAAACAACTCGATCTACTTTCTGGTTTCAAAATGGTGGCTACTTAAAATTTTCAAACTCTTATGAAAAATGTAATTTAATTATCAATCAATTCTCTTGAAATTATTTGTACATAGCCCATAGCAACATCTTAATTGATTTTATTAATAAACTTGGTCTGCCATCTTATTTTAATATGGTGGCTGCTTGAAAATTCAAAATCATTTTATAATTGTATTTTATTTCTGAACCAATTTGCATGGAGCTTAATATGTAAATAGCCCATATAAAAGTCTTAACCAAGTTTATTAATCACAATCATCTTGATCTGCCATTTTGTTTCAAAATGACATCCATTTCAGGATATCTAATTTAGATAAAAAAAAATGTAATTATGAAGCAATTTGCATGTAACTTAGTGTAATACATAGCCCACACTAAGGTTTTAACCAAGTTCATTAATCATTTTGATTTACCATCTTGTTATAACCCCTTAACGCGCGCTGTCCTCACTACGAGGATGCAAAATTTAAGATCCAGCTGCAAAAATTCATCCCGGAAATTTTTTAGCAAAAATTCACGTTTATAACATATCAGAAAAGGCCGGTTTTTAAACATTAAAATTTAAAACTTCTTTTAGTTTAATTTAGTTCATGAATTCCGGTGGCAGTTTAATTTAAATGTTTCAAATTGTCTTGCGCCGCAAAGGGTTAAAGTGGTGGCTACTGGAAAATTTTAAACTCACTTATATTTTATTTATTTTCTTAATGCAATTTGTATGTGCTTTGTGCTTTAACTTACAATTTATGCAATAATATGTATATACATTGCTATTTTCTTGTTTTAATAGGAATTTAATGTTGGATTAGCAAATAAGATAAAGACATTTCATCAAACGCACACTGGTGAACTGGGATATGTTCTGTATATTCCAAATGAAGTAAGTATTTAATGCATAATATAAAAACAAAAATGCCAGTTATTTGAAAGTTATATATATTTGTGCAACTAATATGAATGAATTAGGTTGGTTTATATTTAAATATTAGTTTAAAAGCTATTTGAAATATCCTTTTAATTTTGAAATTGACTTTTACTTTTGTTATTAAATTTGTATGATAAAATTAATTAGTAATTATAATTCTACTACCAAATGCTTTATTTATTTATTTATTTTTTCGATAGTATGCTCTTCATGTTTATGATGAACTGATGGAAAAAGGAAAAAAATATGGCATTCAACATGCTGGTTACTATGCACCCCGAGCTTTACGTATTGAAAAATTCTTTGCTTTTTGGGGACAAGATATGGATACTACAACAACTCCTTTTGAGTGTGGCCGAGTATACCGAGTGAATTTTGAAGTAAGTATACTTGAAAGTCTGAGAGGGTCAGCTTGGAGGCATTCAAGCTGTAGTGTCCCCACAGAAATGTTATTAAAAAAAAAAATCTGGAGTGACTCCACTCGACTTTCCAAACATTGAGTAATTAACAGTTTTGTAGATAAGGTAAAGAAAGAGGAGTTATTAAACAAACAAAAGAGAGAAAACCATAATAGAGTGTTTGAGTATTTTTCTCCATATATTACACGATGTTTTATTTAACGCTACTGAACTTTGAGCCCATAGATCATAATGATAAAGAATTTTTCGTTGTGTCCCTGTAAAAACCTATAAATGCTAGATCAAAATGATTATAGTTGGTGCAACAGTGATTTATAATATCATATAAATTTTCAGCTCAATTGAATAGGGCGTTTAGATGCTATCACACTTTTAAAAATTTGGTCCCATAGGCCATAATGATAAAGAATTTTTCTTTGTGTCCCTGTAAAAAAACTATAAGTGCTAGATTCTCCAAAATCTATACAGATTGAGTATCTGTGACCTATAATATGTGTATAAATTTTTTGCTCAATTGAATAAGGCGTTTAGATGCTATCGCACTTTTAAGATTTTGGTCCCATAGGCCATAATGATAAAGAATTTTTCTTTGTGTCCCTGCAAAAAAACTATAAGTGCTAGATTCACCGAAATCTATAGGGTTCATACTATGGTAACTTACAATATACGTACCAACTTTCAGCTTATTCTAACAAAGTGTTTAGACGCTAGCATGTTCACTCACAGACATACACACATGCATACATCATCGTAAAAATAGTGAAAACGGACTCAGGGGGCCTCGAAACGTATAGAAACATCAAAATCTCAAATTCGGATTTTTGACATGATTACAATACTTTCCTCACTATAGTGTTCGGAAAGTAAAAAAAAAAAAAAAAAAATCAGAGGGACATATAAATTGCTAGAGAATTTTCCAGTGCAACAAGAGGTGGCGAAATGACATAGAAATTAAATAAAAACAAAAAGAATAACACTTCTGAAGTGAGTCTCTTTGCAACTGTCTACCTTTTTAAAACAGGAAATTGGCTATTTGGACTATTTAAATATTTATTATTTCTTAAAATAGGTTTGTAGATTATTTTTTGTCATGATCATTGCATGTTTCATATATATCTGTATATGTAAACAGAAAAGCAGATTTTAGAGCGGGATTAATAGCCAATTCAGTTGGCTCTCCCAAATTCTATTAGCTCTTAATCTGATACTAAAATTTGCTTCCTTATTTACATATAGGAGCAATAATATGTTTTATTATGTTGAACTGATGACGGTATGCATGCTTAATGCTACCTAAACTGCAGTATGAATTTTACATTTTATAGGGCTAGTACATGTCCTGATATACCTGAAAACTTAAAAAAATGTCCTTGAACAGGATAAGTTGTCCTGAATTTCCTGAAATTTTCAGCTATTAAACTATATATCAACGTTTAAACTACCCAAATTAGGTGATGAACAGGGGTGGATATAGGCTTAGGCCCGGGACAAGGTGTTAGAGATGGGATAAATAGTTACTTTTCAGTAATAGGTTACTTCATTCCATACTTCCTTTGGTAATAGGTTTTTGCAACATATTATTTTTATAACCCATTACTTTTTAATTTACATATGGCTAATGTCTTTCTAATCCTTTCTGGGTGATATACAATATATACATGTGTCCTACATGGTGGATGTGGTTCATGTTTTTAAGTTCCAATGCTTTCGAATAGTAATCTTCACTTTATTTAACACTAGAATTTCTTCAATTAAAAACGCTGATATGAAATAGTGGTAGAGTCGAAATTTTACACAAACGCTTGTCCCAATCGAGTAAGCTTAAGGTTCATTAAACCAATTCCTTTAAACACGAAAACAGAATATTTCAAATAATATCAAGAAACACATACACGAGAGATGTTTTCTGGGGAAAAAAAAAAAAAGAATTCTCATATTATAAGCCATATATGTAATTAAGAAACAATTAAATAATAATAGCAAATTTTTAAGAAACATCTTTAAGGCATCCCAAATTTTAAACTACCGAGTGACTGTTTCTTTTGATTTTCCGAAGAACTTTCCAGATTAACAAGAAAATTAGTGTTTTTCACTCATACTTAGCAAACAGTCACTTTGAATACGTTTTCTAAAATTAGAAACACTTGTTAAAAAATATACATTTTGCTTACAAAAATTGCATAAAATGATGTATTTTCTCAGACAATTTTAACATAAGAGCATAATGAAATGGAAAGATATTATTGATTCAGAATATCACTGAGTAACAGACTGCATGAAATCGTCTGTATTCCTTACTGAGATTTCAGACCTATTTTTTTCAGACGTGAAGTAACGAATCGATTCGAACATCTGCGCGGAAAGTCTGATGCGAGTCTTTCGCCGGCGTTCATAATATTGTTTTTGTATTTTGTAAATCTATATGAGGAGCAAACATTCAAACCGTGTTTTCTCCTTCGAATGCAATTTTTCAGAAAACACAAAAAACTGATAAATTAAAAAATAACCCTTCTTAGACCCTAATTATCATTTGTTTAGTTGTATTATTGGTTACTAGGAAGATCTGTAGGCCTACTTTACCTAATAAACTTAGAGTTAATTAGAAAAATGTATTTGAAATTTGGAGAAAGCATGTTTTGACCGAAACACAGAGGAGAAAACATGTTTTGAATGTTTCCAATGTGGAGAAAGCATGTTTTGACCGAAACACAGAGGAGAAAACATGTTTTGAATGTTTCCAATGTGGACAAAACATTTTTTGAATGAAAAAAGTATGTAGCTCGAATATTGATGAAATAACATTATTAATGTAATTAACAGAACAGATTTTGTTATGTAATTATAAAGTTAAATTAAATATTTATGCATGAAAAATCATCATGCAAATTGTAGGGAAAAACTAAAATTTTTAAGCCAATTTGAAATTTAAATTTTTAAACCAATATCTTCACTTAAGCAATTTCATGCTTCCTCTGTTTCTTCATATTCTACATGAAAGTTATTAGTAATGATATCTTTATACCATTTAAAAACAGGCTGATTTTTTCACTATTTACCATACATCAATTGTAAAAGTTTGTCTATGTCATTCTGATGCCTTTAAGTTTGAGATAAATTCTCTTACCTTGTTTTTTTTTTTTTTAAATGCCTAAGTGGCTTTTTCTATCCCCTGCTCTCTTTTCCTCAATAGGTTCACCAGCATGTAGTAACAATATTGGCTAGCATTGTACGACCTATTTTAGTTATAGCCATGAAATTGTTTTTACACACAGGAATTCTCCTACCACTGCTACTAGTAATAAAATAAGAAGCAGAAAATGCATGCTGTAAGCCAGATGATTGTGATTTTTTTTTTTTTTTTTTTTTTTTGGAGTGGGGGGGTGGGGGGCGGGTGGAGGGGTTGGGTTATTAGGTCTACGTCGAGTTACATTTTTTGTAACAACCAATGAGGCTATAATAGAATCTTGTCGCTGTTTGTCCGGAATTTCGTAAAGTCTATCCCGAAACTTCTTAACGTCATTAGGTCTAACATCAGTGCATGAAAAAGTATTTATTAATAGAATGTTTGCATGGAGCAGAAATGTTGTTATCTAAAGGTGCTGAATATCGTTTCTTTTTCGCTTCTTTTCTTTTTCCACCAATTCTCTGTATTTTTCTAGTTCCATAATTAGAAGTACTCACTAATACACCATCTATTAATTCTTCCATTTGAAAAAAAAAAAATAAATAAATAATAATAATAATAATAATAATAATAATAATAAAGTACACTCCTCTAAAATGAAGAAAACAAGATAGAACTAACGAAAAAACAAACATAAAAAGCTGGTACATGTACGAGTCACGCGACCAGAAAGAGCAGTACTGACTTGGTTGGCTGGAGAAATCACAGTTTGACTGAAAACAGGCTCTGGAGGAAACACTGTTTGATTGAAACCCTAACTTTCTAAGAGCATTTATAATGTGATAAAAATTATTTTGGTTCAAAATAATAGTATAATTTTGTGCTATTTAATGTTGAGTTCACAGAAAAATCACTAACTCATTTTTTTTTATTTTTGGAGAAAACACGGTTTGAATGTTTGCTCCTCATATTAATAAAATCAGAGTTTTGTCTGTAAATTTGTCGGAATCGAAAAATTTTGCGATATCTTCACGTTTTACACCCCATGAAAGCCGAAAATGACTTCAGAAAATTTTGCCTGTGTGTGTGTGTGTGTGTGTCTGTGTGTGTGTCATCGTGTCCGAATGTCGCTTTTTTTGTCCGGGCATCACTTGAGAACGGCTGGACGGAATTCAACGACGCTTGGCTGAAATTTAGGTCTTCACCCAACTTAAAATTATATCTATTAACTTTTCAGAAATTCCCCCCCATTCCCCCCTAGGGGTAAAAGACTAAAACACGTTTGTCCGGGCATCACTCGAGAACGGCTGGACGGAATTCAACGGCGCTTGGCAGAAACTTAGGTCTTCACCCAACTTGAAATTATATCTATAGAAATTTTCAAAATTATGATTAGTGTTTAAATTGTGTGTAAAAAACGCCTGCGCATGCGCCATAAATATTTTTTCGCTAAAATGCTTTGAATGATAAAATAAAATATAAAAATACATTTTTAAGTTAAAGACTTTTGTACTCGCGTGATTTTCACTACAAATTATGAAAAGATTGAAATGAAGTGTTGCCATCTAAGTTTCATACTTAAAATAAATAAAAGAATTCTAGTTTAAGACTTAAGATTAATTAAAAAAGAACTATTTAAGAAGAAGATGATGGAATGGCCATAGCAAGATTCATACTTAGGTCCACAAGGCCGTGCAGAGCAAAGCAAAAATTACAAGCCTATTAAAGTTTGAAAAACGAGTAAATTTTAAACATAAATTTAAGTATAAAAAGCAACTGGATTTCAAAATTGATTAGATTTTCATTTGACTGTACAAACAAATTTGAAAGATCCAAGAGTAGAATTATTTTGTTTGATTTCAAGAGTAGAATTATTTTGTTAAAATAATTATGTATTGATTTTTTTCACTTTTTAATTATGAGCTGATTGTTATATGCAATGTTGCACAGTGATTGATGGGTCGAAGAATAATATATTTCTCCTTAGTTATATTTATAATTATAATATATATGCATAGTGTTTCAAAATATGAGGTTGGAGGGGAAGCACCACAGCAAAATGGGCCTAGGGTGCAATCAAACTTCAATCCACTTCTGGCGATGAAATTCCAAAATCACTCTGTATTGCTAAAATATTTTGCTATGATTATTAGCTTAAATAATGAATAAAAAATTTTGTAAGTTGTTTTAATACTGCCTTTCTTTCTTTCTTTTTTTTTTTTTTTTTTTTTTAAACCTGATAAAGGGTCATGCTATTATTTTGACACAAAACAAAAATTTGTGAGTTTTTTGCAATTTATGGTGCTTGCTTGCAAAATTTTTAATTTATTGCTTTTTAACACCAGGCAGTGTAGTATTACGAAGAACAAAATGCCTCTTGTACAAAATTAAATTTTCTTTAGGACAAAATTTTAGTTTATGAATTGCATGAGAAAATATTGTTTGGTCCCTAGATAGTATTGTTGTTATTATTATTTTTTTTAATTTTAAAACTGCATATAATTTATAAATCTGTTTGGAAGTCTTCAGAAAGCATATTTGATGTAGTGGAAATGAACCAAAAATTTCAGTTGATGTTTAGTGAAATAGTTAATGAACTAAAATCAAATGCATATGGGTTGGAGATTTTTTTTTTCTTTGCTATGAAGTTACTAAGTCAAATATTCTTATTTAGACCTCATATTTTTAGTATACAAAAAAATTTCTAATATTTGCATAAAATATTCAATTTATCAGTTTTATTCAGTGCATTATTTTTATACTAAGACAGAACTAAATACTTTAAATGTCTTATATTACTGATACAAATTTTATATTTTTGTATTTTTGTCGTCACTTTATGTTGTAATCATAAATTCCTTTCCCAGAAAGGTGATTTCATGGGTAAAGAAGCACTTTTAAAACAAAAACAGGAAGGCATCAAAAGACGTTATATCCAGTTGGTACTTGAAGATCATGATAAAGATGAAGATATTTGGCCTTGGGGTTCTGAATCTATTTACGTAAATGGCAAATGGGCAGGCTTGACTACCACTGCTGGTTATGGATTCACCTTGAACAAAATGGTAATATTTTAATATAATTGAAATCTAATACATTTATTCATTTTAAAGCAAAGAACTGTTCTTTGCTTTTCAAATGCTTCAGGAGCATTGTAAATTTGTTAAAACTATCGTAGTTATAGAACATAAACCATTGTAGAGGTAGTATGGTATTTATCTTAAAAATTACATTAAAACCACTTTAGCATTTCTAGGCCTCTAATTATCTTCTTAACCTCGACTGTCGCTACAGCTGTCCTCAGACACGCTGAATGAATTGGATGTGGTCTTCTCGCTTACTTCCTCCTCTCTTCTACTAGTATAGAGAGTGTGCTACCTTTCGTCCATTTTGATAGATTCTGAGCAATTACATGAGTTGCAGTTCGCCAAAATTTGAGCTGCTTTTCTTTTAATAGCATATTTTTAGTTGTTATAATGGGCTAATTTTGAAAAATTTAACCAAAATAAACCAACAAGAAAATATTAAAACAGACTTCCAAAACTTTTCAAAATTAGCGCATTATAAAAACTATACAATTAAAAAGAGGCTGTTGAAATTTTGACGAATTGTGACTTATATAATTGCTCAGAACCTACCAAAATGGATAAAAAGTGGCATGCTGTGCTATAAGAGAGAAGGAAGCAAGTGAGAAGACTACATCCAGTTTACTCAGCGTGTCTGAGGATGGCTGCAACAGCAGCCGAAAGTGCTAATTAACCCTTTGCGGCGCAAGACAATTCAGATCATTTAAATTATACTGCCACCGGAATTCATGAACTAAATTAAACTAAAAGAAATTTTAAATTTTAAGGTTAAAAAAAGGCCTTTTCTGCTATGTTATAAACGTAAATTTTTACTAAAAAATTTCCGGGATGAATTTTTGCAGCTGGATCTTAAATTTTGCGTCCTCGCAGCGAGGACAGCGCGCGTTAAGGGGTTAAGATGATTTTAAAAGTTTTAATGTAAATTTTAATATAATAATCGCACTTGTAAATAAGTTTTTAAATAAGTAGTAGTTATCATTTTATTTGTTCAAATCTGCAATAAAATAAATAAACTTGTATAAAAATTAAATACCGAGACATTGATTGATGCAAAGACAGATTGATTGTGTTGGATCTAAAGTTGGTTATTCAAAGCTCTAAAATATAAGTTGTTTTATGTACTCAAATGAATGTAGTATATCTCAGGATTTCAACTTCTGTTAGTTATACTCTGTTAAATTCTACCAATTTTTAAATCAACCTATTAGATTTATTGATTCAGGATTAGAGAAAATTCCTGTCTGATAATTTTTATTTTTAAGTAAAGTTATTTTACTTACTGCCTATAAGTTGCATTTAATTTGCATGCATATTATAGAAGAGGAGACGGTTAACTAAAGTCCGCAAAACTCCATCAACAATAAAAAAAATCAGGCCGTGAGTGAAGAGTAACACTATTTAGAAGCAAACATCTTTATTTCAGCATCATGGGAATAAAAAGTTTTTTTAAAGTATCTTAAAATACGTATTATTAAATCTAAAAGACATTCAGAGGGTTAGGTGAGAGAGAGAGAGGGGGCTTTACGATTACGTGTTATTCAAGCAGCCGTTCAGGAGCGAATTCTGAAGTTCTCAAACTCACAGTCAAGATCTATATGCCCAATAACGCCAATCTTTGTAAAATAGCGCCAAACTCAAAGCCAATTACATCCCCTTTGTCTCTCGAACAAATTAATACAAATATTTTGAATTTAGAGAGTTCGTTATAAAAGTTTATGCCAATCATTATGCAAAATTTTATCACCAGAATATCGTTGCGTAAGAGAGACAGAAAGACTGTGATTTATTACCACATCCTGTTACTTAGAAATATAAATTACCCCTTAATGATATTACAATGGAAATTTATTGCTTAATTTAATTTCTAATAAATAAACTTACGCAATTTAAAAGAATGAAATATAATTATGTATACACAATGGCTAATAGATGTAAATAATATTTTTTATATTTTATTTTATTAAATGGTTTAGTAGTGAAAGAAATATAAATCTGAAAGAGCGTTATTTAATAAAAGACATTTATATTACTGGGAATAAATTATTAATTTTAAAGAATATGTTTTTGTTCTCAGCATATTTATTTAATAGATTAACAGATAAAATATTATTAGAATTAAGATATTTATTTATAGCGAGACAAATGTGATTAAATATAAAAGATAATTTAGAATTTCATTAGATATTTTATTAGACATTTAATTTATTGAAAATTTAGTAATTAATTATTACATTTATTTAAAACTGTAATTAAAACTCATATATGTGAAGTAACGCCTTCCCAGCATATAGATTTGGAAAGAATGTGTATATAACAATTTTAAAACTTTAAAAAAAAAGTTTGTAATTAATTTTTCCTTCAATCTTCCTTTAAAAAAAAAAAAAAAAAAAAAAAAAAAAAAAGTGTTTTTAATATTTTTTAATTTATTTTCAAATCACAATTTAACTTGAAAACAAAGCTCAGATAAATGCTTTATACATTGATATGTATATAATTTAAAAACCTGAATGGTTTCTAAGTAATTTGATTTTTTAAAATGAGATTGGATAATCATTTGGTGCAAAAACAAGATTCTGCATTTAATTAAGAAGTGTCCATGAATTACAGTTGATAAAATTTGATTTTTTTCCTTCCCTTAACTGTTACATCAGTTGCACAACCAATTTATTAAGATGAATTAAAGTTTCAAAGATTGTTGTGAGATTGTAGTTTTTGCTTATTCTGCAATGCTTTAATCCATATTAGGTATTACAATGTTTCTCATTTAGAGATAATATTAACAGTTGACAGTCATAGAAATTTGTCTCAAAACTTATTCTGAGAGAGTAAGCTTTCAAGTTACATTTTTGGAAGGACAAAGGCATTAATTAATAAGGATAAGTTGATGAGGTTTTGACACTCAGTAAGTAGCTGAGGAAAAATAATTTGTAAATTTTCTGAATGTAATACCAAACATTTTAAAAAGAATTCCAAAATTATGTTTTTTGTCACTTTCAACAATTATTAAATAATCTTGTAAATTTTTATTATATGCACTTTTTGTCCTTTTTTTACTTCTTCTCTCTCTCTATATATATATACAATCACTATAGGATTTGTGAAAATTTTTGACCTCTGGGTTTTTGATGGGTTTACACATTTTAAGATATCCTGAACACAATTTGACCTCCTTTACAAAATGTCTGTCAGTTTGTCGGTCTGTGTGTGCATTAGTGTGTGCATCATAAATTTTGTGAACACTAACTGTAGTATCTCAAGAACCAATGAATGAAATTTAACTAAACTTGGTATTTAAATGTTCTAATCTTTAAATGTTTAACTAAATACAAATCAGGTTTATTTATTTGTTTTTCTAGGTGTGTCTTGGATTTATCCAAAATTTGGATGAAAATGGAGAACCCCATTGCATTACAAATGATTTTATTTTGAAGAGTGACTTTGAAGTTGACATTTGTGGTAGACGATTTCCCGCAAAAGTAAACATTCATTCTCCTAATCTGTCATCCGGTTTTGAATATGTCATTGATTCAAATGGATATATTGCTACTCAGTTCAGTGCTTGAGATATATGATTTGTTTTGGTCTGTGAATTTTATCTGTAAATTGTTTTCTATTAAAGATTTTATCAATTAAAAAGTTTCTAAAATACTTTTTTTATAATTGTTATTTATTAATATTATTATTATTTATAGATCATTGTTAAAATTATCAGATGAGATATGATAGTTAAATAGAAAGTTGTAAATTATTTCATTTTTAACACTATTACTGTAACTTAACATTATCGCAATAATGTCTGGAATTCAGGTAACCTATAAAACTTAGAAAGGGTTCCCACTGGTCAAGAAGAACCTGAAAATGTCAAGGAGTTTGAAATTAGTAAAAAAAAGTCACGGAAATGTCTGAAAAAGTTGCAAACAGGGTTGCCACAGGCTACTAAAAGGCAACTATTTGCGACTATTTTCAGCCTGAGGAGACTACGGCAACTTTTTTGACCCAAAAAGCTTGAACTATTTTCACAAAAAGGCATTTGTTGGGAGACTAACCTTTTGCAAAATTCTTCCAGAAATACCAGGAAAAATCTTTCAGAAAGAAATATTTTCTATGAATTTTATAAACAATCCAATATCTTAAAGTTTTCACCCTTTATTTTTTTTACCACCTTAAAGTATGATGTATCCCTTATGCTGACCTTGAAACAGGTAGAACATCCAATGAGAATGTAGAAATAGCACCAGACATGACATATGTACTTAAGCTGGCCAATTTGCTTATTGCAAATGACTACTAGTACACTCCAGTGACCTGTTATGTCCTTCCTCACCCTGATTTCATGTAAGAAAAAATAACAAAATTATGAAAGAAAGCTTTTAGTAAATCAGAAAAAGAAGAAAGAATAAGCAAAAAAGAAAAAAAAAAAACATAAGCTCTTAAGAGCAGACAATACTTAATCTTTTCAACAACCAAATACCATGTTATTCTACGGGAAAATTTGTTTCCACAATGACTCATTGTCTAATGTGTTTATTATTATTATTATTATTATTTTTTTTATTCAGTTTTCACATTCAAAAGTTTTTTTTTTTTGTTATATTTATATTGAATAGTAAGAAAATGTGTATGGATTTTATCCTTTAATGATCATTAGCATGTGATATTTAAGCTAGTATTTTGGTTGCTAGGCTACTATTTTGGCAACTATTTTAATGCTTCTAGGCTACTAAAGCAACTATTTTTGTTATAGTTCTTTTGTGGCAACCCTGTGCAAATATTGCTCAAAAACCTGAAAAATTATGATATATAACCTGGAAAATGCTTTTTGAGCATGCAGTTTAAAATGTACCATGTTATTTTTTATGTTGTGAGCTATGTTATCTTTTCTGTCATAAGCTAATTTTTCTGTCTCAAGCTATCTTTTATGTCATGAACAAGCCAAATTTTGTGACCTGGAATTTTATAGAAATAAAACAACCTGGAAAGTTTGGAAAAGTCAAGAAATTTTATTTTTGAAATTGAGTGGGAACCCCTGCTTAAGAATTTGACAAAACTATTACAAACAAGAAAGAAAAATCATGCAGTACGCATTGATTAGTAACACTTTCCAACTGTAAGTAATTGTTGTATCGAATAACTTTTAATATTCTTTGCCTACGTTATCACACAACAGACAGAATGACTGAAAAGTATACAGATAGACTAATTCATTTTAAAATTACTCTTAGGCATTTTGGAAAGAGTTAAAAAGGCTTAACGCAAAGGAAAATGCAGACGTTACATTATAATTGCAGCTTTTGATCTCTCGGAATGATTTAGTGTAGCCCTGTAAATCAGAGAGGTAATCATATCATATTCTATACAAAGCATTATTTTAGATTATTAACAATATATTTCAATATTTTTATGATTTTTACAGTAGAAAGATTTTTAAATATAACTTTAAAAAATTCTGTCCTAAAACGTAATGCAGTGTTTTTTTTTTTTTTTTTTTTTTTTTTTGTCCCTGTAAACAAACTAGTTATACAGGACCTATTAATGTCATTTTAAATGGGGAACATTCTATAGGGAAAATATTTATAAAAATAACACTCATAGAACACAATGCTTTCAAATGCTTTTGGGTGTCCCTGTACACAAACCAGAAGCGATATTCACTCAATTTTGAATATGGAACATCCAATAGTGAACTTCAATAAAACATATCAGTTTCGAGAAATTCAATAAATATTTACAGGAGTTAGAGCGCGGGCAGAAAGACATACAGACAGATGGACAGATACACAAACTGAAAACATATTCACACTTAAAAATGTTAGAAAGTGTTAAAAACTCTTAATGTAAACGAAAGTACAATTCTAGCAATTTTTTATTAATAGCTCTTAATGTAACTGGACATTTTTGTGCCACCCTGTAAATCTAATGCTAATCATACTATATTCTGTGCAAAGCATTCTTTTGTTCTTATAAATAACATACTTCAATTTCCAAAAATTTCGTGGAAAGTAAAGTTATTAAAATTTGATTTATAGAATATTTCTCATAGAACACAATGCTTTGGAATAATTTTGAGTATCCCTGTACATGAACCGATGGTGGTAATTCCTCCATTTTATACAGGAAACATCCAATAGTGAATTTGAATAACATATTTCAATTTCATTCAGATATGTCTACAGTAAAGTTATGAAAATATGGTTTATAGAAATACCTCTCATATAACACAATGCTTTCAGATAATTTCGGGTGACCCTGGACACAAACTAGTAGAGGTATAAACTCCATTTTCAATAGGGAACATCCGATAGTGAACTTAAATTACATATATCAGTTTCAAGAAATTCCATAAATATTTACGGGAGTTAGAGCGCGGACAGACAGACAGACAGACAAAACGAAGTCATAAATACTTTTCAATCTTGTTGGAAAGTGTTAAAAATGTTAGAAAGTGTTAAAAACGCTTATCGTAAACGAGAATACATATCTAGCAATTTTTTTAATAATAGCTCTTAATTTAACTGGATATTCTTGTGCCATCCTGTAAATATAATGCTAATTATGCAATATTCTACTCAAAGCATTCTTTTTAGCATATAAATAACATATTTCAATTTCCTAAAATTTCGTGGAAACTAAAGTTATTAAAATTTCATTTATAGAAATATCTCTCATAGAACGCAATGCTTTGGAATACTTTTGAGTGTCCCTGTGTATAACCCAATGGTGGCATTCCCTCCATTTTATGCAGGAAACATCCAATAGTGAACTTGAATAACATATTTCAATTTTATTAAGATATGTCTTCAGTGAAGGTATTAAAATATGATTTTTAGAAATACCTCTCATAGAACACAATGCTTTGAAATACTTTCGGGTATCCCTGTACACAAACCAGTAGAGGTACAAACTCCATTTTCAATAGGGAACGTCCGATAGTGAACTTGAATAACATATTTCAATTTCATTAAGATATGTCTACACTAAAGGTATAAAAATATGGTTTATAGAAATACCTCTCATAGAACACAATGCTTTGAAATACTTTCGGGTGTCCCTGTACACGAACCAGTAGAGGTACAAACTCCATTTTCAATAGGGAACGTCCGATAGTGAACTTGAATAACATATTTCAATTTCATTAAGATATGTCTAGAGTAAAGGTATGAAAATATGGTTTATAGAAATACCTCTCATAGAACACAATGCTTTGAAATACTTTCGGGTGTCCCTGTACACAAACCAGTAGAGGTATAAACTCCATTTTCAATAGGGACCGTCCGACTGTGAACTTGAATAACATATGTCAGTTTCAAGAAATTCCATAAATATTTACAGGAGTTAGAGTGCGGACAGACAGACAGACAAACCGAAGTCATAAACACTTTTCAACCTTGTTGGAAAGTGTTAAAAAGGGAAAATTCAGTGAATTTCAAAATTTATTGTTGAAACAGGGGAAATTCAGGGAATTTAAAGATTTTTTGGAAAAGACATAGGGATGTAAGTTTTTCAAAATGAAGTTTTCATTTAAATTTGGAATGTTAAATTGCCTAGTTTTATAATTTTTATAGAAATAAAAACTTTTTTCGAATTGTAGTGTTTTAGAATGAAAGAAAGTATAATACAGTTGTGCCTATTTATAGTGAATTTAGGATTATAATAAAGTAATTTTCGTTCCATTTACTTTTATAGGAAAAATTAATGATAAGTAGTTTATTTATAACAAAGTAAAAATTCTTTGTTACTGATATGGCAAAGTGCCATTATGTTTACAAGAAAATATGCATTGAATTAAAAAACTAAAAAAAGAAAAAAAAAGAAACATTTTTCGAAAACACATCAACTATGCATATCTCCCAGTGAAACTTTGAATTTCTCCAACTATTTTATTGCATACTCAATACTAATCATTTTTTCACATGTTTAAATCTTTTATTTTTGACCTTGGCAATCTTTTTCCCTAGAATGGAATTTTCCTATTTTCTTCCAAAGCATAAATAAAAGCAACATTTTCATTTTATTTCTCATGTATGCTTAAAAAGAATATTATTTATGATGTCAGAGAAACAAGAAGCATAAAATGCTAAGCATAGATGAGGAAAGGGACATTATTGCTAGATGTGATAGATTCAAAAGAAAACAAACATGGCTTAAGATTATGAAATTTCTTTCTCAACAATTTTTAAAAAACTGTCAACAAATTTTAGCAAAGCTAGGAAAATCATGTGATGCAGTGAAAAAGATACAGCAGTGTCTTTATTCAAATACAGAAGATGCCTTATTTCACTTGTTTACAGCAGCTAAAACTCAAAATCATGAATATTTGAACCAATATTGAAAAAAAAAAAAAAAAAGGCTACAAACTTAAAATAAGTTTTGGGATATGAAGTTCGATTCTGGAATTGGCTGGTTGCAAGAATTTTAAGATCACACACTATAACAAGGATTGAACGAATGTTGAATGTTATGCAGAAGCACAATACATTTTTTTATATTTAGAACATATCTTCAATTTGAAAGTTATTTTCAATAAAAGGCAGTAAGGACACAACTTTTTTAGATTTAGGGCAAGAAGGGTGCCATTTTTTTGGATGAGGGTCAAGAAGTGTGCTATTTTTTCAGTCATAGGGCAGGCAGGGTGCAGCGCCCTCCTGAAACTGTCGGGGGTAAACTCTGGTTAAGGATTATTCAAAAGTCTTTTTTATGTGCTTTTCCTTCATTGTTATTTTTATTTTAATAAAATATATTTGAATTAACCCTTTTTTTTACTGATGGTATATTAAAGTACCATTAGCATATAAAATCGTGTTTATGGAAGATATGTCGAAGATAGTATTTATAATGGAACAGAGAAGAATAGACAAAGCCTGATTAATGCAGAGGCACGCAGGCCACATGTCCCAGGCCTTGAGTAACAGTGGGTCCTAAAACTGACCCTGTAAATGACATTTTGCCTTTTTTACCTCTAAAAATGTCAAAAAATGGTAATATAAAATGCAGAATTCTGTCATTTTGGTCTCATATACATGTATATGTATGTACTTTAATGATGATGCACAGTGCGAGGGTGGGGTGGGGGTGAATCCACAAATGTATGTGTGCCCTGGGCCTTACATGAGGTTAATAAGGCCCTGAGAATAGAACATATATACCAAACTTTAATCTCACTACAGCACACTAGATGCTATATACAGCCATTTTTGTCCAGAAAAGATTTTATAGAGTGTTCTTCCTGTAAAGATTTTATAGAGTGTTCTTGCTTTGAATTTTTCATGATCTACACATATGTATTCATTCCTATGTTACTTCAAGACTCTCCCATCATTCTTAGAACAAATATAAAGAACATAAAAAGTAAATACATTTTTTTTTTTTCTTTTTAAGGTCCAAATATCTTTTTTTATCTGTATGTACCAGTGGTACATTAAAGTACCATCTCACTAAATCCTCATTAATTATTATGGTGAAGTGATGTGCATATCTTTTAGTGCTTATCTTAAAAAAAAAAAATATTCTTACGTAGCTAAAAAAAATGTTTCAAATCTATTTTGTGTTTGTTTCATAATGCGGTAGATTAAAGGGTTAAAATAGATCCTTTACTGATAAATATAGTAATTTTTAATGGTTGGATCTACACAAGATTTTTCTTTATTTTATTTTTTCTTTCTTTTTTTTTTTTTTTTTTTACTTTTCTAAGTTTATTAAAATTTTTGAAATGTATGCAAACATATAATTTTTGAAACATTTTTCTTATGCAAAAGTTCAACCATTTTTATTAAAAAAAAAAAATAATAATAATTATAAGCACTAAATTATTTAATATTTTAATCTAAAATTTTAATTATGTTTAGAAAGAAAGTGGTTATTAAAAAAATCCTATATGAAAAAAAAAAAGCGATTTTTATTGTTTTTCATAAACTTTTAAACATGTTGTACCTACAGTTATTGCATTTTTTAGGTAACATTCTTAAAATTATAAATTTTACTAAATCAAATATATGTATGTTATTTTTTTTTTCTTGATAGCATTTATGATGAATTTTCTCTGAAATTTATAAATGTTATCATGAATTTATTTCCTGATTATACTTTGCATATACATAGCTGCCAATATCCTAATTAATATTCTGAGATCTTGTTAGTACCTGCATTTTTTTTTTCACACCATTCTTTTTACTTCTATTAATTGACTACCATAGGTAATAGAAGTATTGTATTCGATCTAAAAATTCGATATCGAGTTTTTACCTGATTTACATGCTTTAAGGTCTCCTGAGTGCGAAGAATTAGTTTCTGGTTATTGGTCAGTATGTTTACATGTATGTGCACGTGGAATATTCTGACTACCATATCTTTGAATCTAATAAAGATAGAACTACGAAACTTCAGAATTGAGACTAGACTGGTATACAGATGATTTTCCCAAATTTTGGGGGAAACTGGAAGTGGAACACCGGGAACCGCAACTGGGATTGTAAGCCCGTATATCAAAAACGGCTCTAACGATTTTCTTCAAATTTGCTATACAAACACTATATTAGATGTCCTTTCGTATGAATTAGTTGTTTAGTTCAGGAAAATCGACAGGTGCCCTGTATAAATAGCTCAATTTCAGGTCTCGAAAATGCATTCCTTTAAAGACGGCTGTATGGATTTTTTAAAACTTTCCATATTAACCGCTTTTTAATTATCGTTTTGTATATAATTCTTGTTTTCCTGTCAACAATTGAGTATGCCAAATTTTGGTAAAAATCTACATCTGCAAAATGGCTCTACGATTTTTTAAAAAATTATTACGTAAACCCATTTTAGATATTCTTTCTCATGTGTTATGTGGTTATTACAGGAAAATTAACAAGGTAAGTCAATTTTAGATTGAAAATTGGTGTTTCATAAAACGGCTCTATTCTTTTTTTCTTCTTATTTTTTAACTTGCTATTTAAACTCTGTTTTGTATGTCTTTACATGTATATCAGCTTTCTCTTACCGGAAAAATTTTGATGCCTACTTTGTTAGATCAATTTTATGTCTTCTGATCACATTAATTCCCAAAAGTGCATATGATACGTGTAATGGTGGGTAATGGAAGTTGTGTGGTTGTTTCACACCAGATTTTTTTTAACGTATTTTTCTTCTTGTTTAATCATAATTACGTTTGCAAAGAATTACCTTAAAAGTTAAGTGGTGTGGAAAAAGGGGGTGAGTACTAACATTACTATGGAATATTAATTAGGTTGTTGGCAGCTATGGCCTATATTTTGCAAAATATCTTCAGTTCCTTGTTGTAAATTGAATTTTAAATCCATTTTCAAAGGAGGACGATTGTAAAATATTTTTTCTAAATGCTGCAAAATTAGAAAAATAATTTCAACACATTCTAAAATAAACATAACTATTCCTTTTTCTCTTGGTTTAATAAGAAATCTTATTTACACATACTATATACCATGGAAAAATGATAAATTTTCATTTAAAAGCTCATACATTAACCTTTTCCTGTCCACTGTCCAATGATATGAGACATCACATCTTTTGCTGAATTTAGTTAAGTCCAGAAATTCTGTATTGCCTAGTTAGTTTGTTGGTAATGCAAGCATACACAAATAAAATGTAATGTCACTACCACTTGTTAATGGACATATCGGACTGTAAAATGCTAAACTCACATTTCAATAGGTTTAATTTGCATTTTTTGATGCATCTTCGCAGCATTGTTCAGAGTCTAATGACGTTGATGTATTTAAATTGTTAAACTTTACTATAGCTGGTGTTTGAGATCCACTGGGTAATAAAGGTAAAGTATCACATGCAGCCCATGACCTTGTTTTAGGCATTGATGTTTCAGTTTGTTCTAATGATTTTTTCCTAGATGGAATAAGTAAATTAGTCCATGTAACTGGAGATCGTATTCTGTCATCATCACCTGTTATGGCTTGATGGGAAGAATTTGGTTCATCATTTCTAAAATTGAAGGATTGCTGTAATCCATCAAATAATACTGATGCTAAATGTTTTACTTGGCTAAGATTAGATGCATCTAATATCTGGTTGTCAGATATTGATTTTGAAGAAAGTTCTTCAGGCTTTTCAACTGATGAATCTTGAGAATAATCTGTTGATGCAAGGAGTGATGGACCAGATGATGATCTGTAATGACCCAACATTGGCTTTCTCCTATTTATTCCAGTATTGTTAATTCCTGGTGCAGTTCTCGAAGTAGGGGTTGATGGGCCACTTTTAGAGTCACCTTTCTTTATGACCTTTTTTGGCTTTGGTGGTCGAACCGTGATAGTCATAGAATCAGAATGCGGTATTATTGCACTAGGTGGTGTTTTATTTGAATTCTTATTCATCATTTCTTTAAAACTTCGTTTTTTAGTTATAGTCACTTTTTCTTGACCTACAATATTAGGATTGACAAGGATTTTGCCATCACTACTACATCTAGTGAAGAGTTTATTTTTAATAAGCTTGCAGGAACATGCTCCCTGACATTCACACGATTGGACCAGCTCATTATCACCATGACTAGAATTAGAAAGATTTATCACACCATTTTGTGGACACACGTCAGTGTTATTTTTTGAATGTTCAGGTGAATTGTAATTATGCATTCGGCTTTCCTGCATGGAAGGAGGTGGTTCACTAGGAACAGAATTAGCACATTGTTCATAGTTGTTTCTATCACAGATATTTTCTCTAGTACAAAGAATTCCTGGCTCCATTTCTTCTGGCAAAGGTACTTTTAATATCATAGGATCATGCATTCCCTGCCTTGACTGGTGGTGCCCTCTACCTCTTCTTGGATGGACATTAATACAAGGGTTTGTATTAGGATTGTCATTTCTGTATGCCCTGTTTTCAACACCATTAGTTTGATAGCGGTTATTTCGAACTCTACCTCTACCGATGCTGCTGTATGGTGGGGGTGGTGGAAGGTACATTTTAATGACATCTTCATATGATGGAGGTGGATCATAAAGAGGCAAGTCGGAACCACCACGATGTGTTGGTGAATTATCCATATCTGAAACAAAAATAAGCAATTATTACTTTATGAATGAAAAAGAAAGTTTTATGAATTATAAAAATGCCAGTTTTTTTTCTTTTTTTAAAAACTTTTCATAAACTTTTAAAAATCTAATTTGCTCTAAAGAATCGATTTTTAATGTTTTCAATTTTTTGTAAATAATGTAAATAAATAAAAACTATTGAAATTTTTGGGTATCACTCTACGATTTTTTTTTTTTTTATTATTTATTTATTATTAGTTGATTAAAAAAAACACACACTAAAAATTATGTCAAAGACAGAACTTAGTTTAGTACGGAGGACTATTAATTTAGTCTAAAATTTTTATTTTTATTTTATTTTTTATCTCATTTTTTGACAGTGAAACTGGACCACATACTTTTTAAAATGACTGAAATGAATTAAAATGAAGTGTTGTCACCTAAATTTCATACTTTAGTTAATTAAAAAAATCTAATTGTTGAGTCGAAAAACTGTTTGCACCCCTAGATTCAGAAAAATCGCTACATTCATTTGGTACTGAATTTTTAACGATAGGACTGATATTTTTCTAATTTATTTTGATGTTACACAAAACTGGTACACAAAAAATCCAGACTCAAACTAATAGTCCTCCGACCTAATAATTTCGTGAAGAGCAATTTTTCTCTACTTTTTCTTGACACATATTTCAAAGAGTTTTCTTTTTATTTATATATATTTCTCTCTTTTTTGTTATTTTATATATATTTTTTAAATTTTGAATTTGTTAATATCACGTAAGCTTGGAAACATTATTTATCATCCAAAATAAATAAACTAATTAATTAAAAAATAAATAAATAAATAACACTTGCCTAAATCTCCACTGACTGTATGCAATATTTCTCTGCTGATGCTGTCATCCTGTCTCTGCCTGTGAAGTTTGACCAAAATCATCACTGTAGTGAGTACAAACATTCCAAGTCCTGCTATACTTGTTACCAGAATTAGTGTGTTTGTACCAACTCCAGATCCAGATTCTGGTTTTGGGAAATAGTAGTTAGGTGTGAGGGTTCTCCACCAATTGGCATCTTCAGGCAATGCTGTTCCTAGATTTGTACCTATAATTTATAAACAGGTTAATAAATTCAAAGATTCATATATTTGTTACAGTAAAACAGTTGCAATTTAAATATACAGTTGAACTCTGTTTTAATGTTCCCATTATATCGTTAACTTGCTTAAATGTCAAAAATATTTTGTCCTGTTCAGTTATTCATAGACTTCACTGTTAGCAAAACTTGCTTATAATGTCATATGACCTCAGTTTTAGCATTAAAAATATATGCACATTTAATTGAATTATTTATTTATTTTCCGAGAAAGAAACAGAAAAGTAAAAACTAAGATTGAAATTACTTTTTATATTACTTTTTTGAGTACTGGATATAACTAAAAAAAATACATACATTACGTTTATCACATAGTATAATTTTGATATTAATAAACATTATATATAATCTGAATATCTTTAAATAATAGCGGTTCTTCCTCTGGTAAAAGCTCATTATTTTACTACACGCTTTATAAATTTATACGAAATTCTGTACAATATCTCAGGAACTACAACACAGAATTCCATATAAATTTATATGTAGTTACACCTTAACATAAATTAGTGCCCATCAAATTTTGGCGCAAATCGCTCAACAGATGGTACTGCAATACTGCGATTTCTTCTAGTTAAGAGAAAGCTATATATCAGGTCCTATTGTGTGTAATAGATAAAAAATTGCTAGGTGAAAAGGCCATTATTAAAAATTCAGCACATTCAGTTTTGGTGCATATCGGCTAATAGGTGGAGCTGACATGCTGCAATTTTTCCTGTAAACAGGAAAACTATATCTCAGATTCTATAACATTTAATTGCACAAAACTTGATACATAAGAACATTATGAAACTATATGCTGATTCTATTTGGGTGAATACAGGCCAACAAGTGGTGTTGCCCCATGAATAGAAAGTTTAAATCTCAACTTTTATGGCATACAAATGAACCAAAAAAAGTACACTTAATACTGCTTTGCTGAATAAATCCTTGTCAAATCGTGTTCTTAGACTGACTAAGAACAGGATTCGACAAGGATTTATTTCACAAAACAGTATTAAGTGTACATTTTACACAGGAATTTCTGCTAGCGCTCGAATAATTTTGCTGCCGACTATATATGTGTGTGTAAACAAGTAATGCTCGCTCCTTCTAATCTGATGGCTGGCAGAACATTGTGGGTTAATTAGAGATATTCGAGCCGGTCAAAGATCGCTGTGTACATTAATGGCGGCTTAGGCGTTAAAATTACCTCTGGAATAATCGAAACAAGGGAGCTATCCCTTCCCCTGAGGATCAAAATTGTGAAGCTTGGACACTTTTGCGGGTGAATCCCAGACCACCGCCAATTGCCCACTGTGAAGCTCTAGTGCTACATTAAATCTACTCAACCTCAACATGTAGTCCATCATCATAGTCACTATGGGCAATGCTTTTTCAAATGAAAATGTTCGCTTTAATTGCAAAATTCATTTGCTTCTGTTTTAGTTTATAAATGTTTGTCAGTTGGGCAATATATAAAACTATATTTTTCTATCTAATTCTCGATCCTCTCCGTGGAGGATCAAAATTGTGATGATATGTCTCTGGATTACCCCTGGGGGTGAGTTCCAGATCATCACCAATTGTCCATAGCACAGAACTAGTAAAAATCTAACCAACCAACCATCTAATTCTCGAATCCATGAGCTATATAAAATACATTTGAAGTTCCATTTGATTCCTACCGATAGAACCCAAACAATTGGCCTCTCGATGAGTGTTGCCTAATCACTTCGAAGATTAATCGTCTATTATGTATATCAAATATCACTCCTCAAAATTATTGGTGATTATTGAAGGAAAAAGTCCTTAAATTTGGCAACACTGCTCTCGGTACGATCAGTTTAATTTAAACCACCATATTGTTTTGCGTAAACTTTTTCACCATTTCTGTAGGCTCCACTGAAATAGGGTAAAAAATATGCATACTGTATGAACGGAAATTTTTTTTCTAAATAAATTTTTATATCTTCGTAAATATGCACTGCCACGTTTCGATAAAAGTAGAGACAAACATTGCACACAGCAAGTAAAATTTTTTGTAAAAATTAGAAATAATTTTGAACTTTCTATTTAAAGGAGAGATCGCAAAGACTTTTTTCTCTTTTTTAACTCTGTTATTAGTTTTTTAAATGTACACGTGACTGAAATGTTAATTTAAGAAGGTTTTATACATGGCTAAAGGTAAAGAACAAATACGTCACTTCTTCTTCGAATACTTTAGTTGGTTGAGTGGATTTTACCTCGTACTAGTGCTGCACTATGGGCAATTCGAATACTTTGGAGCTTAGAAGCACGAACAATGCGTTAAATTTATTTCTAAGCATTCGAAAAATGATACAAATTGAAATTCCTGGTGATATATTTTTGTCTATTTATTTATTTTATTTATTATTATTTATTTATTTTTTGTTATGCATGATTTCTTTTCCTATTACCATGTCCGGAGAGAGTATTTTTAGCCTAATATTCTCACGTTTGTATTTTTCTCATAGACCTATTGTTTCAGTGGATGGAGCATTGCTTTATTACGGGAATATAAGAAAGAATGGCAAAGATAATATAATTATTCTTTTTTCTTTTTTTTTTTTTTTTAATTTTATATAAATACTATTTACTATTGTTATACAAGCATAAATAAACACAAGAAGATTTCTTTTACTGGAACAGGGAAGTTAGCAGATATAATTTCCACAAATCATCTCACCTCCTAAAAAGTGACATCTTATTTCCATTTAGGTTAGATGTGAGCGATTGACAATAATAGGTCTATGTTTTTTCTTTTTAACATTCGTCTGCGACTTGTACTTAGAAACTGCACAAATTTTAATTTTCTTTACATCGGGATTCAGTGTAATATAAAATTCATAATATACACTCAAGAGCCAAAACATTATGACCATCCCTACATTTTGCAATGAACTCGCCTGGATGACGTGGAAGAGTACGTGATCAGGTGGGAGTTGTATTTAACTACTGCTGGAGAGTCTGAAGTATCATTCTTTCGCTTAATTTTGTGTGTGATGGGAAAGGCTGCGGATCTATTTCCGAAACTGCACGACTCATGGGTTGTTCGTGATCTACAGTTGATAGTACTTATGCAAAGTGAATGAATGACGGTGAAATCCGCAGTAGACGACATGGTGTTGGACGTCCACGTGTTATCAAAGAAAAAGGTCGTCGGAGATTGTCCCGCTTGGTGAAGCAAAACCGGAGCCAGACAGTGGCTCAGATGATAGCCCAATACAATGCAGGGCAAAGTAGAATTGCATCAGAGCACACTGTTCAGAGGACACTGTGGGGCTACGCAGCAGACATCCCACTCATGTGCCTCTGCTGACCAAGCGTCATCGCCAACTACACCTATGCTGGGTCTGGGAACATTGTGACTGGACCATGGATCAGTGGAAGAGAGTTGCCTGGTCAGATGAATCACTGTTTGTCATTCATCACACCGATGGCCGTGTCAGGATACGTCATCTTCCAGGCGAATAATTGCTCCCTCAATGTACAGCAGGTCATACACAGGCCAGTGGTGGCGGTATTATACTTTGGGGGACGTTCTCTTGGGCGTCTCTGGGACCCGTGGTTGTGGTAGAGCAGACCATGAATGCTACGGAGTATCTGAACATCATTGCGGACCAGTTGCTGCCTTACATAGCATGTGTCTTCCCAACTAGAAATGGAATGTTCCAACAGGACAACGCTCCGTGTCACAAGGCTCGAATTACGCTGGAGTGGTTCCAGGAACATGATGCTGAATTCCAGTTAATGTCTTGGCCGCCTAACTCACCGGATCTCAATCCGATAGAACACATTTGGGATGTCATATGGATCAGAGTTAAAATACCACAGTATCTGGCATTTGCGTGACCGTTGCTTAATATCTGGTGCAATCTGTCTCCGGCCATCTACCAAAGACTTGTGGCGTCCATGCCAAGGCGGGTTGCAGCTGTGTTGCGGGCTAAAGGTGGGCCAACTCGTTATTGACAGGTGGTTATAATGTTTTGGCTCTTGAGTGTATTTTTCATTGTAATTCAAGGAAAACTGTATATAATGCTAGATATTTTAAAATAAACATTAATAGTGGTTGACGTTGACAATATTGTTTTATAAATTAAAAATATCAAACATAACATTTAGTCCATTACCAAAACAAGATGCTTCGTCCGAGCCGTCTCCGCAGTGATTAAAACCATCACACCTTAGAGCAGATTTTATGCAGCGCCCATTTTCACATTCAAAATCAGATATAGCATAGCAGCCTGAAATTAAAAATGCAATAATAATAACAACATTCAACTATTTATTTTAGTGTTCAAAGAAATACTAACTACATCCGATTATAAATATTATCGAATAAAAATGTTTGACTAATACGTCTTTTAAGAAAACTTCTTTCTCGAATATTATTATTATTATTATTTCTGTACTACAAATACAAAGTTAAGAAAGTTTTGAATATGGTTCGGTTCGTCTACATCTGTGTATCCGTGTTCTTATTTCTGTAAATATTTTCAGAATGCCTTGAAACTTATACAGGTTATTCAAATTCACCATATAGTATATTTCTTATTAAAAATTGTAAATAAATAGTATAATGGTTTGGTAAGTTAAAAGCTTTGAAAGAACACCATCAAATGCATAAAACTCGCAACACTTATTTCGGGTCTAAATAAAACGCAATGCCGCTTTGTTTGCAGCACTCGTGTCGTGCCTACTTTGTTTACCTGACGAAGGGTCGTGTATTATTTGGAGACAATTGTTTCGATTTTTTTTTAAATGTTTTTTTTTTTTTTTATTTATTAAAATTCAACGCCAGCCCTCGCTGCATTTTTGTTATTCTTTAAGTACAATAGTTTGCCTCTAGACCAGAAGGATACTTACTGATAAATATGCTTTATCAGAAGGGCAGTAATTTTTTACTTCCATTACCCTAGTACCGTAGGTAATGGAAGTATTGTATTTGGTCCAAAAATTCAATATCGAGATTTCACCTGATTTACACGTTTCAAGGTCCCCTGAGTCCAAAAAAAGTGGTTTTTGGCAATTGGTCAGTGTGTGTGTGTGTATGTATGTGTGGAATCTTCTGGCTATCATATCTCTGAAACTAATAAAGATAGAACTACAAAACTTCAGAATTAAGGCAGGTCTGGTGTACAGATGAATTTTCCAAATTTTGGTGAAAATTGAAAAATCGGAAGTAGGACATCGGAGACCGGAAGTGGACCGTAAGTCCGTAGCTCAAAAACGGCTCTAACGATTTTCTTCAAATTTGCTATGTAAACACTCTATTAGATGTCCTTTCGAATGATATAGTTGGTTAGTTCAGGAAAATTGATAGGCGTCCTGTATAAATAGCTCAATTTCAGGTCTCGCATCCTTTAAAAACTGCCGTACTTTTTTTTTTCAAACTCGCCGTATTAACTCCATTTTAAATATCCTTTTGTATGTAATTATTGATTTCTGGCCAATAATTGTTTTTTTGAAAAAGTTGGTATCTCAAAAACGGCTCTAACGATTTTCTCTTTAGGTCACTTTTATGTTTTCTGATCACATTATCTGTTAAAAATGCATATAATACGTGTAATAGTGGGTAATGGAAGTCGTGTGGTTGTTTCACACCATATTTTTTCAACTGCAATCCAAGAATATTAATGCTTGATAAGTTTACGAAAAAGCCCTCTGTGGAAAAGGGGTTGAAAAAAAAAAAAATGATTATTAAATTTGAAGAGACTGGATAGTTGGGTATGTTGCGAGGAAGACAACAGAAACTAATTTCAAACAAAATTGGGTTAGAATTCATATTGCTGTGATCTAAAGAACTCCATTTTCTACAGGGAAGGGGGGGGGGGGCAACTGAAGTGCAAAACCTATTGTTTTTAATAAAATCTAATTTATGTTTTTCTTTTTATAGGATCTTTTGAAGCTGCACTCTTTTATAGCAAGAAAAATTCTTTGAAATTCTGTTGCAGTATAACAACACATTTGAAAGATGGATAAAAAAAAAGGCTGAAGATACACTGCTCAAAAAAATTAGGGGAGCACATGGTTTTAACGAAATTACGCGAATGCTTTTACCAATAACTAATGTCAAATAAAACATTCATAATTTAAAGCTTGGCAGAAAACAGAAAAAGAAAACTTCATATGCAAATCAACGTTCACAACGTCAAAAAACAGAAAATGGATATTAGTACAGAAATCGTGTTTTCACAGAAGCTTCTTTTTTTCGCTCAGTATTGAAATTCAACCATTCGGCTTTTGTTTTGAGAAAATGTGAATTGAAAATGTCACGTCACCATGATCTACCGGAGTGGCGTATTATCGGGAGACCTGAATTATAAGTTATAATCGCAAAAACCGGACAGACCTACTTGACTGTAGAAAATATAGTTTTTTTTTTTTTTTTTAATTATTATACATAGTCGAATTTTTATGGATTTTCGTCTATAGGCTCAAACTACTTAAAGTTCGTTTTAGTAATGTTAAATTATTAAAACATAGAAGGACAGATAAATATTTGATATTGCAAATTTACCATTTTTAGTTATTTTACAGGGACTCACAAAAATTAAAAAAATTACGATGCATTAAACGACGTACAACTTCGGACAAAATACTCAAACACACTACTTTGATTTTCCCTATTGGTTATTTAACAAAGTCTCTCATTTAAATAAACGCAAATTATTTAATGTTCGAAAGTCGAATGGAGTCATTCCAGATTTTCCCCCTTTAGCTTTGTGAATACAAAGAAAACCTTTTCTTACCTTCATATCTAAAGGTTGTATATATAATTGCCAGATGAGATTTGTTTGTAAAGTATCCAATAAGTCGAATGTAAAATCCACTTGTCGCTGGTACAACAAATTCTTGACCTCTGGGCATTTTGTGATGCTGATATGTAGTAACTGATTCAAGAAGAGGAGCAACTGAATGTTGACCTTGTCTTATAGTCAACGTAGATTTAGGACCTAAAAAAAGACATTTATTTATTATCCAAAACGCAATATATATATAAGATAATAAATAATAGAATAATAGTAAAAAATCAAATAATAACCAAGTATTAGTTCTATCATCAGGAGAATTACCCAATTATTTTGAGGTTTTTTTTTTTTTTTTTTTTTAATGATTCTTTGCCTGTTATTTTATTATCTAATATTTATTTTACCTTACATATTTTTTATGCTGCGTTTTACCTGTGCATTTCTTTTGTTTTCTTAATTTTTCTTTCTTTCTTAATTTTTACCTTTATTTTTGCTCATAGCTACAGGGTTGCAAACATTTTCATTTATTCCAGAGCATTTTTAGCCCCGCCTCTATTTCATACCACTTATTTTATAGAAAACTTTTCTCCACTATATAACTACGATAAAATAAGAAAAAATTACTCTTAAAATAAAAGTGGTGCGAAATAAAGGCGGGGCTAAAATTGCTCCGGAATAAATTAAAATGTTGGCAACCCCTTTAGCATATAAATTATCTCTGTATAAGTACAAGAAGAGATAAATAGATAAATATACAAATATAGACAGATAGATAGCTGTCTTAATTTTACGTAAGCAAACTAAGGTTTCACTAAGGTTTCCCAAAGTTACCCTAAAATAGCAACAGCAGCATGCTTTTTCAGAGCCTGATTAAGGGGGAAGCACACATTATCTCCGCTCCCACCGGAATATTTTTACAATTATTTTTTACTTCATGTCATAGAAATTCCACGCTTTGACGAGGAAATATTTTTTATAAAAAATGAACGGTGTGAAACAATCCAATTTACTCACCGTTATTAGACACCAGAATTCTTTTAAAATAATTTTTAATGAGAATTTTGTGTTTATTATAGGAGGAAAGTATTTGTTAAAAAATAACGGTGTAAGTATAAATAATGTGTGCTTCCTCCTTAATCAGGCTCTGTGCTTTTTATAATGTTTCTTTCTCTTTCGAAGAGCAGGTCATTAATGAAAAAGAATTTTTTTGGAAATGGCAGTTTATCAGATTAATTTCTACGTCAAAAAAAAAAAAAAAAAAAAAAAAAAATCCAAATTCCCTGATTTTATATGAAATGATAAAAACTGTTTTCTTTCTGTACCCCTTTCCCTGGTGAACAATAAGTTACTAGTGAAGACTAATTTTCCGGAAATTACAACCTGTCTGATCCATTTTCAAGCCTCCAAAATCTCTCTTCTTTGTTTTCATTAAAGTAGTTAAAAGTTATTAAATATTAAAATATTACTTTCTGTAATATCTTTCGCTCGATAATTATTTTATACTATAAAGTTAGCATGTTTAATTCTTACCCATTTCTTCAAACTGTGCCACTCTGATAGAAACTTGAGTGTCCGGCACATGGGAATTTCGGGGACGTATTAACCAAATACAATCAAAAGCTCTGAGGGTGTTGCTTGGAACCATGTTCATCATGGTGATGGCTCCACCATAATCTTCAACAAAACCACCGCAATCTTTAAAAAGAAAATCAAGTTATTCTAAACAATTGGAATAATAAATAATTATTCTTAATTAAAATCTAAATGTGAATGACAAATTCATTTTTTCACCAATCTTTTTATTTACCGTAAAATATCACAAAAGTGCCTTTTCTCGATTAAGTGCACCCCTGTGCTTTTCATATGAATTTCGTTTGTTCTTAAAATACCGAATAAACGCTCCCCTTACACTCAGCAGTAGATTTCCTGAATCGGCGACAGCTTCTTGCGTCTTTCATTTCTTTTACAGAGATCGTAAAAAAACGTATATTTTTACGACTCTTTTATTGAGCTCACACCACAATTTTTATAAAGAAAATTTTCTTATTGATTTTTGTGGTATCTTAGCTTTAACACTTTAGAAAAATTTTCCTTTTAAAAGTTGTGGTGTGAATTCAATAAAAGAAAAGTAAAAATATCGGAGCGCTGTGCATACACAGGGGTCGTACTCTCCGCCCTTTTTTAGGACACTCTCAGAAATAAGAAATTTTTGCCTTTTTTGCCACCACAAATTTAATGCACAAATACTTCTGGTATATTTTTAGTAATGTGTCATGATTATACAGGGTAGAGATAATTTTATAAAAATAGTGGTAGCAATAAATTTGAAAAATTTTCATTTATGAGAGTGTCCTAAAAAAAGGGCGGAGAGTACGACCCCTGGCATACAGCTAACATCCTAATTAACGTTCCGTCATATTGTTAGTCCCGCCCCTTTTTTTACACCAGTAAATTTTTAGAGCATTATTCTCCAAATTCAGTTGCGATTAAATAAGAAGAAAAGTACTCTAAAAAGATACTGGTATGAAAAAGAAGGCTGGGCTAACAATACTACGCAATATTAATTAGTTGTTGGCAAGTATGGCTATGACCCTTGCTTTTATGACATCTGTCTTTGTTGTTATAAATATTTATTTATATTACATAAAATCAGACACTAATTATGTAAAAATGGAAACCATAAGCTTCTAAAACAGCCGCAAATATTTTTAAACAATTTATTGGAAGAGGGGAAAAAAAAGTTTTCCAAATTTTTTCAGTTAGTTGAATGCCAGTTAACCAAGAGTTTTTATTATTGTTATATATATATTTATCATTGCAACTTAAAAGAAAATTATGTTATTTTCATGTAAGCTTAATTTTATCAGGAAAATACATGACAATTGTTATATTTTTGCATATTTTTACCGTTTATCCACCCCTTCCCCAAATATATTTCGATTTTCCTTGAAGACTAAGGATTGAACGATATTTTAGGTTGATGAGAATAAAATGAAATATAGAACTAGTAAAGCATAAAATCTTTCTTGTTTTTAAAATATCCATTTTCTTGTTAATTTTTCTTCAACTAAATTCCCTCGAGCACACTTTCACCCCCAGACTTTTTCAGTATGTCCTCTTGGGGAGGACAGTACATCGTAAAGCCGCTATCAGACGAAGTTCCATATGAAAGGCATGCACATACTATATCATAAACAAGTTTTTTATGATCAGAGCCTGATTAAGGGGGAAGGACACATTATCTCCGCTCTCACCGGAATATTTTTACAATTATTTTTTACTTCATGTCATAGAAATTCCACGCTTTGACGAGGAAATATTTTTTATAAAAAATGAACGGTGTAAAACAATCCAGTTTACTCACCGTTATTAGATACCAGAATTCTTTTAAAATAATTTTTAATGAGAATTTTCTGTTTATTATAGGAGGAAAGTATTTGTTAAAAAATAACGGTGTAAGTATAAATAATGTGTGCTTCCCCCTTAATCAGGCTCTGTTTATGATGGAAACGGGGGAAATACTACTGTTTGATACTTTTGTCTCACTAGACTTCTTTCACGCACTTTTGACTGTTTACATCTCATTCATTAGTTTTCAGCATGAGCTCCTCCAATCAGAGAATCGCGATTCCAGAGTATCCTCTATCCTCATTCCTATTAAACATCCGAGAGGTCAATTATCGCCAAATGCATAGCTGCCAAGTTTTTTAATTTATTCCCGAATGTTGTTAGCCACGCCCTTTTTTCGCACCGCCCTTTTTTCTTCAACATATATTTTTGATTTAATAAGAAGAAAATTATTCTAAAAGGATTACGGTGTGATAAAAGGGCGGGGCTAACAATATTCCGGAATAAATTATAAAACTTGGCTGCTATCGCCAAATCTTGCGCTCGTTGTTTACATTTATGGATTTCGTTTATGCTTAAAAATAACCCTTGATTGAGCTTAAGAGAGTCGTTCAGTAACTTTGAGCTGCATTATATTGTATTTCAGAATATACGTTCTTCCGTCTGATAGCAGCTTAGAAAGTCCTGCAGAGTAGGTGTGTTATATGGGATTTTACTGTAATATACGTAAAGATTTATTTCCTCCTGTTTTTTTAAAAGATAGATGTAATCTAGTTGTTAGTAGGTGTTCTAAAATTAAATCTCCTAATGAAGAGAATTGCAAAGCTTTGTGAAAAGATTATAACTCCCTAAGGTGGGTACGTACCTGTGGAAGGTCTGTTTAGCCAATACTTTTCAGGATCTGGAATAGAAAATATACATTATTTGTTTATTATAAATTCATTATTTGTACTCATATATTTCAAAGTTTATAATAGAATATAAGATCAACTTACAGCTAACGAAAGTATATTTTGCTTGAAATCCTGTACTGGGATACTCATCGTTGGCTTGAAATTTCACAGTTAAGGTTGGTCCTGAAGAAATTATGGCTGGAGGGCGGAAGGTGTTTCCATTGTAAACATCTATTCGAGTTCCATTGCTGTCAAAAACCTAGAATTATAAATAGTAATAAAATTCTTATTAAATGCGAGTGTCATAACATATGAGATAGCTAGCTATATATATTTTTTTTTTACTTAGAATACATGGTAATTTGGTAATACAGAGTGGGCCATATGAATCTAGCCCCGTGAAATGCAAGGAGTGGCCAACATAATGCCAATCGTTTTTAATGTAAATCAAACAACACTTCTCAAAATTATTGGTGACTATTAAATAGAAAAGTCGCGCAATCTGGAAACACTGCAGTGCGCGTTTCTTTTGAAATTTGCATGTTATTTGTTTCTTAAAAATATACACAATATTCATATTTGTACAATCAATATACTATGGATTCAAATACTTTGATAAGAGAGAGTGTAATTATAATGCATATTCATTTGTAATATAAATGTGAATATAGAAAATTTTGTTCTGTAAAATTGTAACTTATGAGAATAACGCCCACAGGTGGACCTTACTGTCAAAAGACAAAAACATGCGGTCGCGAAAGTGTTAATTTATCCCGGAGCATTTTTAGCTCCGCCGTTATTTCGTACCACTTTATTTGTAGAATAATTTTCTCCATTGTGTAACAATGGTAAAAAAAAAAAAAAAAAATCTTAAAATAAAAATTGCATGAAATAAAGGCGGGGATAAAAATGCTCCGGAATAAATTTATTAAAATGCTGGCAACTCTGATAATACAAATAAAGTGCGTTTTATGATGACCACGCCTTGTTTTCATTATGCGGGGCTGGTGCAGTGTTGCCAGATTGCACGAATTTTTTATTTAATATTCACCAATAATTTTGAGAAGTGATGTTTGATTTACATTATAGACGATTAATCGTCGATTATGTACATTAAATATCTCTTCTCAATATTATTGGTGACTGTTGAATTAAGAAGTTGCGCAATCTGGCAACACATTAAAGAGTTAAGGAAAAAAAAAAAAAAAAAAAAAAGAAGGTAAAAGAAAACCCAAAAATAATTATAAACGAAAAAAAAAAAAAAAAAAAAAAAAAAAAAATCATATTTTTTAAATGTATTTAATTTTTCTGTCTTTATCTTTTAATTTTTACATAATGTGTAAAGAAATTTTATTAAATATTTAAACAAACTTTCTACAAAAAACCCGAGTAAAACGAAAATATTACTTAGTTTAACTTTCAGATACCTATACAATAAGAGTTCAGTTTATAAATAAGTCATGAATACCTTTAACGCTCACTTACATAGTTGCCTTGGAAAAGATTTAAGATTTAAAAAAAGCTCTCCGAATATTGTTAATCTTTTAAATACCAAAGTGTGTGGAACTTTTTTCTTCCAAAGATTAAAGATTGATCGATGAAGAAATAAATAGGGATTGATAATGTCATAGGCTTCTAAGATGCACACTTTGAGACTATAATACAATTAGTGGCTGATAAAAGTTGTTTATTTTCGGCCTCACGCATCTTTCGGGTAATGGACGTGAAATAAACCAATTATGCATATACAAATTAAGTTTTGTCCTCGAAATTTATGCATTTATGGCAGTTTTTAATCATAGTACAGATAAAGCAGTGATTAAACTAGTATGTTGTGGCCATCACAAAACTTTCTTCTATATTTTACTATACAAATTCATACAGGTCTGTGAAATTACACTTTTCGATTTTTTTTCTTTTCTGCTGCGTTGAGTGATTTTTAATGTGTTTTAATATACTAAATTCATAAATAATTGTCTTTTTATCACGTATAGATTTTTCACAAAGAAATGCTAAAGTTCGCAAGAATTCACATAGAGGCTATACCAAATTCGAACCTATTTATGTATAGAATACATTAAAGTAGGTTATAATTTACTCATTATCTTTTAAATGTGTTTCATTTATTCGAAGTTCCCCATAGTGATTTTTGTCTTGTTCAAGGCTGGAGGTGTGTGTGTGTGTGTGTGGGGGGGGGGGGGTATTCTCAATGCAGCATCCAACAATCATCTGCTAACATGTTAATACTCCATTGTCCCTGATACCTCCTCTACATTTCTTTCGCACCTTGATGAAATTACTCTCCCTGTTCTTCCCTCACATCACCCAGATTTCCCAGAAAATAACTTAGATGGGAGTTTAAAAATTAGGGCTTTAACCTGAAAAATTCCCGTTTTTTGCCAAAACTGTACTTGGTGGAAATTTTAGAATATTTTTTTTTCTTATTCAGCATCCAAAAACACCAGAAAAACGCATCACCTTCAAAAAATAAAATAAAATAAATGAATAAATAATAAATAAATAAATAAAATAAAATAAAATAAATTTCATCGTAGACTTGTGTAATTTATTAAGATAATTATTTATTAAAATTGTTTTCCATAATGAACGCAGACGATTTATTTCTGATAGAAGTACGACACTAAATGTCCAAAGAAAATTGATTTTAGGCTCTATTAACAATATCTTGAAAGAAAAAAAGTTTTTTTAGGTAGATTCCTTATAGGAGATCTACCTATTGCAATGGTTCTCATGACACGACTTCTAAAAAATTTCTTCATATCTTCACCGATCATGACCTCTAGAACCCAAAACCACCCTCCGTTCAAAAATTTATATATATATATATATATGTATAACGCTTTTTCCCATGTTAAGTTGTGAACACGAAAACTGGAGTAATTTTTATTTAAATTTAACCAGCTCGGGATATGTTGTCTGGACAGTAAAAATCTCGGTCGAGTTCGCAGATGGGGTATCCTGCTCAAAGGGGGTGGAAATGGTGGGGGGTGGAAATTTTCATTTGCCCATAATTTCTTTAATATTGAAAATATGAAAATACTTCAAATCAGGCGAATTACCGCCTTACCCCAAAGAACAACTTTTGTATTTAAACTTTTTCGATAACTTCAATTGCTTAAAAGTTACAAGTTAAAAAGTGATTTTTCTTGTGATGAAGCCGACATTTTCTGTAGCTTTCATTGCAAAAATTTATAATCTGATGCTTATGTCACGTGCAAATGATAATAAAAAATATCACTGAAAATATAATAAAATTTTAATCATGTTTTAAACAATATAATAATCTGATAAAAAAAAAAAAAAAAAAAAAAGTTTAATTTAACACAAAATATGACGTCACAATTACAACAATGTACTGAGAAAAATGAAATAAAATTTCATCCGTGATTTTAAACAAATAAAATAAAAGTTAATAAAAAAAATAAGTAAATAAAATCAACATATACTAGGGCTAAGCAGATTTAGACTTAGCTTTATGACATAGATGCTATAATGTAAAAGATAAATGTCATCATTAAAAAAAAAAAAAAAAATCTTGTAAATCGATGGGCGTGTTCAGTAGAGCGCCCGATCCACGACCGGTCGAAAGATTCCGAGCCAAAGCGTTCAGTGGTGTCGACCGATCCAGAGTCACATCGTTCAGTGGAATGGACCGATCTCGACCGGTCGTGGATCAGAAAGCCCAGAAAAATTTCTTGATCCATTGGGTCACGTGATGGATCAAATGCGCAATAGGTTGAAAATCAGGCTCTGATTGACATTACGCAGTGAAAACCTGAACAATGAACATCTGTTTTTGACAATGATTGTTTATTTGTTTGATTAGCTGAGGATTAATACAGATGTACCTATTTATATGCATTGTTTGTGCTGTAGAAAATAAGGTAAGTAATTCCATAAAATGCTAAACTATATTATGTTTATTTATTTATTGTGTAAAAAAGATTTTTTACGTAATAACGATTTTCGATACGTAATTTTTTTTATTGATGAACGTAACATTCAAACATAAAATTAAAACAAAAATTTACACAATTTTAATTGAAACAAAAAAAAATATATTTTTTTTTTTAATTCGGACGCTATCATATTTTGTTAATTTAATATATAAAAATAAGCTGGGAAGAATTATATATATATATATATATATATATATATTTTTTTTTTTTTTTTTTTTCAGACAAAGCTTTTCATTCATACGATTGTTTTTTGTTTACAAATAGAAAAGTTTGTAAACGATTGTATTTTTTACCTTTAAAACAATAAGTTAACTATAAGTAAATAAATTAAAATCCTTCCACATATTTTTAATTTAGGTAAAAATAAGTTTAAGATGTCAATTATTAAATTTAATAAACCAAACAGACTGTAAAAAAAGTAGCTATAAAATTATGCAGTGTTGTTTACATTGCTAGTTTATTTTAATATTCAGTCGGTAATAAGAGAAAAAGCTCTTTATATTGATTCATAAATCGAAGAAGAAAATAAGATTATTTTTTATATAAATCCATTATATTAACTGAACAGCATATTTCATATTTTATATAATTTATTTATTTATTTATTTTCAAAAACGTTTTTGTTGTACATTTCTGTTCATAATAAAATTCGAAGAGAAAGAAAGGTGTTTTAAGTGCTCATTTAAGATAAATCTACTCTGCTCCTTTAAAAATAAATGTAACGTAACATTCTTAACATTTTCATGATTAAAATTTATACGTGAATTTAGAAAAATCATAACCAAAGTAATGTATATTAGTAATTTGTCAGTACAATCAATTAATAGCTTCTTATTTTTTGTTAGCAGAGTACAGAATTCTACATTAATAAGAAAGAAGTAAAACTGTTATTACATAAAAGATCTTTCTTTCTTATTTTTTTTTTTTTTTTTTTTTTAAGAAAAAACGTAATATAGTTTAGCATTTTATGGAATTACGTATTAAAAGTCCAGACAAAATAAACAACAGAAATACAATAACTTTCTAATTGCTAATACAGGTCAAATTAGATAGATGGCGCTGCTCCTATCACGTCAAAATTGTTCCAAAGCGTTCAGTAGATTCCTGGCCCGATCCAAGACCGGTCCAGGATCAGTGACGTCATCGCCCGGTCGAATTGATCCATCTCGGGCGCTCTACTGAACACGCTCGATGCTAAACGAATTAAACTGGCATGGTAGAAAAGGTAATAAATAAATTTGGGGACATTTAGGTATCCCTTTAACAAATGAACTAGGGACGATTTTAATGAATTTTCCGTTGAAGTTTATTTTCATGAAAATTTAAATTTAAATTAAAGTATTTCATTACTGGAATTCCCTTATTTTGATAAATAAAATTATACCATTTAAAAAAAAATAAAGAACACTCTTTTATTGAAAAATGAACTAATAAAGGTTTTAGAAAACTATTACATACTTTTAAATCTTTATTAAAAAAAAATTAATTGTTGCCACTCGACATTATACAAATACATCCAAATCCTGTGTCACATACGATAGTTTTATATAAGTATAGATTTTTTGTTTGCCCTTGGAACCTGCCCCTGATGGAAAAAGCGCCTGGAAACACTTGTATCTAGTACTGTCATTGATTATGAAGTCGTGTGCAAAATTTCAGGTCCTTTGGAAGAGAAGAAGTTGCCGAAAATTGAATTGCAAAATTCCGTTACATACATTAATAGCTGCATCATATCAAGTTAATAAAAGTGTGTTAATTAAAAACCTTGTTAAACGCTTTAATTAATCATTTAAAAATATAAAATTAAAATAATACGTCAATCTTAATACAAATATCGTTTGTGGTGAATAGTTTAGAATGTCAGTTTAGGCAAGAATTTAAAATTTACGATTGAGAGTAATACGTTACAGCTTCCTTTGACTTTTTATCTTGTCGAAACAAGATATTAGTCTGTGAAGAGATATGAGGTTTTCGCGTGGAAAGAAAATATAATGACGCCAAAGCTGCCTTTCTCCATCTCCAAGCTCACCAAATTTTGTCGCCAAGTCAAAAATTTCGTCGTCAACTATCAACTTTTGCCGCCAAATCACAAATTTCATTGCTAAGTCGCAAATTTTGTCACCAAAATCTCGCCAAATCATGCAATTTACTAAATTCATAACAATTAACATTGAAATTCAGCGGTGCCAAATGCTCAAATGTTAACTAATGTTAATGTTAATGTTCCAGCTTATGTGAACCAAAACAGTTTCACTTTACAATTTTTACTCATCTGGCAATAAGAATCACAAAAACACAACACAAAACTTTCAATAATTCAATAAAAATTACAATGAAATAACTATTCAAAAACTGCTACCACTTATCTGTAGTTGACTTGACCATAACAACGCCAGGCTTACCAGAACTAGTGAGATCACAAGTGCATTTTCACGTTTCTATTACTTTTTCTTTTAAAAGAAAGATATTGAACAACAGCTATATGGATTTTAAATAAAAAATATAATTTTGATTAAGCTTGGGTGGGGAGAGGGGTGTAGCCCAATAGCCCCTTCCGGGATTCACCATTGCTGGGATTGTATATCTTTAAGGCTTTTATTTATTGAATGATTATGAGCTTGAATTTTAAAAAATTGAAACATTTACAAACCAATAAATTTAGCCTAAAATTTTAAGTAGAATGAATAAAACCCTTTTGTAGTTGAAAATTAAATTTCTTGAAAACAGAATAGCGACGTAAATAATGCAATGTGTGGGAACAAAACCATTGGCTAGGTATTCATGCATATGTAAAATTTCTTTACAATTGTAACATTAACGTAAAGGAATCTACCTTTGCCTTTAAGCTTGCCGAAAAGGGATTTTTTTTTTTTAAATAAAAAAAATCGATAACTTTGTTTTAAATTATCACAGATCAATGGTTTAACCCTTCGTTTTAAAAATATTGACGAATTCTTTTCAAAGATAAACATATTGAAAATTTCCTTCCTTCGTTGGGGGTGGGGGGGGGGGGGGGGAGGGACTTCCCCGCCAGGAGAGGGGAAGCGTGTTCATATATATATATATTTCCCTTGTTGACTGTTATTATAATAAATAATTATTTTATCTCATATTGATTTGTTAAAAATATTTTTCACTGTGTACATTTATTGGAAATTTTGACCTATACCACAATGATAAAAATTTAGAAAAATCAGGATGACAACAGCACCCTTTAGACAATTTTCACCAAAAATTGACAGGCACTAATGTATGTCAAAGTGCTCTCGCATATTAATTTGTATGAAATTCTGTGCAGCAGTTCCTGAGGTACAGTTGGCAGGTCAAATTGTGTTCTAGACCTCTCATAAAATGTAAACCCATTAAAAACCCGAAGTCGAAAATTTTTATGAAATTTATACTTTTTTCTATTGAATATATATAAAATAAAAATGTAATTAAAGTAATTTTACCATCTTCGAAGATTTTTTAGCATTATTAGCTTGTAAGCTACATATATTGTTAGAATAGTGTAGTATTATAAGAATACTAGATATTTTATTTTATTTTATTTACAGTCGGTAACAAAATTCTCCGAACACTAGCAAAAATTCCTATGTAAAAAAAGTACACTTAATATAGTTTCGTTAAATGAATCCTTGTCGAATCCTGTTCTTAGTCAGTCTAAAAACAATATTCGACAAGGATTTATTTAACAAAACTGTATTAAGTGTATTTTTTTTTACATAGGAATTTTTACTAGTGTTCGGAGACTTTTGTTACCGACTGTATTTTATTTTTTTATTGATTGTTAGACGAAACACTTTGCAAAACAGAGTAAATGATTGCGCATACATAAATAAAGTAATGTATTGTAACAGTTGTATATAAAAGTTATAGAATAGAGTTGAAGTTTTATACCGCGATAATAATAATAATAATAATGATAATAATAAACATGTCGGCAGCTAAAGTATCCAAGCACTAGCAAAAATTCCTATGTAAAAAAAGTACACTTAATACTGTATTGTTAAATAAATCCTTGTCGAATAATGTTCTTAGACGGACTAAGAACATGACTCGACAAGGATTTATTTAACAAAACTGTATTAAATGTACTTTTTTTTTTTATATATAGGAATGTTTGCTAGTGCTCGGATACTTTTGCTGCCGACTGTATACTTGATTTAAAAATAAATTTTAAAACATAAAAACGGGTTTATTTGAAATTTATGAATTAAGGCATAAAAGTAAAAAAAAAAAAAAAAAAAAAAAAAAAAAAAAACATCCAATGATTTAATGGTAGCAAGCTATTACAAAATACATCCACAATTTTATATAGTGAACAATAAAAAATATATATACCATCTCCATCTAGAACAAATAAGTAGTCCTCTTCTGAAACCCTAAACTGGCTGTTCTTTCTCTGTTTGTGAGATAGCAGCACCACTCCGAAATTTAAAAAGCGATGTTTCGGCCAGATACAAAAATAATCTTAAAATTCGTCCCACCAGTGTGTAAGAGATTCTGCTGTCGAAGTTGGCAGGTGGAAAATACAAAATTATCCCAGATCGCGCTTGTCGGCCTAGCCATTCAGAGTTTTCCGTGTTTTTCTCCGAAACTCGCGTAAATATGGGCTAGGAACCCTTAGAGAAATTTCCCACGGAGGGCATTCAGCACAGTCCTAGGACCCTCGTGTGGTCAATCAGCCTTAACTGTTATACCTGCATCTACAGTCGGTAACAAAAGTGTACGAACACTAGCAAAAATTCCTATGTAAAAAAAGTACACTTGATACGGTTTTGTTAAATAAATCCTTGTCGAATCCTATTCTTACTCAGTGTAAGAACATGATTCGATAAGGATTTATTTAACAAAACCGTATGAAGTGTACTTTTTTTGCATAGGAATTTTTGCTCGTGTTCGGACACTTTTGTTACCGACTGTACATTAAATTTCTTAGCAGGTGCGAGTGCGTAGTTGCTGTTTTAATGATGCACAAGCGCCTAGTTTTTGCGCCTGATGAAGGGCCGCGCTATCATTTTGACGCAAAACAACTGTTGCGAGTTTGTTTTTCAATTTACTGTGTTTACTTACGAAGTTATTTATTTCTTAAATTAATTATTGTTTGAATTTAATTACCGTAATTTTTGGTAGATAACCCGCAAGTTAGATGTGTCATTTCTCCACCAGAAATTTTAATTAATAGAGAAATCTATACTCTTTCGAAGGGAAAGCTCGTACAAATATACATTTATTTATCAATTGAAATTTCTGGTGCAAAACTGGATTATATAACCTGCGGGGTATCTACCAGAAATTACGGTAATTTAGATGTTTCAAATCAAAAATCACTTTAATATTAAAAATGTTATATATATATATATTCTTTTTACACATTTATGATTAGTTATGTGTTTAACAGTCATTTTTGAAATTAGCAATTTTAAAAAGAAAATACAGAGTGAGCGTTAAAGCGCTAAATACTAAATTATAAGGAGCCAAAATTAGCAACCTTTTATAAATTTATCTAATCTGTCATTCAACGACAAATCTGCTCAAATAAACTCAATAAAAACGGAAAATTTAAAATAACTGTACAACCACCTCTAAAAATAATCTTTTCTGAGTCTCTAAAAGAAACACTGTACCCTACCACACTCAAGAGAGTTTAAATAGTAACACCATTCATTAAATATTCTTTAAATCCTTTAATACTAAGGTTTGCAAAACTTTAAGATTGTCTTTGTGATCAATTAGAAAATAAATTGGCGATGATAATGTCATAAGTTCAGACTATACGCTTTGACGATAGGAAAACGAAAATAGAATTAGAGATAAGATGATTTATTTTCTAAAGTCATTCAGCTATTTTTAAACGGAGCTGGAGGTAATAGTGGAAAGATAGTGCTGTTCATGGAATGTAGGTATTTAAAGTATATTATCAAAAGTTTTAAAGTTTAAAATTAGCTAAACTTTAGTGTATATCCCTATGATAATAAAATATTATTTTGTTATATTATTACTTTTTTTTTTCTTTATATATATAGTTTCTCGGGGAAAATGTTCTGCAAAATACAGAGGAATTTCATTTAAATTATTTTATCTATCCATTCAACCCCACTTGTGGCCGAGCGATTCTGCACTCAAATCTGGTAGATGGGAAGTGTCGGGTTCGATCCCAAGTGCGATCATCGACCTAGCCGTTCGGAATTTTCTTCTTTTTCTTTTCTTTTTTTAAACTCGCGTAAATACGGGCTAAGACCCCTTAGAAAGACTCCAACAGATGGCATGCCATCCATGGGCCTATGACCCTAGTGTAGTCAATCGGCCTTAAGTCATACAACATTTATCAATTCAATTGGTTTTCATAACCAATTGGAAAAGAAAACTTTCTAAAGGGTTCTTTTATTTATTTATTTTTCCAAAAATATGTGTAACATTTTACATAAGCATAAAGAAGCAGAGAGTTGACTGAAATTGTTTTTCTAAACGTCAGAATGTTTGTTTCAGGAAAAGTTCAAAACAAAAATTATTATTTTAGTACGTCACAGAATAATGCAATAGAATTTACAGGTACAATTTTCAAAACACAAGTTTTAAGGTGTCTCAGAAGCTCAAACGATCAGAGGCTTTCCCAAAAATTTTATCCTTAATTCAAATGAATTTCTCTTTATGCTCGAAACTCGCATAAACACGGAGAGCCAAAACCCCCCACGGAACACAGTTCATCCAGGCCTGGGACCTCGCGTAGTCAATCGGCCTTAATACCTACTCCATCATCAGGCCCTGATTACCCAATAGGCACGAGAAGCATGTGCTTCCCCTGGAAAATTTTGGAAGGGCCCCAAATTAAGCAGAATATGGGCCCCGAATTGTCAGATTGTGGGCTAAATGCATTGTCTGATTATAAGAAGTCACAGTACACTTGACAGCACAACTATAATTTCTAGATTATATAGGAAATATGCTAATGAAGCTTTTACACATTCATTTATAATGGAGTAATTTCATATATATTGTGGCGGCTTTCACCAGTTTATATTTTGATACAAAAAATAAGTTAATTTACTTGTCTACATTTTAAGTGAATTTAGTTGTCCTCAATTCCAGGTAACTACAAAATATAATGAAAAACTTAAAATTTTTTTGAGATATTTGTATGAGGGGGGCCCCCCAATTGGATTTGTGCTTCCCTTTAGTTGTAAGGTTAATCGGGCCCTGTCCACCATCGCCTCCTTTTATGTTGATGTGTGTGTGTCTGTCGAAATGTGATAGTCTCTAAACGAATTGACAGATTTAAACGCAGTTTTTTTTTTTTTTTTTAATTTGAACGCTGATTTAATCGGAACGGTTTTCAGCTACGTTTGATGAAAATGTATTGGATTTTTTTTTTTTTTTTTTTTTTCCCCTTCTGGCCGTACTGGTATTTTAAAATTTGTAAGCTCGCAATTTTTCAACCTCAGAATTCTTCCCGTGTAATAAATAAATATATTTTCTTTTATGTATAGAAAAAAATGAATGTGTTATTTATTTATTTTTGGCATCTTCTTCTTCTTTTTTAAAAAATAAACTTGGAGTTAAAATGAGGTTTATAGTGAATATGTTTTGAACCAATTATCCAATTGAACTAAAGCAGACCCGTTTGCTATATTTTGTCCTGATTAATAAGTGTACCAATTTTTATGTCGATCGGTTGATTGGTGTAGATTTGTATAGCGCACTAAATATCTCCGGACAGATACGATAAACTTTTAGCTTTACGTACATAGATTTATATACCAGCTGATAATACTGCACAAACTTTATTCACAAAATTCATTTTACTTAAACTTTTCTCTTTAAATTCCATAGTCCGAATTTTTCGACAGTTCAAAGCAGACTCGGTTCCACTCAAATCGAACTATCTAGACTCTATTGTATAATAAATACATACTGTATAATCTGCTTGGAGGTTCATTATAAACTCTATTAAAATTAAATACCAATCCAACCTTATGGTTAATTTGATATTTAATTAACCATATTAAATGGTTAATTAAATGGTTTTAACTTTATTAAAATTAAATATCAAAAATCCCCTTTAATATACTTACAAATATTTTATTATTAACGGTCAGCCCTAAAAAAAAAAAAAAAAAAAAAAAAAAAAGAAAAAGAAAGGTAGGGGAGAGGGTGTAAAAAATATTGAAAAAAAGCATAAAAGTAAAAAGAGAGAAAGAAAGAAACCCCCCACACAATCACAAGTGGAAAAAAGAAAAAGAAAAGAAAGGAAAAAAAAAGTCAACTGCCACTGGTTGAAATATGCTCCAAAAATTGTTAAGACAATAATACAAAAAGATTGAAGGATAAATCGACAATGCACATCTCTGAAAAATAACAGTATTAATCGAATCTTAATTATGCTTACCGATATTCCAAAAATTAATTTATTTTAAGTTAATTTAGGATGCTTTAAGTTTTGTGAACATTCAGTGTTAGAAACTTTTCTTTAAAGATTAATTCCACAAACATTTTGCATAGGAACGTATTATTGTTTTAATCCCTAAACAAAAGTCCTGAAAGTCAAATATTGAAGTTTAGTCTTTAGATGTACCTCAACGTAAGACCAAAGTGACAGCTGGAAATCTGTAAAGATGAGTTGCACAAATCCTGAAGGGTCGATATTTTGCAAGATAAACTCTGCGCTATAATCGCTGGGATAGCCACCAGGGAAGTTGGGAGACTGAATTAAACCTGAACTATTACTCTGATAGTAGTCATAACCTCCTTTATAAACATAGATATTTTCTGAAAAAGAAAGAATATGTATATTCAGCAGTTAATAGCAAAATAAAAAATGTTTTCAGATATTTAAGTTAGAATATAAGTATTCAGACATGCGAAACTTTTTTGACTAAAATTTTCTCATGGATCATAAAAAGAAAATGAACATGAATATGGCATATTACAGAAAAGAAATTTAATATATGTAGACACATATATGTTACGGTCAATATGATTAATTGGTAATCATTAATAGTAACTGGAATAACCAGTGATTATTAATAATAAACAAATAAGCCAATTAAAACGATTAATTTATGAGAATTTACCCCATTGACCGGTTATTATTAATAATTACCAATGAAGTTTAGTTAAAGTGAATAATTTTTGAGAATTTGCTACATTGACCGGTTATTATTAATAATTACCAAAGAAGTGTGTTCAATGTAATAGTTTTCAACGAGTTTAACTAGAGATTTCCATTACTAAGGTATGACTATAATTAATCATATTGAATAAATTTCCTTGGTAATTATTAATGATAATAGGTTAATGTGATTAATGCCCTTTATTTAAACCCATTAACCAAACTCCTTTGGTAATTATTAATAATAACAACCGGTTAAAATGATTAATGACCATTAATTAATTACATTCACCAAACGAAGCGGTTATTATTAATAATCATCGTCTATTGTTAATAATAATCGGATTTATTACTTTAACTGTAACATACATATATATTTGTTTAAACTGAAAAAATAAAATCAAAGTTATTCAAATAATATAAAATTTTTAAAATTAAAATTTGAATCAGAAAAAAAAAAAAAATAAATAAAAATAAAAATAAATTACAAAATCATATATTATAGAAGAGAAAACTAATAATATTTTGGGGAAAAAAAAAACGAATTGAAAATCTTCAAATTTTTTTTATATAATGTTAAAATAATAATACTAATACCCTTTAAAAATTTTTAGTTACAATTTTGAATAAAATTATTTAAACCAAAAAAGAGCATAAAACATAATAATCTCTTTATATTATAAAATAATAATAACTGAATCGTATAATAATTACTCAACTGAATAAATTGATATTAAAATTTTAGTAGTACAACATTAAAGCATTTAAGATATAAATTTCAATGTGAAATATTGCATATTTCAGAAATGAAAACTAATAATTTTATGAAAAATTTTCTGATTTAAATTTAACATTTTTAAAAATTTCAGATTCTTTTCATTCACACATTTAAAAATTTTTGACATTTTTGTATAAACATATGAAGAAAGTATTCGATTATTTGTAAAAATTTTCGACCTCTGGTATTTGATTAATTTACACGTTTTTTGAAGTTTTGTGGAATTTACACATATTGAAGAAATTTTTTCTAAAATCATACCATAGCTGCCAATATTTTAATTTATTCCGGAGTATTTTTAGCCCCGCCTTTATTTCGCACCACTCTATTTATAGAAAATTTTCTTCAATACATAACTTCGATAAAATGAAAAAAAAAAAAAAAAAAAAAAAAAAAAAAAAACACCTCTTTTAAAAAATAAGTGGTATGAAATAGAGGCGGAGCTAAAATTACTCCGGAATAAATTAAAATATTGGTAGCTATGATCATACTGGTGTGAATAAAGGGCGGCGTTAACAGTACTACGGAATAAATTATAAATGTTACCAGGCATGGCAATAGTTAATCAAGAAAAAGAAAGTTTGTATGTACATAGCTGCCAATTTGTACTTTTTTTTTGAGGGGGGGGGGGGGGGTAGCGGAAATTTTTAATAAGATTTTTAGCAGTTTTCTGTGATTAAACGCGATGATTTTTTTTTTTTTTTTTTTTTTTTTTGCAAAGAAATAGTGGTGTTAAAAAAAGTACAAGTTGGCACCTAAATATATAGGAGTAATGACAATGTCCATTGCTGGGGTGGAAGTAGCTCCCAGGAGATGTGTGTGCAAATTTTCAATATGAATATTTGCAAAAGACCTTATCAATATCTTAAAAACGAATGTTTGAACCATAAATATGTGAAAACTTGAAACAAAGTTATTGATTATGTATATATATATAATGCTGAGAATTGTAAATCATTATCTATATATACATATATATATATATACAGTCAAACCTCGTTAACGTGAATCTCAAAGGGAATAAAAAAAATTATTCATGTTATCAGTAGTTCATGCTTACAGTAACTCAGAAACTAATCTTCATTTTGACGGGGACTGTGGAAACAGTTCATGTTAATAGTAATTCACGTTAAGCGTGTTCACGTTAACGAGGTTCGATTGTATATATATAACGCATTTTTTTTTTTTTTTTTTTTTTTTTTTTCAGATGTCGTTTGTAGGCAAATATATTAGCACCGAATTTGGAAATAGGTTCATTTGGAAATGGCGACCGAAGGCTTACTAGTTAAATAATAAAAAAAAAGAAAGAGAGAGAGAGAGAGTGTGTGTGTGTGTGTGTTGACAATGAACCCGTGAAAAAATAATTAATTTATCACTTATTGTCTTAAATTAAATACAGAGTGATTGTAATTAAAGTTACGATTTCAAAGCGCTGTAATTTTAAAACTAACGGTCAGAATGACTTGATATTTCACCAGATCAATCGTGAGGCGGTGGAATTTTGTTTGGCAAGGAGGGGGGGGGGTTCCAAATTCCGCTAATCATCCGTAAGGTGTTTGTTTCACGAAGCTTCTCTTGTCACTATGAATGTTTCCGCTGTGAACACGTATTCATGTCTTTTGTTTTTTTACATTGTCTTAAACTCTTGGAGTCTATTGTTTTCTGCTATTCTATTCAATTGCTAACAACATTCTTGTGTTTAATGTATCCATTTTGGTGTTTTCCTGACATTAACCTAAAAGCGCCATCTATAGGAACATTTTGGAACTATTTTTTTCCCCATCAAACAAAATTTCATTGCCTCACGATTGTTTTGATAAAATACAAAGTCATTCTGACCGGTAGTTTTAAAATTACAGCGTTTTGAAATCGTAAATTTAATTATTATCACCCTGTATATTTTTAAAACAAGAATACTTCCTAAAACAAAATAAAATTTTAATAAAATACAATGTAATAAGTTTAATCCTCATAGACTTATATATTTAATGAATATTTTCTTTTCAGAAAAATATTTTATCGCAAGCAATAATTTCTTTAAGAATAACGAAGTTTTTTTTTTCATTTTAACTACAAATACAAAAACAACGACAATATAGCCCAAAATCTATAACCATACTTTTAGCACTAAATTGTAAACTGAAAGCTTCTTTGTACGATCCACTGTAAAGGAAGTCCAGAGAAACAAGCTTCGTCTTAGATTCAAAAATTAGATCGTCAGACCCATTTTCCTTGTGGCCACAATACTCTCGACCAGACTTGCTATAGGCGGATTCTTTGATCCACAAAAAATCACACCTACGAAAAGAAGAAGAAAAAAAAGGTATACTAATCTGTTTGAATTTATTTTAAACTTAAATGATACATTTATAATAAAAGCTAATTATCACAGGGTGAAAATAAATAAGCACACTATTAACCCTCACAGGGAAAGATAATTACGCATACTTGCCAACAACCTAATTAATATTCCGTAGTGTTGTTAGTCCCGCCCTTTTTCTCCCACCAGTAAATTTGTACAGTTCTCCAAATGCAATTACGATTAAATATGACCAAAAATGCCCCCCTCCCCCCCCAAAAAATATAATAATAATAATAATAAAAAAAAAAAAAAAAAAAAAAAAAAAAATACTGGTGTGAAAAAGAAGGCGGGTTAACGATACTATGGGACATTAATTAGGATGTTGGCAAGTATGATTACGCTTATGAAAAATCATCTGAATTTACGAACAAAATTAGAAGAAAAGAAATAAATGAATAATTTTGCTGCGTAATAAAATTTATTGAAATTTTCTGGACGATTTTTTACAATGGGAAATTAATATTAGATGGAGCATCACCGCCCTTCAGCGGTTTAAGCGTTTGTAATATTTTAAAAACTACGATAGCATTTCGTGCTAACATTCCCATAAAACGATACTGATAACAAAATTTATTTTGCACATGCTCATTTGTTTCGTTCATCTCTTTTGTTTTTCTTGAAGATCAATTTCAGATTTTCGTGTTTGCTGTGGGACATCTAGAATAGATAGGTATAGACATAAACCATGTCACTTATTTTTGTGAGAAATTTTTAAAAAATCCAAAACGATTTCCGAGTTAAACATAGTTGCTAATATTTTAATTTATTCCGGAGCATTTTTAGCTCCTCCTTCATTTCGTACCACTTTATTTTTAGAATATTTTTCTACAATATATAACCATAGCCTCCTAAACTAGATGCCTGTCGCATGGCTCGGAAACTTGACAACAGTTCAAGCGGTAGACAGTGCCACCTGTACAGATTGAGCAACTTTTTTATTCAACAGCCACCAAAAATTTTTAAAAGTGGGATTTGATATACATGAAAGGCGAATAGAATCGAAGAAACGTCGATTATATATATCATATATGACTTCTTAAAATTATTGGTGACAGTTAAATAAAAAAGTCGCGCTATCTGTACCAGGTGGCGCTGTCTACCGCTTGAACTGTTGTCAAGTTTCCGAGCTACGCGACAGGCATCTAGTTTAGGAGGTTATGATATAAGTATGATAAAATAAGAGAAATTTGTATATACTCTCAAAAAAAAAAAAAAAAAAAAAAATGGTATGGAATAGAGGCGGAAATGCTCCGGAATAAATTAAAATATTTGCAGGTATGGTTAAATTCAAAGGAAAATTGAAGTAACTGATGTGCCCAAACTCAAATATGCAATTCAAAATTTTGATTTTCAATTGTGTAGCTCAATTGCACGTGATATCTGACACATAGAGCTTGTGACTTATTAAATTTCTTTTTTCTATAATATGAATGCAATATTTTTACTCATTCGATTTTTTATCATTTCAACTTAGTTTTGGGGCTCTTTTTATCTTATTCCCCTGTATATTTATATAAAGAAAAAAAGTGCTTAAAGAATTTTATTGTTTATATAATATTATTAGTGTTACCCCCATTCGTAATTTTCAAAGCTACGAAATTTATATAGTAATCTCTACTTTATTGAATTGTGCATTACAAAGGATTTCTACTTAAAAATAGTGGTAAAGAAAATTACGAAAACAGCAAATCTGCAATTTTATAATTATTATTATTATTATTATTTTTTTTTTTTTTGAGAGTATCTTTTGCAGCTAACAGACATCTGCAGGCAATAACACCTTCTATTTTCACCTACTATTGAGTAAAAATACTACATGTGCAAAATGTAATAGTTTATAAAAGCTTGCAAAAACTTCGGATTAAACTACAGTCAAAATTGCCACATGACTAGTACAAATTTATTTTTTAACACCACTAATTTTGTAAAATATGCACTGGTTTAATCCTTCTTTTTTTTTTTTTTTCTTTTTTTTAACATAAAGCGAAATTTTAATATAAAAAATTGTGGTGGACAAATAAAATTGCAGTATTCAGCTGGCAACGCTGATTGCAGTGATCATTTTCTTTATTGTCAGCATGGGTTTTTATTTGACAAACGAAAAAGAATTAGCTATAAAAAACACCGATAGATGGCTCCATAAATAATACTATTTTGTAAAAGTACATAAATATGATAAAGGAAATGTATGAGTAGCCGAGAAAGATACAGATAAGTTATATGCAAAAAATTCCTCAGTGAGCATGCATAGACTTATACAAGTTTGCACCTATATATAAACACGTTAAAACAAGCAAATGTAAAAAGTGAAAATATTACCTGCAAGACTTGTCATTGGAGCATGTAGGAATATCGAGTCTTTGGATAGTGATTTCGAGATGACATGATGGACATGTTATAAGTTCGACGCTGCATCTCTGGGGTATTTGCGGCTGAGCGCTTGGATTGCCCTTTGTGACACTTGTTGCATTTTCCACGCCGATGATTCCGGACTCGCCCGCCTCGATGTAGTACTTGCGGCCGTTCATCCAACGGCACAAATCTGAAAAAAGTATTTACAGCACTAAATATAAAGCTTTTATTTATCAAAAATGTTTGTAAGTGTGTGTGGTCAAGATTATTTGGAAACAATGGTGTTTAAAGTAAAAATCGTGTTAATGTATTCTGTTCTTTAAAGTTTTGACATTGGATTTTGTTTTTCAAAAATATGAATTCATCCAAATCTACATTTTCACTATTCCATTATATCCAGGGATGGAACACGGGCGCAGAACTCATACCACTATCAATGTAACAAAATTTTCTACTTCTTACATCAACGATAGTATAAGTATAGAAATTTCTTAATCCTTTGCGACGCAAGACAATTCGGATCATTTAAATTATACTGCCACCGGAATTCATGAACTAAATTAAACTAAAAGAAATTTTAAGTTTTGAGGTTAAAAATAACCGACCTCTTCTGATATGTTATAAACGTAAATTTTTGCTAAAAAATTTCCGGGATGAATTTTTGCAGCTGGATCTTAAATATTGCGTCCTAGCAGCGAGGACAGCGCGCGTTAAGGGGTTAAACGAATTCCGGTATGAATTATGCGCCCGTGTTCCATCCCTGTATATCGCATAAATAATAAACATATAATTTTTCATTAAAAAAATATTATTAACTTAAAAAAGATGATGTCAATATAGGTCAAATACTTGATGACATATATTGATATTATGTTTTAGTCAATAGGTCAATTTGCACGCAGTTCTTCCCGTAAATCAGGGAAATCGTGGTATAGCAGCGCTACCTGTTGAGCGATATACACCAGAAGTTGCAAATATAATTTTTTTTAAACAAAATTCTGTGTATTATGTTTGATATAGAGCTGCTACAAAAATTTATGTTAGACACCCAAAGAGACAGACGGATCTTTTTCTAAAAATTGTTAAATCCTGTTCATGAAATCTCAAGATTTTTACGAATCTAATACTTTCTCTTATAAATGTAAAAGAAAGTTATAATATAGAGAGCGGACAGCAATTGAAAACAGGAGATGAGAGCAAGAGGTAGGAAAAAATTCATTTGTTTTACAGCTACAAGACTTTCATTACATACAATTACACATAAACTCTGTTCATATAGACTTTTATTTTTCTTCTAAATAACAAATTTTCACTCCCTGTCAGGTTGTAACATTACAGCACTTTAATTCTTCTGTATTACATTCGCTACAGAATTTTGAAAAGAATTGTTATATAATAGAATTAAGATGCCGATCCCCCCCCCCCCCCCTCCCTCTGATAGTGTGGTCAGAAGACATAAAACTGAATTAACTAATCAGAACACCTACTAGTTTTCTAATACATGGCAAAAGGCTTCTAAAAGGTATTCAATATAGCGAATTTAAAGAAAATCGGTACAGCCATTTTAAGATACCGAATTTCAGTTCCACTTACAGCTTCCGATGTCTTACTTCCAGTTTTCCGGTTTTCGCCGAAAAGTGGCTGCTCATCTACCAGAATCAGAGCTGCCAACCTAATCTGGAGGATTGTTAGTACCGCCCCTTTTTCCATATCAGTATTTTTTCTAGAGTATTTTTCTTATTAAATAATCGTAAATACGTTTGAAGAGAATAACTCTAAAAGTTAAGTGGTGCGGAAAAAGGGGTGTTACCATCCTCCGGATTAGGTTGACAGCTCTGCAAAATACACCATTAGTATACCGAAGCTATGTGAAATTTGATAGTTCTGTCGTTTTTCGTTTAGGATATGATAATCAGAGAATACCACACAAACATACTCACGCGTTGACAAATTTCTAAATAACTCTTTTTGTCCTCAGGAGACCTTAAAACATACACTGTAAAAAATATGTTCTATTTGCTGCCAGAAATTCTCTGTAATTTGAGAAAATACGCGTAATTTATGAAAATATTACGTTGTCAGAACGTATTTTTTTGTAATTACAGAAAATTTCTGGCAGCAAATAGGATATATATTTTTTACAGTTTATGTGTACCCCGGAGGTAAAGGATCCCATGTCCCTTTTTGTGAAAAGAGTTACCACTATGTTTTTGATGTGCTACAATGAAATACATTTGTCATGAATAAAAAGAATGGGCATGGTTTTATTTTCTACTGTCCTATCTCCTTTACAGTAACTAGATATAGTAACTGCTCAATGCCTCTATATAAAGCAAAAACTGCGCATAAAGGACATGATGCTAACTCCATTCACAAAATGGACATGGGCATATATTCTCCGACCAGACTATACCTCAATTCCGACTGTGGCGGTCTTTATTTTGATCACGTGACGTCACATTCCGATTTTTGATTTCACGGTTGTCGTTGTTTAAGGACGGTCGCTATGGCAGTCGGATCGGAGAATAGATACCCTGGTGTCCTTTACCTCCAGGCAGTGCCTGATTTAAGGCAGGGCATTCAGGTCATGTGCCCTGGGCCCACAAATTGAGGGAGCCTCTAAGAAATTCCTTCATACATTTAAAAAAAATAGTTAAAATGAAAAATTTCCAAATTTGTTATAATGGTCGTTGTTTTTTGTTTTTTCATCAATGGATGGAGGTATTACTGCGCTGTTTTATAAATCGGTGGTATAATCTTTCAAGGAAACTATCACTCATCGAAAAAAATTGTGATATTTTCGCTAAATGCAAATACAACTGTATAGTACCGATATTGCATTCCAAACTCTTACTAATGCTAACTAAATCCGAGGCACGCATTGCAGAGCAGATACACAGGCACGATGTACATTGATTCAACAGACAAGCATCGAATATAGTTAAGCCTTACTCTTACCAATAAAATGAAAAGTAAAGTGAAGTGAAGTGAATTTTTAGACGCATGAATAAAAAAATATGCGGTTTGTTTTGTTTGCTGTAATATTAAAGCACGAGGAAAAGGGGCCCATTGAACATGAGTGCCCTGGGCCTCCAAGTGAGTAGATCGGTCCCTGCCTCCAGGTACGGATAAAAATAAGTGAAAACGCCATATTGAAATTTTATCAATAGTAATATATTTATTACCTACGGTAGTCGGGTAATAGAAGTAATTAAAGTAAAAGGAATTTTGTGTATAAACTGAAAGAATATCTTAAATTTATGTAAAAGATGAATACACCCTTTTTGTAAACGTTAAAGACAAACAAAAGATAACCTTAAAGGGAAAAAAAAAAAAAAAAAAAAAAAAAAAGGACTTTGCAGAAAGATCATTATCAGATATTTTCTGATTTTCAAAACTAAAAGATGGTTCAAAACTTTTAAAATGGGAGACAGAAACGGAAAATAAAAGGGGAATTCTGTTAGGAGAATTAAAGTTGTGATTTTATATATAACAATCGGTATACAACAATGGAAGGACAATAAAATTTTGCTTTGAAACACATTTTCGGCTTTCTTTTAATTCATTTAAAAGTTCTTCTCCTTTTAGTCAATATAACTACAATCAACAATATAACTACAATCTACAATAGTAGAACAAAGACTGAAACATTACACCGCTTCTTGGTAAAACAGAGTGAATCAAAGAAGAAAATTTATTTTGTAAGTAATTTTGAAAGGTAATTCGAAAACTGTTATTAATGGAAAGGATTCTTAAGAATGAAAAATACAAAGCAGAAGAGAACGCTGAGATTATAAAAGAGACATTGAAGAAGAACAAGTTTAGAATTATTTGTGAACTTATTGAAAAGTTATATCCACAAGAAATTTCAAAAACGTTAGTTCATTATTGAAAAGATGATTACACTGAGAAGTAAACGTTCTTAAGCTAAACTCATAGAATTTAACGAAAAAAAAAGAAAAAAAAAATTACAGGTGATAGTAGACGGCTCAAAATATCTACGGTGAAAAAATTAACTGCTTAATTGCAACGGAAAAGTGGTAAAAAAAAAAAAAAAAATAATTAAGGTCAACATTTTTAACGTCAAATGCAACCCTACTTGGCGAGGATGCAGAGAAAAGCGCCAAGTTCTTAAATGAATTGCGCATGTGTCCTCAGTACCATTTTATCGCTGTTTCAAAGTCACTTTTTGATATTTTACTTTCAAAGTTATTTGAAGTTTAGTTTGAATAGATATTGTTTGTCTAATCTGTATATTTTCTACACTTTTATTTGAAGTACATATTAGCGAGGTGCTATAAATATTCGTTTTCATTTAGTTTAATGCTAGACAGTACCTCGCATGATTTTTTTTTTTTTTTTTTTTTTTATATATATATCTCAATATTTTGGAATCTATTTGTCTAACGAAGCAGTGACTTTTAAATAGAAAATGCCACCACATATTAAACTCCCCATCTCCTCCCAGAAGAAAATTCTGGTTATGTCACTGAATCATATTTTCTTAAAAACGTCAGTTTTCAAGAATTCTAAGTCGCCAATTGATGCTAACTGGAAGATTTTGGTAACCCCGATTCAATTTACAACATCGTTCTACACCTTTTCTAATGAACTTAAGCAGCTGATTTTCAGAGTATGAATTTCCTATAAGTTCTTCTAACACCTGTACCAATTTCATCGAATTCTATGAGTTTAGCTAAAAAATGTTTCCTTGTGAGGAAACAAACAAACAAACAAAAAAAATAAAATAAAATAAAATAAATAAATAAATAAATAAAAAAGGAAATTAAAGGGGACTAATGTGCAAGTTGTACCTGACGGGACTAAAGTGAAAGTTGTACCTCAAGGGACTAATGTGCAAGTTGCACCGAACGAACAAACTATTTCTTTCAACGAAAATGCCTACTAACCCTGGACGATAGGTCTAATATATCGTATCATATTATACATCATATTTATCGTAATATAACTCAATACTTATTTCGCTTCCTTCTTCGACTCGTTTTAATACGCATTTTTTATATGCATGAGCAGCCCTCGAAAAACAAATCATTAAATTCATTTTTTTACTTATTTTTATTTCATATTATTTCACGCGCACTTTTTATTTCCCAATTCAAAATTATTTAAAAAAAACATTTTCGATATCGCTTGTAACGATACTGATTATTATTAATTTTCTTTTCTTTTTCTTTCAATATTAATAATAATAAAAAAAAAAAAGATTTTGATGAAATTCTGGCAAAAGCAGAATTTAGTCTAGGACGGAGGACTATTAGTTTTTTTTTTCTTCCCAATTATAACATCGCTTTCAAATTATTCAATTATATTTTCGATAAATTTTAGATTTCGATAAATGTCCAACTACCGAAAACGACAACGCAAAAATCCCAGATTGAGACTAATAGGCCCTCAGTCCTAAAGTGTATATATATACATCGCCTCAATTTAGAACGAATAAGTAGTCATTTTCTGAAACCCTATACTAGAAATATAGATCTCCGTATTATACCTGTATGGCAGGGGTCGTTATTACCCAATTCTAGAAAATCAAGCGAGAATTTCTCGTAATACAAAAGATTCATAATATTGTTTCGCCATCTAGAAAAGTACAGACTAGAAATTCTTGATCATTTTATATATACAGATTATTTGTTTTCCTTATACGTATAGCTCGTAAATCTACATTTCTAGTTTAGATTATCAGAGAATGACTACTTATTCATTGTAGAGGGAAGCGTTGCATTTTTTTTTTTTTTTTTTTTTTTTTTTCCCAGTATGGCAAAGCATGAGTTGCATCCAACAAAGATGTATTGTGTAAAATTGCATACAAATCTGGTTTCGAAGTGTATCCAAGTTCTTTCAATAGTAAATAATATTATAGTTTTAAAAAATTAAAGAACACGCTGTTATAGAAATGTGAACTAAAAAGAAGAAAAAAACTATCTTAGTATTAAAATGCAGGGTAAGAGAAAATCGAGTGAGTGACACACCATAATATTTACATACATTTAAATCTTTAATTAAAATAATTTAGAATTAAACAAAAACCATTTAAAAAAAATCTCCCCTGACTGGGCTCGAACGCTAGACCTTTAGGTTCGTGGCGCGGCTCTTTACCTCGCAGCCACGGCGTTCACGTACGAAAAGTCTTTTTTTACAATATAGATTTTTTGTTTGCTCCCAGAGTGGTTACAAACATACATACAAACAAACATACATACAAACAAACATACATACATACAGGTGAAGCTAATAAACGCGTGTTAAAAACTGTAGAATTATCAACATTTAATTTCACATTATTTTCAGTGCACTATAAAAAATTGGAGCCTCGCTGCTAACCTTTAGCCGTAAATTTTACGGTGAGCCGTGAAATTTACACCAATTAAAGTATAAAAATTACGGCTCTTCCGTAATTCAGTTACAGTTTGGCAACGAGGTTTCACATTTTTACAGTGTGGTTATCCGTGGAGTATAATTCATTAAATCACAGACAATGTCATTAATGGAATCGAGAAAAAAGTTTAGTAGTGACCCAATATAAGATTTAGAGCAAAGTTATATTCTAGCTGTCGTTTATCCTTGTTTCACTGTTAATTTTACTATAAAGTAGTCAAATATTTTTTTAATCACAATTCTGGACTTTGTGGCGCAAGAAAGCATTTCAAATTGCAAATAACTTTTTCTTTATAACATCCTTAAGGATTATTTATATCTAAGCTGTATTTCATTTGAATAAGGATAAAAAATTTGTATGTTATATAATTATCGAAATCTCTTCCCACACAACCACTTACATCGATAAGACGTATAAACACATATAACAGTTGAAAAAATGATCCATTAAACGTCTATAAATATCCTACAGATATCCATTAGCACGACAAATGTCATTCTTTTTTACATCCATTAGATGTCTGTTACATATCCGATATATCTCCAAATATCCAATAATATAGACTTGTTATATCTAATGGGTATTGAAAATATCTAAATCTTGTTTTGATCTAGCATGTTACATCTATCAGACATCGAAAAAGGCACGTCTAAATTTCGTCTCTATTTAAACATCTAATACATATCTATAATTTGTATAGGATATCCAGGACTTTTAATGGTCATTTTTTAGATATTTTTTAATGGATCATTTGGATGTAATTTAGATGTCAGTGGCTGTATGGGTTCTTGCTATAATATTTATACAAAAAAGTTTTGTTAGTCAGTATTACATGTATTGGATTAAATTTTACTCTTTTTCTGATGAATAGAATCTGAAAAATAGCACAGTGATTCATCACGAAAATTACAGAATTACCTCTATTCAGTGCTCCAATTCAAAAGTTCAACAGCATAATTTTACATAATAATAGTATTATTTATTGAAATTTTATTTTTCCGACTGAGTGAAAATAATGCCTGGACCGGACCAGGCATTATTTTCACTCAGTCGGAAAAGTAAAATTTCAATAAATATGATTTTCTCCCACAGTTGATTGTGTGATTTGAATAAAAATTGTATTTCTTTTCCCCATTATCTAATGGTGTTTTCCATTTCCTGCGGCTTATTTTCTGTTGAGCTATCTACATGATAGACCAGAGATGTTTCTGCCTAAAGGTTGTCTGAGTGAGTAATGCTGACCGGGGTGTCGGCCTGGATAGCTCAATTGGTAGAGCCTTGACCTTGTAAGTCAAAGATCTGGGGTTCGTGTCCCGGTCCAGGCATTATTTTCACTCAGTCGGAAAAATAAAATTTCAATAAATATGATTTTCTCCCACAGTTGATTGTGTGATTTGAATAAAAATAGTATTATTATTTTTATGATTTCCTTAGATAGAAGTTTAGATATAGAGATCGTGAAATTTTTTAAAAATGCTGTGTAAATATCACCTGTACATCTATGGAACGAGAATTTTTATCAAGGTCCACATTAGTCAGCGCCCACGAAATTTCGGTCACATATCTACACATACAGACATTGTTTATAAAATTACACTGCTTTGAAAAAAAAAAAAAAAAAAAAAAAAAAAAAAAAAAAATCGCGATCTGATACCATTCTTGCTGATTCTTATGTAAAATGACCTCCTGAATCCGAATATGACTCCCATTTTGCTCAGTCACCCACCGTTCTCTGGATACAACATACCCTCCCTCAATTTCTTTCCCTGTTCGATAATTTTATGACCATGAATTTGATTTGCAGAATGAAAAAATAATTAATTTAACACCTAAAAGCAATATATATATATATATATATAAAGTTTAAAAAATAACATTAATAATAGATTAAAAAATATAAGATATGTAATGCATAATTTCAGCTGCAACCCCCCCCCCCCCCAATATATATATATATATATATATAATTATATATATATATATATTTTTTTTTTCCCCCTTGTCGCAAATATCCATGTTTTAGAATTTTTCAACCCTGTAGCCCCTCAAAAGATATTTAAATGTTAAAATAATCCTCCCTCCTCTTAAAAACCAAATTCATAGCCTTAAAATCACCGAAAAATGATAAAAATGAGGGGCCATTCCTAAAAGATGGTGGATGATAGGGCAAAATGGGCGCCCTATTCGGATTCGGGAGGTCATTTTACATAAGAATATGCTGAAATGGTGTCAGAGGCAATTTTCATGCCGAGCAGTGTTATCAAATAAAATTCAAGATATTTCAAAACATACAAATCCATCAAAAACCAGAAATCGACTGCTTTCACTGATTCAATATTTTCTTTTAACCCTTTACATACTGAGGATACTTCAAAGTATCATAAGTTTAAAAAGTGCATAAAATCAAATTTATGGAAGAAGTGTCAAAGATATTTATAAGAATATAGAACGTATATATCTCACATCAATCTCACTACAAGCCACTAGACGTTACATGCAGCCGTTTTTGTTCCCAAAAAGATTTTATAGAGTGTTCTCGCTGTTTTTGTTTAGCATTTTTCACGATCTTCACGTGCGTTATAATTAAATCCTATATTACTTCAAGAATATCCTATCAATCTTACAAGGAAACATTCGAAAGCTGTCGTCTTCAAAAAATATTGAAAAAAAAAAAAAATGTGATTCTACTCTTTATAAAACACCAGGAAGTGAAAAAAATATCGGCTGAAATGAATATCAGCGACCACAACATATCATCAAAATTAAGCATATTTGGCGATTTAGCTCTGTTAGGCGTTCAGTTCGCTAGCATCGAGATTGCCGTGTACGAACAGAACCGTGTTTTGTTTCACCGTCAAGTACTCAAAATCAATCGCCTAACAATGTGAAATCGCTAAATATGCTTAATTTTGATAATTTTTTGTGGTCGCTGTAATTCATTTCAGCCGATAATTGTTTCACTTTCAGGTGTTTTAGGAAGATTAGAATCACATCTTTTTTTTTTCAATATTTTTTGAAGGCGACACCTTTTGAATGTTTTCTTGTTAGAAAAAATATAGTACAACCGCGGTTATCCGAACCCCGACTAACCGAGTTCCGGATTAACCTAGGTAGTCCCGAACACGTCACGCCCTGGAGGAGGCCTTTGACAAATGGCATGGCGTGGATAGCTTTAACAAATTTTATTATACAGTACTGTATTTTATAATTCATGTATGTATGTATTGTATTGCATTTTTTAACGGACTATATTTAAATGTGTGTGTAATGTATTCTTTTACTTCATTGACATACTTTTTCATTCATTTTAAACCTTACTGTATGTTTCCCCCTCGATTTACAACAGAGTCCGTGTTTTCCGAGTTTTCGATTATCCGAAGTACTCTCGGTCCACATTACCTCGGATAATTGAGGGTCTACTGTATAAGTAACTCTGAAAGCAAATACTTATTACTCTTTTCAAAGGTCCAAATACCTTTTTCAACCTCTATGTACCAATGGCACACTAAAGTACTACCTCACAAAAATCCTCATTAATTATAGTCGGTAACAAAAGTCTCCGAACACTAGCAAAAATTTCTATATAAAAAGGGTACACTTAATACAGTTTTGTTAAACAAATCCTTGTCGGATCCTGTTTTTAGACTGACTAAGAACAGGATTCGACGAGGATTTATTTAACAAAACCGTATGAAGTGTACTTTTTTTATATAGGAATTTTTGCTAGTGTTCGGAGACTTTTGTTACCGACTGTACTATAATAAGGTGATATCCATAATTTTTATTGCACTTATCTTTAAAATAAATAATTATAAGATAAAAAACTTTTTAATACCATGTTTTTAAATTTTCTGTTGAATCATAGCTATAGAACTTCATTAGCACTTTATCAATGCGTATAAAATTTTTAAAGTGATAATGACGTCAATTTTTGTGAGATGCATAATTTAACTTCTTTTTTTTTTTTTTATCGTTCACGTTTAATTAAATGTATTTATTTTTATGTCGAAAAAAAATGAACTCGTATTTATTTTATTTATTTTTTATTTTATTTATTTATTTATTTATTTATTTATTTTTTTTTTTTTTGAGGGGGGGGGGGGCAAAAATTAAATTAAATTATAGCTAATATTTTAATGTCTATTTAAAAAGTTATTAGGAAGTTACTATTTTTACATTTTAAGTAATTAAAAGAAAACTAATCAAAAATTCGAAAATCGGGATTCGAAGTAGCGTGTTGTCATCGGGTTCTGAACTATTCTGAAAGTTTCAAATGTCTAGCTAGTAAGGAAGTTAGTTAAAAATAGATTGCAAGATTTGTACCGGACAAAGAGCAAGAATCGAAGTTAATAAAAACATGGTAAAACACTCCTAACTAACTTAAAAAAAATATATATATATATATTTCACATCCATTTTTTTTGTTTGTTTCATAGTACGATAGATAAAGAGTTTTAATGTATTTAAAACAAAATACGGCTTTTGCTTGAATTGAAATCAATAGAACACAATGCAATGAATAATTAGTTTATACCTGTACTAATAAAAAAATCCTTAATAAAAAAAACTTGACAATACTCTCAAACCCATTCATCTAGCACGAAGGTTGTTCGAGACCTAATCATTCGAGTAAATTTATATGATAGCCTCATATTAAAATTAGTTTTCCGCCAGCCTTCATAAGAATAAAAACCGCCAATTAAATAGAATAATGGGATTCAAAATTTCTATCTCCCACTTGACCTGATTTCCGAATCACCTCTGGCAAATTTATTCTTGTCCATTAATTTCAATTTCGATTACAAAAGATTTTGATTATCTGCTCCTCGGAACATCTGAATATATGACAGACCTTAAATATTTCAAGTGGACGAATTTATAGGCATATAATGAATCTGTTTTACAGTTTTACGATTCTAATAAAGCAAGTATGACGTTACTTTAAACGTTTCAGTATTTAGTTTAGAAGTTCACGCCATTATTAGCACAATTTTATTAGAGTTTTATGACATAATTTTTCATCCAATAGCCATCTGGTTTTAGAATTTTTAGTTCGTCTGTTCATTATCTCTTTATCTGCCGTGATCTAATTTTCATAAATAGTATTAGAATGCCTTAAAATTTATATATGTTATTCATGTTTCTACAATATATTTGTATTGAAAACGGAATAACTAACTCTAAGGATTATATATGATAGGGACTCACAAGAGTTCAGATACAGTAGGGTAAGTGTACCAGTGATTGACACTTTTAGAGCAATCTCTGATGTTTTTAAAGTTCTAGTCATCAGAAAATATTTTTAGAAATCTTAAGTTAGTACCATATGGTATGAAAGACATTCAGAACCACATATATGTTAAAATATATATTATACATTTGATAATAATTATTTTTTTCTATGAATTTTTATTTGACACCCACTCAATGTTCCAGAAATTGACACTGTCTGTTTTTCATTTTTTCAGTCATTGGCACGCTATGTTCCAGGGTTTGACACTGCTAGTTATTCATTTTACCAGCTATTAGCACCCTATGCTCCAGTGTTTCACATAAAATGTTAAAATTCTTATATGTAAAATATATGATTTTATTATTTTTCTTATTTATTAATTATTTCGGGATAGATGTCAATTACTGGAGCATGCCAATCACTGGAGCACCTACCCTATGGTATTCTTTTAAAATACATTTCAAAATCTTAATACCTCACAAAATATAACGACACTACCATTCTATAATATTATATTCAGCGACATAAGAGTAGATAACATGGTATGATTAACGTTAATGATTGGTTTACAAACCACTCAAAAATATTCAGACACATTATGGGGTACAGGAGAAGATTAAACGAAGTGGATTTTCATTTTCATTTGCATTATTTTCAGTTAAGTTAAAATTTTGCTACATTACAGGGTGTGTATGTAATTTCTAGATACAAGACTACACAAAATGACTCTGTTATATGCTTTTTCATTAAACGTAAAGTTATGAAGATAATTTTTTTTTCTTAAATAAAAATAAAATATATTTTAAACTGTTATTACATATGTAAAATAAATCGAAGGTTAAATCATGGAACGAGTAAGTTTAGTTGGAAAGCGTTTTATAATGTATTCAAACTGCATAATTTTCTTCTTTGATATCACACTTGGAAGAAAGAAAGAAACTGAGGAAAGGGAGAAAGGAGGTATATCAGTTTGGAAAAATCTTCAAATTATTTACAGCATTTTTTTTTTTTTTCTTTGGCCATAAAATGCTCCATGGATATCTGGAATTCTACAATCCCTTAAGTTTAGACCTTACATGAGAATTATTTACTAAAGAACAACAATAACAATAACTTATAAAAATGTAGGGATACTTTTTTTTTGTGTGTGTGTCTGCATGTCTTAAAAATCTGGAGTGAGTAAACTCGACTTTCTGAATATTAAGTAATTTAAGGCTGTTTAAAACTGTTAAATCAAGAGAAGTATATAAATAACCAAAAGAGAAAATTATAATAGGGTATTTGAGTATTTTTCTCCAAATAGTAAGATGCTTAATTTAACCTATTGCACTTCAAAGAGTTTGAGCCCATAGTTCATAATGATAAAGAGATTTTTGTTGTATCCCATTAAATATATCTATATTTATCTATCTATCTATCTATAATCCTTTTATAGTAAAAAAAAAAGAATGAGAACGAAGAATAGTCAGTTAAATAATTCACCAAAGAAACATACACAAGCCAAACAAAATAACTAGATGTCTTAAATTGGTTTAATTTTTAAGATTAATAGTACTTACTTTAATTTTTAAGACTACAATACCCGATGAAAATTAAATAGGATAGTGTAATAATATTCTGAAGAAAAGAAAGTTGACACTAGGATATTATTTTAAGGGGAAAAAAAGATAACAATGTTATGAAATGAACCTATTAATTTCGAGATGAGATATATATGCATATATATATATATATATATATATATATATTAAGTGCTAAATTCACCAAAATCTATACAGTTTGTGTGACGGTGACCTATAACATGTATATTAATTTTCAGCCCAATTGTATAAGGCGTTTAGAAGGTATCACACTTTAAATAATTTGAACCCATAGGCCATAATGATTAAAGAATTTTTCGTTGTACTCTTGTAAAAAAAAAAAAAAAAAAAAAAAAAGAAAAAAAAAATGAGTGCTAGATTTACCAAAATGAATACAGTTCGTGCGACGGGGCTTTATAACATGTATATAAATTTTCAGCTCAATCAGATAAGATATTTAGACGCTATCGCATTTTAAATGATTTGAGCCTATAGTTATAATGATACAGAATTTTTATTTGTATGCCTGTAAACAAATTATAAGTGCTAAATTCACCAAAATCAATAGAGTTTGTGCTACGGTGACTTATGCATACCAACTTCCAGCTCATTCGAACAAAGCGTTTAGACGATACCAAGTTCCCTCACACAGATACACGCACATACATATATCCCCATAAAAATAGTAAAAATGAACTCATAGGACCTCAAAACATATAGATACACCAAAATCTCTAAGTCAATTTTTTGTCATGATTGCAATACTTTCCTTACATATGTATATTCGGAACGTAAAACGACAATTTTGCATAATACAGTAAAAAAATACGTATACTACCTTAAGGCATTTTACAGGTAATATTGTCCTAAATGTTTAATGTTTAGTTTATCAACTGTTACAGAAAGCGCAAAAGGAAGAAATTGGTGTGTAACAATCATACTATTTCCATCATCAATTACTACACGTATACATATTATGGACTCTTTGTGGAGATAGTGTGGTCAGAAGACATAAAATTGACCTAAACAATCAATCCACGTAACAATTTTCCTGTAGTAGAGAATAATATACATACATCGTACAGATATATAAAAGAGAGTTTATATAGCACATATAAAGAAAATTGGTAGAAGCGTATTTTGAAACACCAATTTTCGAGAACTAAAAACTGACCTAATTAGGATGCCTATCAGATTTCTGTAGTAATCAAGTAACACACAAGAAAAAACTTCTAAAAAGGGATTTTTAAAATAAATTTGGAAGGAAATCGATAGAGCCGTTTTTGAGATACTGATTTTCGGCCCCACTTCCGATTTACATCAAACTTGTCAAATTCATTTCTTCACCAAAAACCAACATACAATTATTCGCGAAAGGACATCTGAATGGGAGTTAATAAGGCGAGTTTGAAGAAAATCCATAAAACCCTTTTTTAAGAGGCCCATCTGCGAAACCTAAAACTGATCTCATTTAGGACGCCTATTAATTTTCCTGAAAAAACAAACTAATACATACGAAAAACATCTAAAAGCAAGTTTAGACAACAACTTTGTTGAAAATCGTTAAATACTTTTTATTTTTCTTTGAGATACGAACTTACAGTTCCACTTACGGTTTTCAACAGTAGTTTGCAAAATAATCTGTTACAAAATCTGATACAATTATCATACTTGCCAACATCCCAATTAATATTCCGTAGCGTTGTTAATCCCGCCCTTTTTCTCCCACCAGTAAATGTGTAGAGTAATATTCTCCAAATGCAATTACGATTAAATATGACGAAAAATACTCTAAAAAATTACTGGTGTGAAAAAGAAGGCGGGGTAAACGATACAAAGGAATATTAATTAGAATGTTGCAAGTATGCATTTATGAGGTTTCGACATTCTATCTTCTTTAGTTTCGGAGATATGGTAGTCAAAAGATCTCCCTCCGCACCTCTTACACGAACATACAAACTGACTATTTTCTAAAAACTACTCTTTTTGAATTCAGGAGGCCTTAAAACATATAAATCATGGGAAAACTCGATATTGAAATTTTTGACCGAATATAATAACACTACCTACTCATAGCTGCCAATATTTTAATTTATTCCGGAGTAATTTTAGCCCCGCCTCTATTTCGTACCACTTATTTTTTAAAAGTAATTTTTTCTTATTTTATCGAAGTTACGTATTAAATAAAATTTTTCTATAAATAAAGAGGTGCAAAATAAAGGCGGGGCTAAAAGTACTCCAGAATAAATTAAAATATTGGCAGCTATGCCTACTATAGACGGGTAATGCAAGTAAAAACAAATGATACCTCAAATTAACATAACAAACATTGTAGCTTGTCTAACTAAATGTGAGCTGCTTAACTAAGGCGACCAAATTTTTGAAACCCAATTTGAGGACAAATCATTGCAGCGTCCTCAAATTGAAGGGCCATTCGAGGACAGAGCTAAATTATGCTTTAATTTGAGGACATTTGTCCTCAAATGATTTTCAAATTGCTGAAGACATAGGTCGAAATTCGAGGACTGTCCTCATGATTCGAGAACGTTTGGTCACCTTAGCTTAACCAATTTTCTTGAGTAAATTTTGCTTTAACTTAGGGTAACCAGAAGTCCTCGAATTCCGAGGACAATCCTCGAAAACTACCCTTCGTCCCTAAAAAATTAGAACACACTTGAGGACGCTGCCGGTTATAAAGTTATTAATGCTTGACTATAATAATTTATTATTCGTTTAATAAATTAGCTGAAATAAGTTTTTTCAAGTACTTTATACCGCCACATTTGTCCTCGAATTCAGTTAAAAAATCTGGTCGCCCTAATTAACTTACATTATTAGGTGAAACCAGCTCAAGCTTTTTCCAGATGCAATTTCAATTATCCATCTATTATTAATAGTTCATTATTTATCACTCACAAATAACATCCATTATTATATCCAGAAATCCTATTTTAAACGACTGAAAAGTGCCTAATTACAAACAATTTTCATAAGAATTCCTCGTTCAGTTTTTCATACTTAATTGATTATTTTAGAGAATAATTTATGCATAAATTTCAAATCGTGAAGCTTTTATTATATAATGCTTTTTAAACGATTCTGTGAGTTAATCAATTGAATAAATTGTTGCGATACACTTGTATCAAAAATAGCCCGCCACTAAATTCGCATTTATTTTACCCCGTAAAAGACACTAATTAATAAACTATCAAAGGGAAGAAGGGAATTCAAAATTTCAATTTCCCACTTGACTTCCCTTTTCAATTACCGCAGGCAAACTTACACTTGTTCATTGATTTCAGTTTTCGATTACAAAAGATTTTTCGATTAATTCCCTGCGTCCTTCATAACTTTTGAATATAAAGCAGACCGTAAGTATCTGAAGTGAATATATTTATGCAGTTTTGTAAAAATAGTCATGTATTAGAAATGTTAATAAGGTATTTGTTTAGAATCTGGTTTTAACATTAAGTCTTATCAGTCCTTTCATTTAGAAAAGGTTTTATGCAAATATTTCTTTCTCCATAGCCTGAAACTAGTTTAAATGTACAAATATAGAATTTTGATGATCTAGTTATTCTTGAAAAATATTTTTTTCAAAAGATGTGGAAGATATGTAGTTAGTCCAGTAATTTTTCGCTCCCGCATATATTTTGCGCATTTTAATTTTCGAAGATATTCCAGGAAAAGAAGAGTTATTTTTGCATGGATAATATAGTTCAGGAATATTAAATTTCGTTTTACATTTAATAATTTGCCTATAATTTTTAAAATTTATATTTCGAAATTTACTTTTATTAAAATCCAAATTTGTCTGTTTAAAAAGGAAAATAATAATAATAATAATATTAAAATAATAATAATAATAAGGTTTTTTTCTGAGGATTTTTTAGTTCTGTGTATTGACTGCTTTTAAAATAGCAAATAAGACAACAGGTTAAACTTTTTTCCAACTTATATCGCATGTCAGCATTGCTGAAATCATTAAAATAGCCTCAACCACTATTGCACATAATTATTATACTGGGTTCGTATAATCTTCATTTTTTTCCCCTGAATCATCCACTACTAATGTTAAATAGCAATTTTTGTCATAAATTAAGACTATAAAGCTAAAAAACGTTTATTACTTGAAAATAGTGGTGAAAAAATGCGCGTCGTATTGAATAAGCACTATACTATAGCAGCTGTTTTCAGCACCACTATTTCAAAATAAAAAATTTGATTTATATCAGGGCTTTTAGAGGTCCCTTAATTCAATACCATTTTTTATATAGTGAACTTCGGTAATCGTTTGCAATGCTTTTCTTCAATGGAATAATATGAAGATTATATGAAAGAGGTAAGGGAGCGCCAAATGCCATAAGACGATGATAACTATTTTGAAATAGTGGTAGTAAACAACTAAAGATTTGCCAGCTATACAGTATTTTTTACTTTCTTAAAATATTTTATCAGTTTTTAAACGGCGGTTCTCCTTTTCTTCCTCCCCTCCCCTCTTTTTTACTTTCTCTTACCCATAGGGTCGAGAAAGTATTATTTTACGGTCAAATTTTCGAACGTGAGTTTTTGTTATATTTACATGTTCTGAGGTCCCCTGAATAGAAAAATCATGTTTTTAGCGAATGGTCTGCGTGTCTGTTATCAGCATATCTCAAGAACAAATAGCAGCAGAAATTCCAAACTCGGTATTCTAAATGTGTATCATATAGGGATGCTCCAGTAAGTTTCTCGTTGAGATGAAGCCAATGGTTCGTGTACAGGGACACTCAAAAGTATTCAAGTATATTACGTCTATGGGGGAAATTTTAGGTAAGTAGAGTTTAACATCTATAGACTGCACTAAACCAAATGAAATGAATATATATTTTGTGTAATAGAGATAGTCAACTGGGAAATTTTTTTTTGTGTATGTAGGAGCCCCACCTCCCCCCCTCTGAGGGGGAAGTCCCCCTTCGAGGGGAGAAAATTTTTATTATGGGTATCTTTAAAAAGAGCTCGCCAATACCTTTAAATCGAATGGTTGTACCATCGATCTGCGATAATTTAAAATAAAGTTATCAATTTTTTTCATTTTTAATTAAAAAAAAAAAAAAAAAAAAAAAAAACTTTTTTTAAAAATGTAATATTGAGAATAAATTCAACTTTTTTTTGGATATTTAGTGTTATACTACTTCTCTAATATGGAAACCATGTGCATTATCATGGAAGATAATTTTTTTAAATAACAATTTTAATAAATTATTTTTACTGCGTGAATTTGTATAGGAAAATATAGAAGAAAGTCGTGTGGTGGCCACAACACACTAGTTAATTGTTGTTAGTGGATGTGCTTTACTAATAATATTTTACCATTTCCAGGAAAGCTGTTCGGGAATTGAAATAAATTCCTCATAGAGATATGGTAAATAATGTATGTTTTAAGCTAAATATTCATCACTTGTTTTTTGTACATTAATGAAACGGGGGGTTGAGGTGGGCGGTAGCCGCCCTCACACAGAACTAATTATCATATAAAACACTTTCGAAGCCTAATTTGAATTGTTTAACATAGGTTTACATAACAGTACTCGTTATCTTACCTCTTAATCTCCATCCTGTATTTATTGTATTAAATTTCAGGGTAAGAGAAAGTAGTGTGAGTGACACACCAGATTATTTCTTTTGGCTCATTCCATTATTTCTAATATCATATCTCTCGTCTGTTACAATAATTTTTATTTTTTAAAAGTAAATTCTTTTTAAACGCACAGGCCCTAAACTTGGTAAGTTAGTTTCTGAAGAACACACACACATTTAAAAAAAAAAAAAAAAAAAAGAAAGAAAAATTACATTCAATAATGAAGTCGTTAAGAAATTATTAAAAAATAGTAGTAATTTATAGAAAAATAATAACAAATGTGTGAAATTTAAAACATAATAAGAAATTGTAATTTATGTAATAATAAAAGAATTTTTTTTCCTATAATCACTGGCCGTCTTAGTTAGCCCTTTTAAACCATTTTCCGAAATTAAAATTTTGAGTGGCTAATAATTAAAGTCCAGGTGAATAGATTTTAAATTACTAAATTACTAAACTCAGTATAAATATATTTTACAATTTAAAATTTTATGGTTTCAAAGAAATTAATGTTCTACATTAGCAATGCCATTTGACCCTCTGCTAGCCCTAACACTCCAAAACGCTCTAAATAGTGTTGCCAAATTTAGAGACTCTTTTATTCAACTGTCACCGATAATTTTGAGGAGTGATGTTTCATATACACATTGGACGAATAACCTTTGAAATGATTAGGCAACAGTTAAAATTTAGCAGTGGGCAGTGGGTATTGAATAAAAAAGTTCCTAAATTTGGCAAAACTGACCAGAGGAGAGAAATTAAATAGAACCGGCAAAGGGTTAAAGATGCTATAACAGTTTGAAAAATTTCCAATTAACATTACGATTAAAACAAAGGATTCACTTACCTCCATCTGGAAGGCAATGAATGAAAGATGCAGTCACAATAAGGCAAAACAGCTTCAAACCTGAAAAGAAAAAGAATAATATTTTTATTAACCGGCTAACAAAAAAAAAAAAAAAAAAAATGTAATAAGTGAACTCTCGTTAAAACGGACAATCAATAGTTTTTATCTATATTAACGAGACTCCATTATAACCAGAGTTCATAAACTGCAGTATTGTATGAACTGTAAAATTACTATTATGTGCACATACAGTCGGTAACAAAAGTGTCCGAACACTAGCAAAAATTCCCGTGTAAAAAAAGTGCACTTCATACGGTTTTGTTAAATAAATCCTTATCGAATCATGTTCTTACACTGACTAAGAACAAGATTCGACAAGGATTTATTTAACAAAACCGTATGAAGTGTACTTTTTTTACATAGGAATTTTTGCTAGTGTTCGGACACTTTTGTTACCGACTGTACACAGTATAATACAAATGAAAATTTGTTTCCTCAAATCTTTTTATTCACTAAAAATATAAACGCAGGAAAAACGATACTTACTTACAAAATTCTTTCTTCATATAATACAATAAATATAATGATGACTTGATGTAGTACATAAAGAAAAAAAAGTTATAGTACATAATAGTTGGCTAGTCTATCTTAAAAAAAGAAGTTATCTTGGCTTGTTTTTATAGGGTAAACGATCTTCTTTCAATGTCATTTTCAATTTTAGCCAATTGTTCAAAAATATTATCTGGAACATTTTCAGTCGATTGATAAAATATTCTAATTGCCACCAGCATATGACGGACTTCTAGTACATTTGGTGGAGAGATTTCCTCCTCATTTACCCTATCGCTCGATGTTCCCGAATTTTCCATTACTTCATCAACTAGTTCCTAGTTGGTCAATTTAGACATTCTCATCAAAACTTATAAAACCATTAGCATCTACTTCTGTCGGAATATCACATTCCACAATTTTGCATTACTTAGCAATGCCTCAAGTTCATCGAGATCATGAGTAATCTTTAGAGAAACGCCTGTCTAACTCCCTGATATACTTCTCAAAGAATTGCATGGTCATCCATGATGGAAAAAAATGTCCATCTTAACGAATAAATTATACGTATAAAGCGATGTTATTACATGCAATTCCTATAGGCCTTAGCCGGGGATTCTGTTTTTGTACGTAATAACGAGAAATCAATCTTAAACGGGGCCGTCTTAACCAGAGTTCACTGTATTTATGAAATATTAATCATTTCTATCATATAGAAATGATGTTACGAATTTGTAAATAATAGTTATTTCATGTAATCTTATTTAAGGAGGCTTAGTCAGTTTATAAAATGTTAGATTTCAGTATTTCTCCCTTCTTATGACGTTAAAATAACTCGTATCTCTGTAAAAAGACGTTTAAAAGCTTCATCAAGGCAGAAATGGTTTTAACGACAAATTTGGCTCGATTATCTCTCATTGGGGACTTTTTGGCGAGAAAAATCTTCATTATAGATATCGATTATGGTAGCTCTGAATAGAATATTTCTCGAAAACGCCAGAAAGTTCGGGAAGTAAGCGAGAATAGTATTGCATTTCGGCTGGCCAAGTTCAGTTAAAGCCAAGCGCTTGAAGTGTTAGGAGCACTCTGACCAAGCCTCTGTTACTGAATACAACCTATATTGCGTGTTTATGCTACAGTTGTATTATGGTACAGTTTATGCTGTGATTTTTATGACATTAGCTACAGTAGTGCCAAATTTAGGGACTTTTCCTTCAATATCCAGCGTTACAATTAAGTTTTAAAAATTACGGTTACCTAATCACTTTGAAGATTAACCGTCTGTTATGTATATCAAATATCCCTCTTTAAAATATATTGGTGAAAATGGAATAAAAATGTCCACTGGTCGGCTATTATTTAACCCTTTGCGGCGCAGGATAATTCGGATCATTTAAATTATACTGCCACCGGAATTCATGAATTAAATTAAAGTAAAAGAAATTTTTAATTTTAAGGTTAAAAAAAACGGCTTTATCTGATATGTTATAAACGTAAATTTTTGCTACAAAATTTCCGGGATGAATTTTTGCAGCTGGATCTTAAATTTTGCGTCCTCGCAGCGAGGACACCGCGCGTTAAGGGGTTAAGTTGTGTTTACTGGTGTATCTGAAGGTGATAATTGGTTGACGGACTTAGAATATTCTGGAATATCCTGTTAAATAAATTTCAAGTTTCTGCAAGACCTGTTCACTGACAATACAGAAACCCAGAATGCTTAATAATATTCATGCCTGCAATCTCCAATAAACTAGAAATTAGATGTAGAAAATTTCTCGTTGGAAGAACGAAAATCCTCTTTTTTCTTTGCAGGTAAATTTATGAATGCAACAGTGCTACTGCAGATCAGATATTTATAAATATTGATATGATTATTCAGCTGGACGTACCATTCAATATATTAAAGGCCTCCTTTCATCGAAACATCACAAACGTGGATTATACAGTGCTTTACAGTCGGCAACAAAATTATTCGAGCGCTAGCAAAAATTTCTATACATAAAAAGTACACTTAATACTATTTTGTTAAATAAATCCTTGTAGAATCATGTTCTTATTCAGTCTAAGAACATGATCGACAAAGATTTATTTAACAAAACAGTATTAATTGTACCTTTTTTTTAACATAGGAATTTTTGCTAGTGCTCGAATAATTTTGCTCCCGACTGTACTACACTGTAAAAAAAAACCTATTACCAGCTATAATCTGTGATTTATTTTATCCAATCACAGAGAATTTCTTGCAAGAATTTCTCTGTGATTGGATAAAATAAATCACAGATTGCAGCTGGTAATAGGTTTTTTTTTACAGTGTATATTCATTATTAATATAAATACTTCTCCCCTTTAAGTGAAACATCACAAAGGTGGATTTTACAATGCTTTACTATATTCATTATTAATATAAATACTTCTTTTCGAGTTGCTGCAACACGATTTTCTAATCGTATATCAATTTTTGGAACTATTTTAAAAGTAACAATCTTATTCTTCAAATCAAAAGAATAATTCTGTGGACGATTTTTTCAGCGAATTAAATATTTTTGAATAAGATACAGTCGACAGCAAAAGTATCCGAACACTAGCAAAAATTTCTATGTAAAAAAAAAGTACATTTAATAGTGTTTTGTTAAAAAATCCTTGTTGAATCATGTTCTTAGACCGACTAAGAACAGGATTCGACAAGGATTTATTTAACAAAACTGTATTAAGTGTACTTTTTTTGCATAGGAATTTTTGCTAGTGCTCGGAAACTTTTGCTGTCGACTGTAGCAGATGGCAAACTAGATTTTTCCGTAAAGTGCGAACGACATTCTGTACTATTTTATCTCTTGTTTTGTTCTGAGGTCACCGAAGCGGGGGATCCCTCTCCTCCGTGGAGGATCAAAATTGTCGCGTCCCAGACCCTCGCCAATTACCTAGTGCGACGTTTAACCCAACCAACCAACCAACTTCTCTTGTTTTGCTAAAATGTTCACACAGTGTTCATTTTATACACTTTTTCTAGGGAATTTTTTTTCTTGCAGAGGGGAATATTATATTATAATGGGAATAATTTTTCAATAACATAAAGTGAGCAAAAAATACGAAATCTCCAGTGTCGAATTTTTATTTTTCTGGTAAAAATGTTCCTTCCAGAACGACATGCTGAATTTATTAATGCCAAAATCTAACTAATTATTCAAGGTTCAGTCGGTAGCAAAAGTATCCGAACACTTGCAAAAATTCCTACGTAAAAAAGTAGACTTTTTTACTGTTTTGTTAAATAATTCCTTGTCGAATCATGTTCTTAGTCAGTCTAAGAACATGATTCGACAAGGATTTATTTAACAAAACTGTATTAACTCTACTTCTTTTACATAGGAATTTTTGCTAGTGTTCGTATACTTTTGTTACCGACTGTTCGTACGAACCATATTTTACCCCTGAGTCTTCTCCAAATAATTTTAAATACTACCAACTTTTGTCATGAAATAAGTCTACAATAAAGGTGTTTGGAAGTATTTGCTTTGTATTTCACTTTGCTTAGTTTCCGATTCAGATACTGGCAGGGATGGAACACGGGCGCAGAATTCATACCGGAATCTGTTTAAGAAATTTTACTACCTATAATATCGTTGATTTAAGTAGTAGAAATTTTTCTTACATTGATAGTGGTATGAATACTGCGCCCGTGTTCCATCCCTGTACTGGGGCAGATGCGTGGCATTCAGTCACATGTTGTACTCAGTAACAACTTTCGATTGTCGATATAACACTTTGCCGACCATGACACTCTAAAGCGCTCTAAACAGTATTGCGAAAAGGCACTCTTTGATTCAACTATCACTAATAATTTTGGGGAGTAATATTCAGGGATGAAAGAGTTCCGTTTTTTTTTTTTTTTTTTCCCACCAGTAATTTCCCAGAAAAATTTTTTACTCTATAAATCATAAATATAAACATAAGATGAAAATTTCTCTAAAAAAAATATTCATAGGTTCCAAGTCTCCCCTTTTTCAAGGGAGACTTCAAACCGGAAAATTTTTATAACTATTTTCGGTAATAACAATCGTCGAAAATATATATAACGCATTCCATTAAAAAATACTGGTGTCAATTCTGATTTAAAAGTTAAAAATTTTAGCAGCTCTGAATAGTGGTGGCAGAAAAAACGGAGTTTTTTCAACCCTGGATATTTGATATACATAATACATGAATATGCATACTTGCGAACCATCTCATTAATAACCGTACAATTGTTAACGCTCCTTTTCTTACACCACTATATTTTTAAAGTTATTTTCTACAAATGTTGTTGCGATTAAATAAGATTAAAATTACTCTGAAAAATTATTGGTGTGAAAAAAAGGCGGGTACTAAAAATTGTACTGTTCATAATGAGATGGTTGGCAAGTATGAATATGAATTGAATGACCTTCGAAGCGATTAGATAATCATTACAGTTAAAATTTAGTGGTGGATATTGAATAAAAGCATCCCTAAATTTAGCAAAACCAAAGGAGTGAAATTAAATAGGACGGCAAAGAGTTAAAAATATATTTATTCCTTTGGAATAGTAGTGGCAGGAACACGGAAAAAAGGAGGATCCGTACGAATGCAGTTTCAAATTTGTTTATTTATTTTAAAGTTATAATTTGGCAATTAGTTCTGGTACTAACAAAAATATGAGATTAAAAATTAAAAATATTTAAAAATCTTTTAAGATTAAAAGATAATCATTAATAAAGTATTTTACAATGTTTTCTAAAAGAAAAAAAAAAAAAAAAAAAAAGAAAAAAAAGAATGAAAGAACTTCTCGAAGTATTCTAACAATTCAGCCTTGAACTTTTTAAGAACAATAACGTATTGCAATTAAAGCAAAAGACAGAAAATCTTATCAAAGGTGTCATCAATATCTTACGTCATTGATTCTGATTAAAAGGTAATCAGAAAAATGTAAAAAGAAAAAAAAAATGTTCTCACGTGCTGAGAAGCAATTTTGTTATAATAAAAGTCTTTTGTTAGTCCCGACTTTAATGGTAAGTTTTCTACCGTCTTCAGCTTTTGGTTGCTTATTTAGCAATTTTTGTCTTATGGTAGTCCTTATGTACAACAAATACTCAAAATGCATCAACAATTATAGCAAAGAAATACCACTTTTAAATATTTATACTTTTTATAACATTAAAATGTTTTTTAAAAATAGTTTTTTAAGGTAATTATCATTAAAATTGAGGTTTTTCGTTAAATAATATAAAATATATAAAACAAATAAAAAATTAAAGTTTTAGTTATACCCGAAAGCAAGTGATTGTATTTTATATAATCTTTTCATTAAAAGATACAAAGAATAAAAACCAACTTTATCGTTATGTTATCGTTTAAACTTTATCGTTAGAACAATGTTGTCAAATTAGGTAATTTTTAAAATTCAAAATACAATAAACAGTTTAATTGTTTAACATTATTTTGTTAATCGATTTATCACGCAAATGTCATTGTTCAGATAAAGATAGGTCATAGCCAGATTAAAAACGCGGCATCAGAATTGTAAATGAAAACCCAATATTTAAATCATGACATGCATTATAATTAACAACAATAATGGGTTATTATTTATTATCATTCTTATTTGACAAAAATCTGAATCTCCGCCCCACATTTTTTTGTGTGTAGAAGCATAATTTATAGATGCCAACATTTGAATTGATTCCTGAGTATTTTTAGCCCCGCCTCTATTTTGCACCACTTTGTTTATAGAAAAACTTTCTCCAATATATAACTTCGATAGAAAAAGAAAAAATTTCTCATAAAAAATAAGTCGTATGAAATAAAGGCGGGGCTAAAAATACTCCGGAATAAATTAAAATGTTGGCATCTATTGAATGAAATTTAACAGATCATTTATTTGAAACGTAAACGACCAATGTTATTTCGAGAAGACAGCGAAGATTTTTTTTTTTTTTAATCGAAATCTTATATGCAAAAAAATACAACAAATTGTTTAGTTGGATCAAAGTTTTTACACATATTTCTGCAATAATATATCTATCACTACAATAATATATCTGTTTTCAACATTATTTGATTGCAGAGTTTGTATATTGTAAATATTTATTAAACTGTTAGTATTATAGTTTGCAACGCTAGAAGGTATAAATTGAAGGTGACTAAAAAAATAGCATAAACTCATTCTAACTGAGCTAAAAAAGATAAATAAAGTAGCTTTGTCTGACAAATAAGTACTTGATTTGCACGTTTAATTAGTATGATTCTAATAACAATAAATATTTTTTAAATTGTGTATCTTTAGAACTATATGTATTACATATGACCCAGGGTTTTAATTTTGATGGTATCTGTTAATGTTTTTACTCTCCCCCAAAATCAAAACAAACATTACGATGTTCTTTTACCTCATTTTATGGTGCTTTCTTCTTAAAGAATCCTTTAATGCTTTCCTTTAATGGTTTATAGAGTGTAAGTTTTATGTGATGTTCGGGAGCTTGATTCTTACAATATGTGTTAAAGAGTCTTTTACTTTGACTACCATTATTTTTTAATAATAAACTTTTCTTTACTTAACCACTTTCTCCGATGAAATAAAGAAAAAAAAAACTGTTTAAAATAGTGCTATTTATCATATGGAACGTTTTGGCTTCAATGGCAGTCGTACAGTCGGGGAAAAAAAGAAGAAAAAAAAAAAAAAAAAAAACGCAACACTCAACGTAACTTCGTTGCTAATCGATGTAGAAAAATGTAATAGGTATCATTTGACGGGGAATTGTGAGTAGTTTCAGAAAATGAAGTGAAATTTTGAATTGGGGGGTCGTCTACATATTAAAACGCGCACCAACATTAATTTTTTCAATGGTAATGCCCCATTTTTATTTTATATTTGAATTCCTGGGATCACGACAACGCGAAAAAGTATATTGGTTGTATATTTTACTTATTTTTTCACAGAGTTATAAGCTTTCAAAGTTTGAAGGTGCTAACGTTAAATTCATATTTCAAACTTTTATTAATATCTTCACAAAAAATAACTTGATCGATATAATTTTTTTTTACAAGATACAGTGAAGAAACCCAAATATAATTCATCATTACTTTTGATTCTGAAAAATAATTTTAATTCTGAAAAATATTAATAAATTCATATTTATAAAAATTATGAATTATGACCTATATTAATTTTTACTTAAAATGAATCCTAATGCTGAAAAATATGTTTGTGCAAATTTGCAGCTCTTTCCAGTTATTAGTTTTCGAGATATAAATAAATCTTTCTTTTCCAGTGGTTTAGGGGGCCGTCTCTTATAAAGTTTTGCATGAGATAACGAATCAAATCTTAAAAAATAACAAAGAAAATAAAACAAAATATTTTTATTTTTTACTTACGGGTCAAATTATATAACAACAACGTCAAACGCAAAGAAATGAAACAAAAATGAAGAATTTTAGTCATTAGTCATCAAGAATTCCTGTTTTCTAAAGAAGACAAGCCCCGCCCTCATCGTTCTTCAAAACAAAACGGTACAGAAAAGAAAATAAAAGTAAATGTGACATCGAGTATTCGTGTTAAACCCCTTATTTTATGTTGACAAACATATGCACAAGTGGTATTTACTTCATCGATTACTGGTGATAAATTTTGAATCATTTAAACGAACACTAGAAGAAAAAAATTAACTAAATAGGCGGGGTTTACTGTTTTAAATAGAAAAATAGGCTTAATATGTCAGAACAAATGTTCTGTATTCACAATTATATTACAAATGGATATACACTATAATTATATTCTTTCTAATCAACATATTTCTATCCATAGTATATTTTATTGCAAAAATATAAATAATGGGTACACACTTAAGTAATAAGTAACAAACAAATTACGAAAGAAACGCCCACTGACAAAGTTACAGATTTTCAAATGGCGTGAATCTATGTCAGCAGTTGCGAAAGGATTAATTAAGAAATTATAAAACGAATCGTATAGTTCCAAAGAATTCAACTGATCCAAAACTGGTAAGCGTGATTAAAATTGTTTAATGTTTACTTCATGAATCCTTACAATAATTTATCCGAAAAGATTTAGTTTATGCGTTGTTGTATATTTATATCTATATTATTAGGGGGACCAGAAAATAATGTCGTTTTGAATTAAAATACTGACATCGGAAATTTATCCTGGATAAAATTTAAGATATTCGTAGGTAACTTATAAGATGGTTATTTGTAAAGTACCATGTAAACACTGTTAAACAAAAATTTCCGGTTTCATTTATTCAAAACGACATTATTTTCCGGTCCCCCTAATATTTCATTTCGTATATTATGTTACACATACAAAAGAAAATTTAAGCTTTATTGGTGATCAGTACAGCCATAATTGACACTTTTACTTGAAAAAATATTGCAATTTTTTCAAAGAGTATTGTCTGGACCAATCGCAAGTGTAATGTATTTAAATAGACTTAAAATTATTTAAAAAAGGACTGAAGTATATACAAAACTGAAAAACTCAATTCTGGTTAATTAAAAAACTAGAAAATGTAAATGTTTTTATTAATTTATATAATTCTTTTTTTTCCTGAAAGATTTCCGGTGTAAAACATTAAAATTTTGTCTATTTCTTATAGGATCTTAATTTTTTTTTTCTACATTTAGAGATAGCTCCCTAACACATTTTTGATTATAACTCTATAAATACTAAAGATAAAGTATACAAACAGTATACTTTTCCGCACTGCCAGACTCTCAGAAACTCGAATATGAAGTCAAAATGTGGTGTTGCTATTGAAAAAAATATCAAATTTGGCGTTCATTTTAATATGTAGATGACCCCTAATTCAAACTTCGACGACATTTTCAGAAAGTGCATATAATTTCCTGTTGCATTATGTCTATTAGATGTTCCTGCGTCAATAAATAACGAAATTACAGGGGGTGTAGCGTTTTTTTTTCCCCCGACTGTACATTGTTTTAAATATCGTAGTATAAAGCAACAGATCTTGGTAATCTTTTTTGAGAATGACAAAAGAAAAAAAAACAAGAAAAAAACAGGGGATATCAATTTTATCGTGCCAATATGTGTGTCTTTTCTCTTTTCCAGTGTTTGAATTTGTAGATACCCTTTTTTTTTTTTTTTTTTTTTTTTCCCACGAAAAAATTACATACTAAACGGGAGGCAGGCCCTGAAAACAATTTCAGAGCGTCCTAAACCAAAGCGAGTACATAGTAAGCGGTAAAACATAATGTTAAAATATGTCCACCTACAACAGCGCAAATTGCCTGCATCGGTCAAGAGACAGAAAAGCATTTGGCAGGAATAGATTGCGAGCAAACAATATACTACATATACATAGACAGACTCAACATTTACACTGCGGAATAGACTACAGAAACCTTAAAATAAAATACAAAATATTACAAAACGGATTTTTAAGGAAAATTACTAATAGTGTAATCTTTCTCTAAAATACTTCTGGTATGAAAAAAATATTATTTTATGCCGCTTGACACACCGAATGGGCAACAGTCGGTTATGGCCATATCACACGAGAGACTTTCGTTCAGCATTTTACTAAACGCAGCATTATACTCAGTGTTGCCAGATTTGGGGACTTTTTTATTCAACCCCCGCCGCTAAATTTTAATTGTAACGGTTGCCTAAGCACTTCGAAAGATAAACGTCTATTATGTATAGCAAATATCACTTCTCAAAATTATTGGTGAGAGTTGAATAAAAAAGTCCTCAAATCTGGCAACACTGATTATACTCAACATACTCAGTCTGATTTTGTTCAAGGACAGCAAGTTTTCGGATGATCAACTTTTACGAAACCGTTTAGTAAAAGCTGAGTATGTTGAGCGTGCTGATCAAAATTGACCAATAGGAGGAAAAAATCTTGTTTATTCCTCCTGTATTAATATTCAACAATATGTAGTCCCGATTAAATAAGAAAACTTATATATGAATAACTTATACACCAGTATGTAAATGAAATAGTGTGGGAAAAAAGGCGGAGCCTAACACTATTACGGATAAATTAGCATAATTGGCAGGTCTAATGATTTAATAAAGAAAATCACTCAATTTTGACGATTTGATGGTCGTTTTTTTGGACAGAACCTAGTCGACATATATTTTAATAGTTGCTAACCTTTACTGTTTTTGGCTACTGGAAAATTTTAATAAAAGTTTTTAATATATTTCTGCAACAGTTTTTCATCTATAAAAATTTCTATTAAAAATTTTCAGTAGCCAAAAAGCGTTCAGTTAGCAACAATGCATTAATTTTGGTCATTGATTCTCAGCCACTGTGCTGCGGCGCTCTCGAGTGTCACAAAATATTTGAAACATATCGCCAAAAAACACAAATTCATACCTGCCTAATTAATATTCTGTAGCATTGTTAGTACCCGCCCTTTTTTTCCCTACTTTTTTAAAAAAGAGTTTTTCTTTTTACTACTTCGACTTCGAATGTTGAGGGACGGAAGTACTTGTATTCTAGATCATGCATCTTCCTCTGCATAATAATGAAGGCTAATGGGGTGGGATTCCTGAAAATCAATTTCACTGCCAAAGGAGAATTTAACCGGAATTACATTTCGAGAAAATTGATCTAAAAATAATGTGGTATGATAAAAGAGGCGGTACTAACAACCCTAGGGAATATTAATTAGAATGTTAGCAAGTATGCATATTCTTTCTTCTTTCATCACATTTTCCGTTTGACAAAATTCAAAACGCAAACATAACCCCGCCTTTTAAATATGAATCAGGAAATGAGAGTAGCATAGTTATTTTTAAGTCCGACTATATATGATAAGTTATTAGAAAACACCTTATTCAAATTTTTGCATTAAATATAATTTGTGATTTATCATTAAACATTTTGTTTATTTAGTAGTGGGAATTTATTTTATACTGTAATTAAAAATTTGTGTTCACTATAATATGTAATTAAACAAATTATTTGCAGTATTGCCAAATTTTGAGACTTTTTTATTCAAAATCTACCACTAAATTTTAAATGTAACGATTCACTAATCACTTCGAAGATTAATCATCTATTAATATATCTAGTATCACTTCTCAAAATTATTGCTGACTACTGAATAAAAAAAAAAAAAAAAAAAAAAAAAATGCAACATTTTTTATTAATTTTGTAAAGGAATTTAATTTTATAATTCATCTTAAATTTCGCGTTAAATGTAATTTGTAATTTATCATAAATAAACATTTCTTTTACTTTGTCATCGAATTTCATTTTATATTTTATTGAAAGTTATTATCGTATGCTATTTTCAAAAACAGATGTTAAGCACATCAAGTAAATTTCTTTTGAATTAATTTTATTATTAGTGTAATGCAAAAATTTTAACTTATTAAAAATGCATCATGACCAAGGGTCTTATCCCCCCCCCCTCTCTTTTTTCATGACACTTTTAGAGATGAGATATGAAATTTAAGTCTTTTTCAGCTACCATTATTTTTATATAGAAATCTTTATCGAACTTTTATAATAAACTGTCCTGATTAAATGAGGTAGAGATTATTGTATGAAAATAGTGGTAGCAAAACAGGCGCATTTTTCTGATCTCTAAAATGTGTGCTGAAAAAAAAAAAGAGAGAAAGAAAGAAAGAAAACAAAGAAAATGTGAAGTAGAATTCCTAGTAAGAGACGTACGGAAGGCATCCCCCCCCTCCCCCCAGGTCAGTCATATAGACAATTAACATTAACCTACAATATCAACATTTCCAGAGGTACCAAGTTACTATGGATTGCTGTAACCTTAATACCGGAAATTTTTCACTGTATTCTTTTGAAATAGAGACTTCGAGTGGTGAATGGGTGTCGAGTTCCCGGGGTCCAATGGTAACCCCACACCTCAGCGACCAGAAGTAGATATCAGAGTTGAATTAGGATCGTGATGGAATCTTTCGTATTAATTATCTGCGAATTAACAGATCAAGTTTTATTATTTATTCATAGTGGTATAAAATTGATTTTTCGTTAGTGATAACTTGGCATCACTGCATTATCCACCCATAAGAAAATAAAGAAAAAGATTGCAGAGCATTTAGCGGTCTTTGAATTGAATACCACATTTTTATTTTGAAAAACAGCAATGATTTTCGCCCAAAATCGCTGAAAAATCACTGGATTACTCAATTTTTTTTATTAAAAAAAAGAGAGAGAAAGAGAGAGAGATAGATAAACTGGCATTCAATTAACCCTTTAACGTTCACTACTTAATTTATTTCAAAAATTTCTAAACTAATTTTAAAAGGGGCTTTTAGACACATAGCTGATAATAAATATTTAAAAAATAAAAAATTAGCATTGTTCCTTTTCGAGAAATTTTCGGTTTGAAACATCTGCAAGTAAACCTTATTAAATTCAAATAATATTTAATTTAATTAATAAATCACTTTATAAGTAAACATTATCGACAACAAAAACTCGTAAAAGTTGCATAGATCCCAATATTTCAATTTATTCCGGAGTATTTTAACCCTTTGCATCGCAAGGTAATTCGGATCATTTAAATTATACTGCCACCAGAATTTACGTACATAATTCAAATACAAAAAAATTTAAATTTTCACGTTAAAAAAGGGGCCTTTTCTGCTATGTTGTAAATGTAAATTTTTGCTAAAAAATTTCCGGGATGAGTTTTTGCACTTGAGAATTAAAATTAGGTGTTCCATCAGCGGGAACACTGCGACTGAAAGGGTTAAGGGCCTAAATGCCTCGAGGTTGAGAACCACTGATTTAGACAAAGAGACCATTTTATGTTTTACTTATTAAAACAACAGAGATAGTTACTCATATTGTACCACTTTCCTTTTCCTAATAATGTCTATTCACTTTATTTCTTTTTATAGAAAATAAATACATTTCCCATGAGTGTATAGTATCCCATTTTACTCCTACTCCATGTACAAAAAAAAAAAAAAAAACTTTTCGATTTCACCTCTTTTTCCACTAACAAGACACGTCAAATCCCAGCGGGGAAAGCTAGACGCTAAGGGCAATTTCATTGCTCCGTTTGTTCCGACAAACATGAAAAACTAACAGTTTTCGTCACTAAAGGTCAAGAATCATTCTTATCTGGCCTCATTTACATTCTATCGATATGACCACACCCTCTACGAGAAGGGAGTGACGCCCTCATATCGTTTGCATTTCTGACTTTCCCGGGTGGGTTCTCATTTTGTTACTTTACTTAGACGCGCCCGTAAAAAAAGATCAGGGCCACGAACTTTTATTCCAAAGATTTGAAAAATTGAAGAGTTCTGACATTTGCATGAGATCTTTTGGAGTCCAAATAGCTGGGATTAATTTTAAAGTTAATGAAAATATCTCATAACTTATGCAGTTCTTTTCTTTTGCTTGAATTCAGCCAGATAACTGTGTGATATGGTTTGCCGCTTTAGATAACCGCACCCCTTGAAATAGATCATGGGCGCAAATTTAAAATTAAATTAAAAAAAAAAAAAAAAAAAAAAATCTGGAACTATTATTTACTCTTAGATACTTCCATAAACTAGATACCTTGTTGCTTGTTGTCATAGACGCATTTTTAGATAATTGAGTCATTTTGTAACAATCGAATTTGGTTGGTCAAAATACCTTGGCAAAGTATTTCTTTTCCAAACATGGTATTCGAAGGAATCAAAGGACATACGGGATGTTTAGATCAAAGCTGCCAACCTAACCCGGCAAATTGTTAGTACCACCCATTTTTCTACACCACTTAATTGTTAGAGTAATTCTCTTCAAATATATTTACGATGAATTAAGAAAATAAATACTCTAAAAATTTAGTGGTGTAGAAAAATGGGCGGCACTGACAATTTGCCAGATTAGGTTGGCAGCTCTGTTAGTTCAAAATAAATTTCTTCGATAAACGTTCAACTAAAACAAGAGAAAAGATTATCACCCAATCAGTGTGGCCAGATTTTACGACTTTTTTATTCAGAATCTACCACTAAATTTTAAATATAATGATAGTCTAATCAATTCGAAGATTAATCGTCTATTAAAGTTGCCAACGTTTTAATTTATTTCAGAATACTTTTAGCCCCGCCTTTATTTCGCACCAGTTTATTTATAGAATAATTTTTATCAATATATAACTATATTAACACTTTCGCGACCGCATGTTTTTGTCTTTTTGACAGTAAGGTCCGCCTGTGGCCGTTATTCTTCCAAGTTACAATATTTCAGAACAAAATTTTCAATATTTAGATTCATATTACAAATGGATAGATGTACATTATAATTACCCAAGTAGCACAAGAACGTTCTTTGAACGTTTAATAACGGTTACAGTAGTTCAAACACCGTGTTTCGTGTCAATAGAACGTTCTATTGTACGTTCAAAAATAGTATTATTTAAAACGTTCTGAAAATGTGTGCTTTGTACCATCTATAACACGTACAATTCTAGTTCTATATAGAACGTTCAACTATATGACCGTCATAACACGTTCTGTAACAGTGTAATTATAACGAACATGACAAAAGGATTTTTAAGTATACTATTGGTAGGCAAACTAGTTTAATCATGAAAATTTTAGACTTCGGTTTTTGAATTTTTTACACGTTTTGTGGTGTGAAGAATCCGAAAATCAAAGGTTGGTATGGTGCCTGTTAATGGGTATCGGTGCCTATTAGTGTGTTAGTCTGTTAGTCCAGGTAAACGAAATCTTAACAACAAATGATTGCAGAGAAATCGGACCAGTTTTAAAATATCACGTATGATATCAATCCTATTCAGAGATTTGCAACATTCTAATTTAAAATCTTCGTCAGTTATTCGAAATTTATAATTTTTTAACATGATAGCGGATAGGGCCTTTTTTATATTTTCAGTTTAACGTTTTGTTAGCACGTCAATGAAGAATGCTCAACTAGAAGTAGTAGCGGTGAAGTGAAAAAAATTACAAAATTTTAAATTGGTGAAAATAAAATTGTGGATATTTTATTTCAAAAATCAATGGACAGAATTTAACGAAATTTGTTATATAATTGGAACTTGCCCTCAATTGGTGTTTTTTTTAATTGCATATGGGATATTTCGCCTGATAGGTGGCGCTGCTACGTAGTGAATCCCACCAGTTATGTGATGGTTATATCTCAACTTCTATAGTGTACAAATTCATAAAACTTGATACACGGGGTGTATGTATAAGGAGGTGTATATACATTTTGAATGTATACATTGGCCAACAGGTGGCGTTACTAATCTGCAATTTAATTACGTTATCTGAAAGGCAATATTTCAGCTCATGTGATTTAAAACAAAACTTAAACTTCTAAATTTTGTAATATACTGAAGTTATATGTGAAATCGATTTTATGTAAAACGTCACTGATGCACATCGGCCAACATGTGGCGTAGCTATGTTGCAATTTAATCCCATAACGGGAACGAAATATCTCAACTTCTGTGATTTATAAATGTTGTAAAAGTTGTACGTAAAATTGCTAGTATATAAAACTCTACTGATTAACTTTGGGTGCTTATCGGACGACAGGTGGCGCTGCCACGTTCCAATTTATAGCAAGCCTATATTTTCTATTTACGGAAAGACTATATCTCAGCTTCTATAATATATATACTCATCAAACCTTGTGTGTGACATACATTTGATATATTGTTGATACAACTTGGTTGTATAACCAGTAATACTCAATGCTTTTTTTTTCTTTATTTTATTTTATTTTATTTTTATTTATTTATTTATTTATTTATTTTTTTGGGGGGGGGGGTATTCATCGGACATCAATTTCTCTCCAAGGAATAAGTATCCATCATTCCCGAGGGAGGAGAAGGGGTGTATGGAAGATTTTTCAATATGTTTACCTTTAAAATGAATGGTTGAACCATCGATTTCTGATGATTTAAAAACAAATTTATCTACTTTTTTATCATTTTTCATAATAATAACAAAAATGAAAATCTTTAGAAAATTATGTTTTCTAAGATTATATTTTCTAGATCTAGCATAAAACTGATTGTATTCTGATTTATGAAAATCGTATGCATTCGCCAGAGGAAAGTATTTAGATAAATAATAAATTTAATAAATAACATGTTCTGTACTGCAAGAGTTTGAATGGGAAAATATGGACGAATGTTTTGTGATGGCCTCAATGTACAAGTTTTAAAAATGTTTAAGATTTGAGTCTAATGGAAATCGTGAACAAAAAAGAAAATCCCGGATGTTATTGAATGAGTAATATAGTGCATGGTCAGCAGAATTGCAGTCACAAAGATTTTCGCGCTTTAATTTGCAGCTGTTGCGGGAAGTCAAACCAAACGGTTTGGCAACTTTATCGCTAATTTGGCTATATTTTCTCCTATCCTTAATTATTTCTTTTCTTTTATGCATTTTCTTATCCTTAGATAAGATAGAGAAAGTATTGCTTTTTGGGTTAAATTTTGAAAACTGCGTTTTTTTAATACTTACGCGTTTTGAGGTCCCCTGACTCCAAATATCAAGTTTTTACGTTTGATCTCTGAGTGTGTATGTGTGTCTTTGTGTATGTCTATGCGTGTGTGCCTGTTATCAGCATAGCTAAAAAACAAATAATTCCAGAATATGAAAACTTAACATTCTAAATCAGTGTCATATAAGGATGCTGCACTTAGCTTTTCGTTGAGATCATGGAAATGGTTCGTGTACAGGGATATCCATAATAATTCAAATACATTAAGTATGTGGGTAAAATTTTTTGCTATTTACAGTTTAACATCTATAGCCTGTACTAAACAAAATGAAATGAACATATATTTTTTATATGCATAAAAGCATGTTTTGTGGAAAATATGGTATGAGAATCGTTCTCCTTTCCTTTACAGGTCTACCCAGGAATAAAAATTTCTTTATACCTATGCAGAGAACAAAATAAAAAAATTTTAAAGTGAAATTTTTAAGGCTTGTTTCGCGCATAATTACACGTTTTGAGGGTCCCTAAATACTAAAATGTAATTTTAAAATGTTAATCTTTGTGTATGTCTGTTATCAGCTAACTTTAGAACATATATTTGCAGACAATTTAAATTTTGTATTTTGAAGTTGATTATGAGGTTGCTACTTAAAATATTTGACTAAGATTAATAAGCTTCAAAAGTGGTGAGATCGAAGTTGATTGAATAATTTCAAATGAACTTTTAAATTTAATATCAACCAAGAATTATTTATAGTAAGTACTATATTTAACCCCCTCACTAAGAGAGTTATTCATCAAAATTTATTTGTTCCTAAAAGTAGTTTGAAATATTTGAAACGTAGATTTATATATAGTACTTGTTACCTTACACCTTAATCCGCAATTTGTGTTTATAGCATTCAAATGCTAGGTAAGAGTAAGAAAAAGTCGGATGAGTGCCACCAGATTATTATTAAAATTTAAATAAAAAACAGTCTTTTTTTTTTTAATATTGATAATATATAATTAACTAGTTAGTTGGCATAGGTGGACTCTGCTCAGTTCCCCATCTTATTTATGTTCTCATATATTTCTAGTGCGAGACATATTATAATCATGTTAAAAGAAATGAATTTCGCCAAAGCTTGATAGAGTGACAGAATGAAATCCCCGCCTAATAGGCTATCCTTCGTTCACTTCGATATATTTATCTTATTCTAATCTATTAATTTATTTTATCAGGGTCAATTCCGTTGTTTAGTTTTCATGCTACTATTTCCAATGCAATAATCCTCAAAATTCATATTTGTATGAAAAATTTACAATTTCGCTATGCTGGTAAAATCGTAAATTACGAATAATTTACGAAATTTTCCTATTAGAATATTTGTATTCAATCATGTTCAAAAAAAATATTATAAATGTAATTTTGAAGTTGTCTAATGTATTTATGATCCTCAAAATGGAAGTTTATGCTCAATTTTACCCCATTCTGTCATTTTAAGTAAATCGTAAATTCCAAATAACTTACAAATTTTTTAAATTGGAAAAATCATAGTCTATGATATTCATGCCAGTATCCTAAATAATATTTCGTAAGTGGTTTGACATCTTTACGATGAAAACATCCCTCAAGATTGACGTTTATGCGAAATTTTGCTCTATCCTGCCATGTTAAGAAATTTGTAAATTTCCAATAACTTACGAAATTTTTATATTGGAAAATTCATAGTCAATAATATTCATGCCAGTATCCTAAATAATATTTCAAAAGTAGTCTGACATCTTTACGATGAAAATATCTCTCAAAATTGACATTTATGTCAAATTTTGTCCTATTCTGCCATGTTAAGAAATTCGTAAATATCCAATGACTTGCGAAATTTTCAAAGTAGCTTATTTATAGTTACTGATGTTCATTCCGGCATCAAAACTATTTTAAAACTGGTCTGACATTTTTACAGTAAAAAGTTTCCATTTAATGCACGTTTAAGTGAATTTTTGTCCTATTCTCCCATGTTAAGAAAATCGTAAATTTCTAATAACTTACAAAGTTTTTAAATTCGAATGTTGTAAATGAATAGGGTTCTTGCCAGTGTCGAAAGTAATACTTTAAAACTGATTTGACCTCTCTGCGACAATTTGTTCTTGAGATATTGTGTACACAGACTAACACACTAACACACTAACCCACTAACAGACACCCTACAAACAGACACCATACAAATTTTGTCATTTTCGGATTCCTCACACCTGAAAACGTGTAAAAAAGTCAAAAAACCGAGGTCGAAAATTTTCACGATACCTAAGTTCCCCATACCTATAGTATGATGGGGAACTAAAAGTAATTTTTATTTCATTATCTATTTATTTATTTATTTGGGTTTGGAAAGGGTCTGATAAATGAAAAAAAAAAATATGTTTTATGATAAATCTATATTAATAAATCTGACTTTTGTCTGTACATTTTTCGTAATTAAAAAATTTTGCGATATCTTGAAGTTCCACACATCATGAGAGCCAAAAATGATTTCAGAAAACTTTCTCTTTCTATATGTGAGTGCATGTGTGTGTCATTGTGTGTATGTTTATAACGCTATTTTTGTCAGGATATTACATGAGAATGGCATCATTTTCCATTAATAAATTGCTTAGCCTCTGAATAAAAAAATTCTAATCTAATAAAGCCTCTGAAAATTAGATACAAAATAATAATACTAATACTTATTATAATAATAGCAATAATAATAAATAAATAAATAAATACAATAAAAATAAAATAAAAATAAAATAAAATAAAAATAAAAAAGCGTAGAAATGCATGCAATTTTTTCTTGTTGTTTTTATTCATTTTCCCCCTTTCTTCATCGAGCCTGACTTTATCGGTTTTCGTCCGGACTGGGCTCAGGCCTTAAACTTTCGGCTCGTGCAGACCTCTGGTATAACATTTTGTATAAAAATGCACAGATTTTTTTAAACTAAGGATTGTGAAATGAATTTTCTTTTGTTCATATAATATTGATAATCATTCAAGAAAACTTTTTATACAATCGGCAGCAAAATTACTGAACACATCCACATTTTTCATATACCATTTTTTTTTTTTTTTTTTTAATAGTTTGACCGTTATTTTTTATCACAAACTTACTTTTCTATGAACAGCATAAGACTAAGACCATGACTCGATAAATATTTACTCAAGAAAACAATAATGTGCACGAAATTTTTATACGATATAAGAGCTATATAAAAAATAACCTATTTTAAACTTTTATTTTCCATATAAAGCTCTAAAGATAGATTTCAGGAGATTTCTTCTTCTTCATTTGAAATCAAGCATATTTTAAGGCATTAACTGTAGGGTTTATCACTAAATTAAACAATATAGTGAAGAAGAGATGGAAACTTTTTTATAAACAATGAGATTCGAATTATTTTTCTCTTTTGTTAATTACGAAATTTATTACTAAAAAATAAATAATTTCTGTATTATACTCGTATCAATAAAAATATAACTATTTTTTCTTTGAGTGACACAACTATAATACAAAATTAGTTACGCTGGGACCATCACAAAACTTTCTTTTATATCATTCTATATGAACAAAGTTAGCTACGATTAGCATTTACAGAATTTTAATCAACTTACCATCATATAAAAAACTTTTTATATATGTAATTTCGTGTAATTTTCAGCAATAGATGCTGAAATGTAGACTGTAGACATCTAGAAATCGTAAAAAGTAATAGCAGCACAACTTGTTTGCCAATTTGTATCCGAATTCAATCAGAATAAATTTTAATAATATATTTTTCACATACCAAGTTTGTGGTATTTAAATGACAAAAGTTGAAATAAAATTTTAACTAAACGGGTAAAACTTCAACGTAGTAGCGCCACCTAACATAGCCGATATGGAAAATTAATTTATTTAACTTTACAATAGCCATCTCACAAACGAAATGTGATGCTTTTAAATATCATAGAAACTGATATACTGCCTTCCCGTTAACAAGATTAAATTGCAGCATAGCAGAAGCACCTGTCGACCGATATGCACCCAAATTGAATCAGCAGAGATTTACATAATGCTGATCTCATATATAACTTTAGTGCATTTATGTATCATACAAGTTCTGATACAACCTTTCCTTATATGGGATCACATTATATCAGCGCCACAAAATGGACAATAATATCTTAAAAGCTAATAAGCACTAATTTACTTCCTGGTCCATTCAAATGTTATGTTACTTTGCGTCAATTGCTTCTAGAGAAACCGCGTCCACATTTATTTATTTCTATTTATTTCTTTATTTTTTAACGAACTCACAGTCATTTTCAAGTGAAAAAAAAAGCCAAATCATACTCAGAAGTCACAAAACGTGTATATTTATCGAAAACCGGAAGTTAAACATTTTCACAAATCTAGTGCTTTTTTCTTATGTAAGTAACAAACATAATAATAATAAACAGTGAAGTGATCATACGTTGTAAATAATCTATGATATTGTAAATTTAGAAGCTGAAACAATAAGAAAAAAATAATAAATAAAGTAGCTAAAAATTTTGTTTTCCTTATTTATTTATTACTTTCTTCTATAATAAAAAGAAGAAAGGTTTGATTCGTAAATATTTTTGGCTCCCGCGTTTCGATAGATTTTTCCCTTTTTAAGATGTTCTAATAAAAAATTGATATTTCTTAGAAAATGCCAGTTTGTCTGTGTGTTTGGACATGTGTGATAAGAATTTTGTGTCATCTCTAGGTCAAAAACTAATGAACAGAATTTCCTGAAAACTTATATTTTGCTCCCCCTTGATATCAGTTAGTGATTATTACCCCCCCCCCCCTTTTTTTTTACACATATAACGCTCAACAGGTCGCACTGTCATTTATTTTTTTCAAAATTTTTAATATTACAATAAAGGAAAAAATTTCTTATAAATACACACAATAGGGATTTCTTTAGTTGAACATTGTCAAACTGATTTTTTAAAAAATATTAACGGTGAACAAGACTTTTAACAAGAAGAATAGCAATCCTTCCCCCCTCCTCGGGTGTGTAAATTTTTATAATATTTTTTCAAAATTACTCGTTGATATCTTTTAAAACGAACGGTTGAATCAATTATCTGTGATAATGTAAAACAAAGTTATCGATATTTAAAAAAAAAAAAAGTTAATATTATTATTATATATATATATATATATTTTATTTTGTTTTTCAATTTTACTGTGTGAAATGTGTGATTTGATCTAAACTATGTGAATTGTATTAGAAAATAAAGAAAAAAATTGTGTGATAGTCACAAGACACTAGTTTAACATTTCCTGTAATTTATTGTAATTGATTCATATAAGCAGGCATGCGATTATTTTAGTTGCGATCAAATTTTTATATTTTACTTCATAATAAACGTCAATTATTTTGCAAAATATTATTAAATAGATACGCAATAACACGTAATATTAAAAAAAAAAAAAAAAAATCTGAATAAAAATCTTGAGTTTTGTATTTCTCACAAAAATAATAAATATAATTAAATTAAATTCCTTTTCAATTAATAATATAAAAGTGATATACATTTTGCTGAATCTTGAATCTTAAAAAAAAAAAAAAAAAAAAAAACGAAAAAATTCGCCAAACTGTGAAATTTTTATTGGGTTTGCCAGTTATGACAACGGAAGCACTTGGACTCCAAGGTCCAAGATAGATAACGGTAACTTTTTCTGTCATTATTTTCATTGCGTGTGGTTTGAGAATTGAGATTTCTTCCTGACATTTGGATACACTATCTACAGATAAGTTTATTCTACACAATTTTCATATGTCTAGTCTAGGATTTCCATAGTTTTGCCCAAATCTGCATTCAAATTTAACAAAATTAAATAAATTAAAGTTTTCAAAAACCATAAAAAATAAACAGATAAATAAATAAATAAATAAATAAAGAGTAATAATAATAATTTGAAAACATTAATTTTTTAAATTTTTCATGCTAACTACCTTTTAATTATTTATTATTATTATTTTTTTCCCCATTCGATTTTGTATTATTACAGTTTAATGTTAGATATATTTAAGTATATTTGTTTAGATTTTATTGTTAGACTGTAGTATTGTAAAATCAAGGGAAAAATAGTTAGCAGCCGGCTCTCTAAAAATTTTAAAAATATTTTAAATTTTAAAATTTATTTATTTTATATTTAAAAGATTTTCAAGAATTTTTATCGTATTTTATATTGTTATATTTCAATGCATGTGTAAGTAAAATTCATAAACTCTAAATCAATACTTTAAAATTAAATCTTCACAAAATCGATAATAAATAGATTAATTAACTAATTTTAATTTTTTTTTTAATACTTCTCTTAAATATTTTTATTTTCTCCCATCATTTGTACATTATTACTCTTTATCAATAGAATATATAACATATCTAGGTATTAATTTGTGAATTCATTGATAAGTTAAAGTTTTAAAAATAGTTCTATGTTTGAATGCCAAAAGTTTGCAATAAGTTTCAGTATTTAAACATATACAGTCGGTAACAAAAGTGTCCGAACACTAGCAAAAATTCCTATGTAAAAAAAGTACACTTCATACGGTTTTGTTAAATAAATCTTTATCGAATCATGTTCTTACACTGACTAAGAATAGGATTCGACAAGGATTTATTTAATACAACCTTACGAAGTGTACTTAATTTACATAGGAATTTTCGTTAGTGTTCGGACACTTTTGTTACCGACTGTATATATCTCTATATATATATATATATATATTTAACTTAACAAGAATTTCGCAAATTAATTACCCAAATATGGTTAGGTTCTATTGTTAAAATATATTAATGCAAAATCAAAGGGAAAAATAATAATTAGTCAGTAAGGAGCATCTTAAAACTTTTCAGTTTTCTTTAATTATAGTTTAAAAAAAAAAAAAATGAAAATACTGTATGTTATTATATTTGAAGACATGTACGTAAAATTTTATAACACAAAGGCACACATACATACAAATGAATCACAAAATCCAAAGGGAAGAAAAATGAAAGAAAGAAAAGAAATAAAGAAAAAAAACAAACAAACATAGACAAACAATATGAAGGTGATTCTTAATATTTCTAAATGTTTTAAATTATTTTATTTTATTTATTATTATTATTTTATTATTTGTTTTGTTTGCAGAAACAACTTTTAATTAATTATTTATTTATTGTTCAAAAAGTTTTACCACATTTTATACTGTTATATTTCACTGCATGGTGTATGTAAAATTTATAAACTCAAAATCAATAATTTAAATAAATTTTGCATACGCATGATTTGAAATATGAAAATATTAAGGAAATTTCACGGAATCTATTTAAATATATATATATTTATTTATTTATTTATTTAACGTATTTAAAATACACCGCTGTTCAAAATTAAAGGAACAAACCTGCTTTCCTATTTTCTTCTTTTGTACATAACTTTTAAACAAATAAACACATGGACATAAAATTTGGCTGGCATGTTCTTTATCATACCATTATTCGAATTTTACATAACTTTAGCATAAGCAATAATTTTAAAGTAATAATTATTAATTTTTCTCAAAAGTAAGCTTTGGAAAGAATGAAAAATTTCAACAATTTTAGTAAAGAAAACTTAATGAAAAATTGTGTTAATGATGCATTATAGACAAGTGAACACGCACATGCCCTCAAATGTTAAAAACAAAATCCTGATTTTTTCTTTCTGTGTTCATTTCTCTTTTACTTTAATAATGGAATTTTTGAAAAAAAAAAAAAAAAAAAATAATAATAATAATAATTACTAATTTGTATAAACTGTGACCATCACTAGAATAATAAAAACGTCGATAAATAATTTAATAATGAACGTTTTATCCGATTTTCATGTTTCTATGTAAAATTAAAAAAAAATATTCACACGCGAAAAAATAAAGAAAGAAAAAAGAAAAAAAAAAAAATTACTACAAGAAAAAATTTTCGGTTTTAATCTACAAATAAAATATAGATGCACGTACATCTTTAACCTATCTGTAATGCACCTTCATGACCATTTTTCATTAAGTTTTCTTTTCTAAAATTGCTGAAATTTTTCATTTTTCCAAAGTTTATTTTCGAGAAAAATTTACTGATTTTTAGTTTAAGAATTATTACTTATGCTAAAGTTATATAAAATTCGATTCATGGTATTTTAAAAAACATGCTATCCAAATTTTATACTTCTGTGTTTATTTGTTTAAGAATTATGTGGAAAAAAAGAAAACGAGGAAACAGTTCATTGTTTTAATTTTGTACACTTGGGTACTTCTTTTAACTAATTTTAATTTTTTGTTTTCCATTGACTCTGCATTATTATAGTTTAAAAATAGAATATGTAACATATCTGGGCATTAATCTGAGATTCCATTGATAATTTAAAATTTAATAAAAAATTTTTGTGTTTGAATGCTAAAATTTGCAGTAAGTTTCAAAATTTAGACATAAAAATATATTTAAGTTTTTTTGCTTAACTTATTAAAATCAATATCAAAATATGGTTATATTCTATTGTTAAATTATAATGATGCAAAATCAAGGGGGGAATAATAATTAGTTAGCAGGGGGCATATATCTTAAATTTTTTCAAAATATTCCAAATCTTGAATTTATTTATTCGTTTTTGAATTCAAATATTTATCCAGAATATTCAAAATACTTGATCGTTTCTTATACCATATTACAATGCACTACACAAAAAGGAAAAAAGGAAAGAAAAGATAAATAAGGAAAGGAAGGAAAAAAAGAAAAATAAAATAAGTAAATAAAATAACAAGTGCAGAACTTTGAATAGACACTATAAAATTCAAGAATTCGAAGAAAATGGAAGAACTCGCAACAATTGTTCCGGGTCGAGAAAAGACATAACCCTTCATCAACCGAACAAAGTAGGCACGAATGCTGCAAAAAAAACTGCAACGTAGCTCTTGTATTTTCAGCACTCGTGCCTACTATGTTCGTCTGACGAAGGGTCGTGTCTTCTTTCGACCCGGAACAATTGTTGCGAGTTCTTCCATTTTATGATACAAGACATTTTTAGCACGTACAAAGAACGTTCAAAAATTGTTTACATAACGTTGTGAGAACGTGTGTATAGAACGTTTTCAGAACGTTTCTACACTATTTTAGAACGTTTACAGTACGTTTTCTAGAACGTTCTGAAAATGTGTATAACGTTTTGAAAACGTTCTAAAAACGTTTAGAACGTTCTGAGACCGTGTACATAGAACGTTCTCAGAACGCTTCTATAACACCGATGGTGATAGTTACACGTTCATTGAACGTTCTCTGAACCGTACTATTGTACGTCTTCAAGATGGACAGATAGACGTCTATAACACGTTCAGAGTGAACGTTCTTAGAACGTGTTTGCAGAACAATTTTTGAACGTTCAGAGAACGTTTCGGTGCTGCTTGGGTATACTCTTTTTAATCAAAGTATTTATAGCCATAGTATATTGGTTGTACAAATATAAATATTGTGTATATTTTTAAGAAATAAATGACATACAAATTGCAAAAGATACGCCCACTGGCGGAGTTACAAATTTTCAAATGACGTGAATCTACGTCAGCGATCACGAAAGTGCTAAAATCAGGAAAAAAAAAAAAAAAAAAAGTGGTATGAATTAAAGGCAGGGTTAAAAATACTCCGGAATAAATTAAAATGTTGGCAGCTCGGCTATTATTATTTATAGCAAATATCACTTCTCAAAATTATTGGTGATTATTAAATAAAAAAAGTAGAAAAATCGGCAACACTGACCCAATTTGGTAGGTGGACAATTCACGAGATGCGTTCAAGAAATTTTACGCCGTTCAAGATTTTATGCGTTCAAGACGCCGTTTATCGCGGAGTTTCACTAAGACTATGGGTATTTCACTATTCCCTGGATGTATAATATACTGTTACAGATATTCAAAAACTGGTAGAGAATTGGTAGAGAGACTATAAATACTGGTAGAGAGACTATAAATGAATTTTAAGATGACGAACGTAGAATTTGATAAAAATATTATGATAATAAATAATTAAAAATCTTAATCATTTGCATTGCGTGAATTTATGCAGGAAAATACAGAAAAAAGTTTTGTGATAATTGAACATACTAGTTTTTTCTTTTTTTTCTTAAGGAAATTATTTTATTAAATTCAGATACGTTTCTTTTGAATATTGGTCAAGTGTCTGATATCTCACACTTCTATGCAGGCTACTCATAAAGATTAATAATGACACAAATGAACTGGTACCAAAGAGTTTGCCTTAAATTCTTGATAAAGCCTATTTATTTATACTATCCATCTATTCAAATCTAAATTAAGGTCAAAGTAGATACGAAAAATCAACATATGTCACTAAAGTCACTTTTCAGTCGAATTACCAATCTGTAGAGCCCCACCATTGACCAAGCGACTCTGCGCTCAAATCTGGCAGACGGAAAGTGCCAGGTTCGATACAAGGTCGCGTTCGTCGACCTAGCTGTGTGGAGTTTTTTTAAAAACTGACGTAAATACGGGTTGGGACCAATTAAAAAGACCCTTCAAGGAGGGCTTACCATCCACACTCTCCTTGGGGGCACAATACCCCTTTTGATTAAGATTATAAAAATAGCCTAGGTATAATCTAAGCCAACTGACTGCCAAGGACCCTCATGCTGTCAATTGGCCTTAACCCCAACAGCGTCACCAACCCCTAGACCGTGGCATTAGTGTATTTTGAACAAGAATTTTTAATCCACACCGATAAAATGAGGATCGAGGAGCGTAGTTCTGAAGTACCTGGGACCAAAACGTCCCGCACCTTCGGAAACCAGATGTTAAGTAGCAGACAGGAATACAAGTACCAGATGCTGAAAAAAAAAAGGAAAAATAAAAGGAAAAGGAAAGGAGCAAGGGCTAGGAAAGGCTACCAGATGTTAAAGAGGTAGTTTGGTCAATGCAATTTAAAAGAGAGACAAACAGACTTCCAATTACTGCCTGTTCTCCGAAAACTTCTTATAAGATGGTAATTTTGGCCAAGAAATGTTTTTCATTTTTCATTTTAAAAAGAACGGAGTTAAGCTTTATTGACTATTTAAATATAAAATACATTTATTAATTAATATTTCTGACTGAAATTGGTTATTGAGACGGAAGTTTTGAAAATTGCTGCGCTGCTTGGCGTGCAAATTAATATTTTCCCTAATACCATTCTCCAAGTTATGTTTAAATAAGTTGTCAACATTTTAATTTATTCCGGAGCATTTTTAGCTCCGCTTTTATTCTGCACCACTTCATAAAATCATTTTCTCCTCTACGTTAAAATATGGAAAAAAGAAAAAGAAAAGAAGAAGAAAGAAAAACCTCTTAACCCTTTCTACCCAGGCAGTACGATCGTGTGGGCCATAGCCTCCTAAACAAATGCCTGTCGCGTTGCTCGTAAACTTGGCAACAGTTCAAGCGGTAGACAGCGCCACCTGGTACATATTACTGGTCTTTTTTATTCAACAGCCATCAAAAGTTTTTAAAAGTGGGATTTAATACACATAAAAGGCAAATAGAATCGAAGAAACGTCGATTACATATGTCATATATCGCTTCTTAAAATTATTGGTGGCAGATGAATAAAAAAGCAGCGCAATCTGTACCAGGTGGCGCTGTCTATCGCTTGAACTGTTGTCAAGTTTACAAACAACGCGACAGGCATCTAGTTTAGGAGGCTATGGTTAGGCATCCAAAACATCTATTACATTTTTGCATTTGGAACAGTCGTATGTAATAAAATCAGGAAATGAACAATTGAGCTAATTAGCAGAAAGTGTAAAGTAAAATTTTCAATCAACAAATGTCGGTTATAGTCCATATTTTTCTTTCAGTTTTCAAATACAGAAGAATGTAATGTTTTAAGGTAAAAATGTTTCAGGTCGGAAAGGGTTAAGAAAAAAGTGGTATGAAAGAAAGGTTGTGCTTAAAATGCTACGGAAAAAATTAAAAAGTTGGCAACAGTGTCTTTAATTAGATCTGCCAGTTATTCTAATTTATTCCGTAATATTGTTAGTACCTGCCTTTTTTCACACCGCTTCTTTTAAGAGAAATTTACATTTTATTTAATTCTAAGTATATAAAAAGAAAATTACTTTACAAAACGTGTGGGATGAAAAAAAGGCTGGTACAAAGACTGATACGGAATAAATTAGAATAACTGGCAGATCTACATTTAATGATCGTAATACAAAGTAAAGTATTAACTTTTAAAATCAAATATACTGATTAAGATTATAAAAATAATCTAAGCTGTTTTTCGATTGTAATTAGGGATTAAACTTACATTAGGGATTAAACATATCTCATACGAGCAGAGACTGATTAAGGGGGAAGCACATATTATTTATACTTACACCGTTATTTTTTAACAAATACTTTCCTCCTATAATAAACAGAAAATTCTCATTAAAAATTATTTTAAAAGAATTCTGGTGTCTAATAACGGTGAGTAAATTGGATTGTTTTACACCGTTCATTTTTTATAAAAAGTATTTCCTCGTCAAAGCGTGGAATTTCCATGACATGAAGTAAAAAATAATTGTAAAAATATTCCGGTGAGAGCGGAGATAATGTGTGCTTCCCCCTTAATCAGGCTCTGCATACGAGTGAACTGGACAAAGAGATAATTAATTCACTATTCAGAATATATATATATACATATTATACAGAAAGAATTATCATTTAGAAACTAGTGAATTATCGCATTGTTATTTATTGTTATTTAGGTTTGTATTTCATATGGATTAAAAAAAAGATTGAAAAAAAAAAAATTAAAGTTTCATCCCGACAAAAGAATTTTCCACAGTTCATAAATATTTATAAAGAAAAAGTCTAACTTTCACAAAAGAAATGAATAACAACTCGGCTTTCTCTTGTACGAAATCCTCTTTTAAATCCCTAGATTGATGTTTTCTTTGTTGACAATGACAAACGGGATTTACACGAGATCTTTCTTTTGTAAAGCAACAACAGTCTCGAACAAGTTGATACTAAAGAGCAGTTGAGCGGAGCGTTTATGCATTCTTTTTTTCGGCCGTTTTTTATTTTTCAGGAAGATGAGGGTGGAGTTGAGCAAAAGAGTCTCGACTGTGACGAGATACAAGTTGTAGTATAACAACTAATTTTTTTTTTTTTTTTCTTTTTCTCTCACTTTAAAAGAACTATCTATAAAGAAACATCCTTAATATGCCTGACTGCAAATTATAACACTGAATTTCCTGTTACAATATATTCTAACAAATAGTTGATGCATCATGGAACATTGTATTTATTTGGTTATTGAAATACCGTTTTTTTTTTTAAGATTGATTATGAAGTTTGTCTCAGTTTACATAAATTTATTTTTTCCTTCTGCCCAAATGCTTTTTGCTGTCTTCCTTTGTGCTTCATTTTAAGCATGAGGTTTACTTTAATTTCAGAGTTCCTAAAATTTTGCGCACATTTTATTATATTGTTACCATTTTTTTTTTTTTTTTTTTCAAAAATAATTTTTTAAAAAAATATTTTATAGAGAGGGATGGAACCAGAGTTCCCAACTTTTATAATTTATTCACGAGCATTTTTAGCCCCGCCTTCTTTTCGCACCAGAAATTTTGTAGATTATTTCTCTATAATATGTGACAGCGATTAAATAAGAAGAATATCATTTTTCAAAGTTTCCGGTATGAAAAAGAGGCGGAGCTAAAAATGCTCGTGAATAAATTATAAACAATTAGAACTCTGAATGGAACACAGGCGCAGTGTTGCCAGACTTTGCGACTTTTTTATTCAAGAGTCACCAATAATTTTCAAAAGTGGTATTTGATATACATGAAAGACGAATTGGAGAATCGTCGATTTTACATATCAAATATCACTTCTCAAAATTATTGGTGACTAATGAATAAAAAAGTCGCGAAGTCTGGCAACACTGCACAGGCGCAGATCCCATACCACTATTAATGAAACAAAATTTTCTACTTCTTAAATCTACGATATTATAGGTGGAGAAATTTCTTAAACTAGGGGATCTGCAGATCAGGAACGTCGTCGTCCTATTTCCCTCACACATTATTCAACAAGTCATTATTATTTATTCCTTATTATATAATATATAGTATATTGATTCGATTGACTTTGGCGGGTACCACAACCACTACACGCCGGAAAGCGCTGCCATCGAGTATACTTTGCGACATTTTTTAACATTATGTAAACAAGCTTACTCTGGAAAGCTTTGGCTATAACTTTATTTAAAAAATCACTGTTCTGAAAGAATGGTGACAAACTAATAAAGCGCATATAACAATTTAATAACGTTGCGAACCCTGTTTATAACTTTGGTAAAAAAAAAAAAAAAAAGTGCTTTACAGTTTGAATTTTCTCATTTCTAAATAATGATAATAATAATAATAATAAAAATCTATTGTGAACTCGTCCTTAAAGGAAAGTAGTTACTTGCACTTGTAACAGCTAAATACCATACCGTTATCTGATGATCAAAATTAAACTATTTTTATGGCAGAAATGTTTTCTTCATAGTCTATAATGTTATAATATCCAATATTTAAGCTTATGGGCTACTGTAAAAAATTAATAGAAATTATTTTTATTTTATTTTTGTTACTTTATTATTTACTAGCCGTCTTCGGTGACCAGCTGGTTCGCGATCCCTGAAAAATCCAACTTTATGAAACTCCCGCTCGGTGGCGCCTGCGTTTTTCCTGTATCAGGTCTAATAACAGATGATTGATAAATAGTGAAAATAGCTTATTGAAAAATTTAATCGCAGTAAATTCCCGTGCGGTAAGCTTTCCTAATAATTCTGCTCTTTCAAAAAGATTCACAATCGAATTATCAGGCATTAAAACCAGAAGCTACGAAATTTCAACAGCATATCTCAATTTAAAATGCTGCAAAATATAACATTTTCCCAATAAAAATGTATTTTTTTTTTTTTTTTTTTTTTTTTTTTCTGTTTATTCAGATATTTTCATGAAAATTGAACAGTAGCTTTATAATATGCTGTCTAGGCCAAATATTAATTTAACTGTAACGTGAATGAATATTTGAAAAAGTTTGAAAATTGCAATTTTTATCCCCACTATGAAACACGTGATATCTTAATTGGTTACATTTATTTCCTTTTTTATCGCAGACAGTTGTCTCGCATGTGTTTTGTTTCCGATCGAGACAGCTTAGAAAATCGTCTGCTGATAGAATGTTTATTTTTAAGCAATTATTCGATCGACATGGGTCGACATTTTAATTAATATCTCCGGAACTAATTAAAATTTTTAAATTCTGTTTTCACTATCAACTCGGGAAAGCTTCTGAGCACCCGTATGTCAAATTTATACTTCTGCGTTCAGTAGGGGCTGAACGTATAGATGCTCAGACAGACAGACAGACAGACAGACAGACATCTTTTATTATTATAGATTCATTTAATCAATAAAAAATGTTGCAGAAATCTATAAAAGTAATCGATTCAAATTTTCAGGTAGCCTAAAAACTTAAAATTTGCTATGAAACGGATATTTCTAGGTTATGATTTATTGGTAAGATAGAAAATGATAGACAATGAAAGATGTACAATTGCTCATTTTTTACACATTCATTATTGCAAATATGGAGTGTTTGTCCTTTTGTGCTAAAATAGGACAAACACTTCATTTCAAGATAGTCTAAACAGTCTATGTATTTCTGTTTTTATAACAATTAATTCCTGCAAAGGTAGAAAAATTTACTTCCAGTAATTTAAACATGTAAATTATTCAATACACTTGCAGAAACGCACGCTGAAAATCTGCTGATGAAAGAAGAAAATAAGCAAACCCCATATATTAGAAAATACAAAATAGTTGTTTCAGATCCAAATTATTAATTACGATTCTTCTTCAGAAAATAAAAAGTAGACATGAATACAGAAGGAAAGCAACAATAAAATATACCAAACTCAAAGCAGCACAGATCGAAATTCTTGAAGATAGAAAAATCTTGAAGTCGACTATTAAGTAACCACGAAAAAAAAAAAAAAAAAAAGAATTAATTTTGGTGTTAGAAGCTTTTTGCTGGTACGAACTCTAGCTATACAATAAGTTTAATGATAAGACTTAATAATACAACAATAAATTTTAGTTGAAATTAGAGTGAAATTTCATTAACATAAATGAATAAACAAAATTCTTAAATTAATTATTCTTTTCACCAAAAGAGTTCTACAGTAAGCCGATAATTAGATAATTTTTGAAAAATCGAAAATAATAAGCTAATTGAACGAGATAATTGCAGCGATTGAAAAAAGACAAAATCATAGTAATTATTTTGAATTAGTTTAAGTGGGCTAAATAAATTAAGTGATTATAAAAATTACAGCAATTTTCTCTAACCGTCCTTATCCCAAGGCAAATAAATGGGGATGCCCACATTATGTATGTATTACAAATAAATTAACCACTAGAAAATTAATATAAAGATGTAATTTGTTGCTTTGAATCGTCTCATACAAAAAAGAGTGTATATAAAAAAGGAGATTTCTTTTTTTACATAACATAAAAATGGTCGCGTTTCATTAATGACTCAATTAATTAAAAAATAAGTGCTTATAAATTAATTTTTAATTAAATTCATGAATAATTTTCATCCCCTTCCCCTTTTCAGTAAAAAGATTACAGTAGTTTGTAAGGAAAATGATTAATATATTTAAAACAAAAAATTTATTTCTGGAAATAATAGAAAGTAAATAAAATGAAAAATTTAAAGAAATAAAAAGAAAATTATTAACACCATAATCAAAGTACAAAGAAATGTAATATAAATTATTTAAACCATCATTTTAAATAAGTAATCAGTATAGTAATTCTATCTTTTGCACTTTAAAATTTGTTTTTAAGAAATGTTAAAGCATTAGCGGCATTATTGCTATTTTAATAATATAGTATAACTTTATTTTAACACTTTCCTACAAAATTGAACAGTGTTTATGACTTCAGTTTGTCTGTCTGTCCTTACGAGATGAGACGGGCTCAACTCGAGCCCGAGCCCGTAAGTCCGGGCCCAATCGGGCTCCGGGCGGGCTCGGATCCAAGCTAAAAGTTCCGTTTATTTTATTCTTCACTAACTGGAAAATGTAAAAAAAAAGAAAAAGAAATTTTATTCATTTTGAGAGCACCTTTAGTAATGCCATAATAGTCATGATAGGTTATAAATCACAAAATAATCTTGCAAACCTTAATAGCTTTGACTTTCCTTTTTCTAAATAGAACTTTTTTTTTTTTTTTTTTTTTTCAGTAGGATGCATATTATGTCATAGTGTTATACAGTAATCCTTCCCCTTCGTTATATTGGGCCCCATTATATCACTCATTCGGATAATCTTTTTGTCCCCCGATAGGCGCGTTATAAACAATGGGCTGCACTATATATTATATAAATATATAGATGTATACAGTGACACAGACATTATAAATTTTTATAATAACATTTATACAGGGCTCCCAGCTTTCCTATATTTTTACGATTGCTTTATTGTACTGACACTACACTTTTCAAAAAGAAAATTTTCATGAAGATTTTCGTGTCAAAATAGCATCAAAATCTACAAGAAAATTTTCTTCCTAAAAATTACGGTGAGAGTATAATAAAATGGTCGTAAAAATATAGGAACGCTGGGAGCCCTGTTTATAGTTATTTAAATTGAGGATTGATAATAAGAAAATTAATTTGAAAATGAACACGGTATTTAATTTTACTATTGTGTATGCGTTGCATAGCGTACTACTTTCAATATTGGGCTCGGGCGGGCTCGGGCTCTGATCACACAAAATTTTTCGGGATCGGGCTAGCTCAGTTTAAAAATGTTTCGGGCCCGGGCGGGCTCGGATTGCCAAAATAGAGCCCGAACTCACCTCTACTGTCCATATGTCCGCGCTCTAATTTCCGTAAATATTCAGGGAATTTCTTGAAACTGATCTATGCTATTCAACTTCGCTATGGGATGTTCCCTATTGAAAAATGTGGTAAATACCAGTAGTGGCTTGTCTACAGGGACACCTGAAAGAATTCCAAAGCATTGCGTTCTATGAGAAGTATTTTTATAAATAATATTTACATATTTTTATTTTGCACAAATCATAATGAAATTTATATTAATAATAATATGCACAAGAATATGCTTTCTATAGAATATAGTATGCTTAGCATTAGGATTTATAGGACAACACAATAATAATCAGTTACAATAATGGCTATAATTGGAATTTTGCTAAAATAGTACTTTTTTGCATTTTCGTTTGCATTAATCGTTTTTAACACTTTCTAACGACGTTTAAAAGTGATTATTATTTGAATTCTTCATCTGTGATTGCTCGTATATCCAGTCATGTATAATTTTTTGGTAGTTTTAAAAATAGAAAATGTGAAAAAAAAAAAAAAAAAAAAAAAAGCTCGGTTAAAGGGAAAACTCAGATAACCGGGGCTCGGATAATCGGGATTTTACTGTATATAGTATATATATATATATATATATATCATCTATTTATATAACAACTTCATTTTTTTTGTATTATTATAACTCATTAAATTATATGTTGAAATTTCAAATTTTTTAAAATCTTTCGCTCAAGCACTTTAGAATATAAAAAACGAGGGGAAAAAACTAAAACTCCATAAAAAAAAAAAAAAAAAAAAAAAAAAAAACATTAGATGGGAAAAAAAAAAAAAAAAAAAAAAGGCTTTTTATACAGATAGAAAATGAATTGGGAAAGAATTAAATTTATCAGAAATGTAATACATAATTTAGAATATGTGATTTTCGATATCACAATAGAGATAGTCAACTGGGAAATTTTTTTGAGTATGTTGGAGACTCGCCTCCCCGAGGGGAGTAAATTTTCATGATGGGTATCTTTCAAAAGAGCTCGCCAATACCTTTAAAACGAATGGTTGAACAATCGATCTGCGATAATTTAAAATAAAGTTATCGATTTGTTTCATTTTTAACAAAAAAAAAAAAAAAAAAAAAAAAATGTAATATTGAGATATTGAGAATAAATTCAACTTTATATATATATATATATATATTTAGTGTTATACTACTTCTCTAATATGGAAATCGTCTGCATTATCATAAAAGATAATTTGTTTAAATAATAATTTTGATAAATTATTTTTTTAAAACAGAATTATTTTTTTAATAACGGAATTAAATTCTATATAAATGTAGGTGCATTAATGAAACGGGTGGTTGAGGGGAGCGGCAGCCCCCCTCACACAGAACTAATTATCATATAAAACTCTTCTGAAGCCTAATTTGAATTGTTTAACATAGGTTTACATAACAGTACTCGTTATCTTACCTCTTAATCTCCAACCTGTATTTATAGTATTAAATTTCAGGGTAAGAGAAAGTCGTGTGAATGACACACCAGATTATTTGATTTAAAAAAGTATACTTGATGGTTTATGAAAGAAATTTGTAATAAAAAAGGAATGGATTATTTTCGTAAGAGAATTTTTTTTTTTATAGTTGTTTAAATTAATATTTTTTCTCAATTAATAACCTAAACCTAAACTTAACCTAAACCTAAAAATTCGTTTAAATGTTTTTAAAGGAATTTTTTGCATTCGTACCAAATTACTCCTAAATCCTTTTAAAGCTAGAAGAATTTCTTCTAGAACTGAATATTTTCTTTTCAAGTGAATATATTTACGTACCTTAATTGTTAGAGTGCATGCCTTAAAATAAACATGTCACGTTATTTATTCTCCTATTTTATTATACGTATGTGTACAATTAACAACGTAACTATTTACATGTAAATAGCTGTAGTTTAGCTATTGCATATACGAGAAAACAAATCTAACTTAAGCATTTATCATTTCGAAATAATTTAAGATACAAACTAACGATTAAATAGAAAAACTACATACCGGAAAATACAATGATTTATATGTCATATAATGTAGCCATTCATTTCCTCGAGGGAACAGTCGAACATATTCAACTAATTTCGTGAAAATGTATTAGCTTTGTAGCTTTTTAAAATTTCTTTTCCGGAAATGCTATTCATTATTTCTTTCTGTTTATTTCGCATCGTTTATTTATTTTCCGTCTCGATAATTTCCAAAGCTGCGTTCGAAATAATAATTTCATTTTTTGTGCAAAACCGTCTCTAAAGAACTGCGTAATTATGTCATTTTTCAAAACCGTAATGAGGAAAAACTGTTGCTAGTTCAAATATTCTGAGGTTTTTAATCTAATTTAAAACAACATGCATTTGTAATATGGTAATGATAATTGCTTTAAAAATGAAAGATAATTTGATAAATGAGTAATTTTGATAACACTTTTTCTCTCTTAATCCTAAATTGACGTAAAAAAAAACATTTAGAGCTATTTATTATTATTATCATTATTATACAAAATGCGATATTTATCACAATTATTTGACGACCGGAAAAAATAAGGTATTTAAGATAGAATTTTCAGAATTTTATATTTGTTAATTGTGTCGTTTTTGGTTTCTCGTCATACTATACACTGTTAAAAAAAATGCAGAAAAAATACAGAAATTCTCAGTAATTTCAGAAAAAAAGTCGTAAAATACGTTTTGTCTACGTAATTTTTCCGTAATTTACGCCTTTTTTTTCTGATATTACAGAGAATTTCTGTATTTTTTCTGCATTTTTTTAACAGTGTAGGTATGGAAACTTACGTAATCGTGAAATTTTCTACCTTGGTTTTTGACTTTCTTTACACATTTTCAAGCTTAGGGAATCCAAAAATCACAAAACTGGTGTGGTATTCGTTGTTGGGTGCCAGTTAGTGTTTTAGTGTGCTAGTTAGTTTGTTTGTCTGTGTACATGATATCTCAAGAAAAAATGGCCATGAAGAAGTTGGACTAATTTTAAAATATCATTTATGACACTGATAAGAACTATATTGAGTTGCAGCATTTTAATTAAAAAACTTCGTAAGTTATTCGAAATTTAAGATTTTTCTTAATATTAGAGAATGGGGAAAGTTTCTTCTAAACGTACATTGAAAAGGATATTTTTACTGTAAAGATGTCAAAACAGCTTTAAAATATCCGTCATGAAGCTGACATAAACTTTATTATATTAATTTTGAAAACTTCGTAAGTTATTTGAAATTTATGAATTTCTTATAGAGCAAAATTTTGCATAAACGCTCATTTTGAGGAATATTTTCATCCTAAAGATGTCAAATCATTTTTAAAATATCAGTTATGATGATGGTATGAACATCATTAATTATAAATGCTCTAATTTAAAGAATTCGTAAGTTATTCAAAATTTACGATTTTCTTAAGATGGTAAAATAGAGCAAAATTTCACTAAACGTCCATTTTTAGAGATATTTTCATCGTAAAGATGTCAGATTATTTTTTAAATACCAGTTATGATGATGGCATGAACATCATTGATTATAAATTCCTTAATTTAAAGTATTCGTAAGTTATTCAAAATTTACGATTTTCTTAACAGGGCAGAATAGAGCAAAACTTCGCTAAACGTCCATTTTTAGAGATATTTTCATCGTAAAGATGTCAGACTGTTTTTGAAATATCATTTATGATACTGGTTTGAACATCATTGAATACGAATATTCTAATTTGAAAATTTCGTAAATTATTCGAAAATTAAGATTTTCCTAACATAGCAGAATAAAACAAGATTTCACATAAACTTGCATTACAGGTATCGTTGCATTGGAAATAGTACGGAATAGCATGGAAATTAAAATACGAAACTAACTCTAGTAAAATTAGTTAATCAGTTTGGAAAAAGGTAAATGTATAGAACTGAAATCTGCGTAGCTTATTAAGTTGGCACATTACAAACTGTCACCGTATCGAACGAATTTATTTTTCTTAACATGAGTGTAGTTATGCCTTGTGGTAGAAATTTATGTGAATATATGTATGATGGGGAACTAAGTAGAGTCCACCTATGCCAACTAGTTATTTCCGTTAACAATGTACTTTAAAATTACTTAATAATGTATTTATCGTAATTTCTGTCATATATATATATATATATATATATATATAAATACAGATATATCTGTGTTTGCTGTAATTAAATTCCGATCCATGAAAGTTTTTAAGTTTTACGATTTAAGTATAAAATTAAAATAAATTTAACTTTAAAAATACAATTACAGTGTGAATTTAATTGTTATTGAATTTGATCAATTGTGAAATCTTTATCGATTAATCGACGACTGTCTGGAAATTATTTTTATTAGCATTGTTATGATGGCAACGTGTTACTCTCTGTGTTTGGTGTTGGCCTGACATGCGGTTAAATCTTTGATTCCCCCCCCCCCCCCTCTCTCTGGATTCTTTGAAGGTTTGCTTTAATAATTTATTTCATTCCTCTTTCAAACTGGTTTTGTTTCAATATCGGAACATTGGTTTTATTTTTGGCTAGAATTAGCTATATAGTTTTATGAAATCTTGCAGCTTCTTTTGCTTATAGAAGTACATGTTTCCCTGATGTGCTAATACATCTATTTTTAAGCATTTATTAATCCAATTCTTATTTCCTGTGGTCTCTTTTTCATACTTTTTTAATTCAATTCTCATTTCCAGATACATTTTTAATAAAACAGTTATTGAAAGCCTTCATCAATTTCGCAAAAGAAAAAAAAAAATTCTTTCTCCACCAAAGTTTATGGTCCTTTTTACTCATGTTGGCATAAGTAATTTAAATTGGTCCTAAATTGAAACTAAAAATGAATTATAAAATTTCTGTGCTAGCTTTTAAAACGTATTACAATCAATTTTATTTTTGTGTTTTTGGTATTATCTATTAATTGATAAGTTTTATAATGGTACTGATTTCTGAAATTTATGTATATATTATACTTGCCAACGTCCTAATTAATATTCCGTAGTGTTGTTTGTCCCGTTCTTTTTTTTTAACACCAGTAAATTTTTAGATGAATATTATATAAATGCAATTACGATTAAATAAGAATAAAAATATTCTAAAAAGATAGAGGTGTTAAAAAAAAGGCGGGGCTAACGATACTACGGAATATTAATTAGTATGTTGGCAAGTATGTATATATATATATATATATATATAACATATATATATGTACAAAACTACGAAAAGGAAGATTTCTGTTTTACTTTCGGTAAAATGTTATAACTGACAGCCTGCACCTGATTTGGACATATAAGTATACGCGTGTCCCTGAGAGTTTAATTTTTTGCTTATTAGAGGCATGTGGGCATTTGCAAAAGTACTCAAGATAAAATACAAAATATGATCACGCTGTTAAAAATTTCTTCCCGTTAATTTTCAAAAGGTTTCAATTTTTATTTGATCCCTGACCTAACCAGAAATTAATCAGCTACAGTTTAAATCAAAATCTAACTAAATTTGAAGTTTAGTTAAATTTCGTCTGTTGGTTATTGATATACAGCGTCAATAAAATTTTGCGTACACACAAACAACTTCTGAAAATATTCGAATAGATAACGGATATCTCAAAACATGTAAGTGCATCGAAAACTGGAAATTTTACATTTTCCTCAATGCAGCACTTTCTTCTTATGATAACAGAAAAAAGTGAAAAAAGAAAAATATTTAGTTGTTAATTTCTGATTCAATATGCAATTTTAACTGTATCATGATCTAAAATATTTGTTTTATTAACTTTAAATAAAATTGATGAACTAAATGAGTTTTTATTAATTAAATATCATTTAATAAATTGTTTGACATTATAAAAAAAAAAAAAAAAAAAAAAAAATCGTCATTTTGGTAATATCGTTGTTTTCTATAATTAACGTTATGTATCAATAACATTAATTAATTCAATCGTGAAATTAAAAACTCTCTGTTGAGACATTTTATAGCAATTTCTAGCAATTATATTAGGATCAAAATTAATTATTTAATCAATCCTTAGCAATTATCTCCCAGTTAAAAATTAATAAGATGTGTCATTATTATTTGTCTCAAAACAATAGACAATGTACCTATGCATATTTAAAAAAAAAAAAATCATTTGTTATGTTTTGTAAATCATTAGACTTTGCCTTTTATTAAATATATAAAATTGTTTTTATGTGTATTAAAAAGCTAGCGAAGTATGAATTTTAATTATGTCGAATTTAAAAGTTCATTAATTTTGTCATTTCTGTTAAAACGATAATAATAATAAAAACTACGACAAATATTAAAAACTATCTAATTATACTTTGCAAAAATGTTGTGCGAAAAACATTTCTTTTCTCTTTATATTACACAAAATAATGCGAAGCTAATTAATGAGACAAAAGAAAATGACATTTTAATTAAATCTTTTGCATTCTATTTAATTTTTTTTTTTCCCATAGTGAACTGGTATGTTTTTTTAATTGCTCAAATTCATAAAAAGTTTATATTTTTATAAACCACCTACTAAAAATTTAAATAAAAGATTTAGTAATGTATCCCATAGTTAATTAAAACACCACTAAGCTAAATTTAAAGTGAATTATTTAGAAACAATTATTTCTGCTCAGACTATTAAAATAACGAAAAATCATAAATTCATAACTGACTCACGCTCGTACAAGCAAAACATTAAAAGATTATCGTAAAAAAAGTTAAAAGGAATTAACGATATCTTAAAATGTACATAGAAGTCTTTTTTCATGATTACAATTCTTATGTTTTATAGTGTATGTTTAGAAAGTAAAAAGCAAAATAAAAAATCCAATAATATATATATATATATATACATAGGTGCCAAGTCTACTGTTTTTGGCAGGAGACTTCAAACCGGAAAATTTTTATAGCTGTTTTCGGTAATATTAATCGTCGAAAGTATATATAACATATTCCATTTAAAAATACTGGTGTCAATTCGGATTTAAATGTTTAAAAACTTGGCAGCTTTCTCTCTCTATATAGATGAATATATAAGAGTTGCTAACATTTTAATTCATTCCAGACCATTTTACTGCCCCGTATTTATTCCATACCACTTTTATTTAAAGAATATTTTTTTCTTATTTTATCGTAGTTATATATTGGAGGAAATTATTCTAAAAATAAAGTACCGCAAAATAAGGGCGGGGCTAAAAATGCTTCGGATAAGTTAAAATGTTGGTAACTATGAGATATATATATATATATATATATATATATATATATATATATATTTATACGTACCTGCCAACATCCCAATTATGAATCCGAAGATTTTTAGTACACGCCCCTTTTTCCACACCACTTTAGAGTAATTATCTCCAAATGCAGTTGCGATTAAATAAGCATAAAATTACTCTTAAAAAAAAAAAAAAGAAAGAAAGAAAAAAAAATTCTGGTGTGAAAAATAGGCAGGTACTAAAAATCTTCCAATAATTAATGAGATGGTTGGCAGGTATGTATATATATATATATATACATTATACAGTCGAACCTCGTTAACATGAACACTGTTAACGTGAATTACTTTTAATATGAACTGCTTCCACAATCCCATTCAAAATAAAGATTAGTTTAGTTATATGAAGATTAGTTACTGATAGCACGAACTACTGATAACATGAACGATTTTTTCTTCCCCTTGAGATTCACGTTAACGAGATTCGACTGTATATATAATTAAATCTAGGTTAAATAAAATCTCAAAATTAAATAGCAAAAACACTTTAGTAAAATATGTGTTGTCTACAATTAATTATAACAGTTCTTTATAGATATAGGCTTTAATATATTTAATTTTCAAACAAAATAAAGCACAAATGCTTGAAATACATGCAGTAAATATTGTAAACGGAAATTTTCCCATTTCCTTTAAATATGAAAAAATTCAATGTCATTTCCTTATAAAACTTTATCCATGCACTAAAATTTTTGATACCCAAAACACGTTTCACGATGAAGCATGCCGCTCGAGTAAGGATTATAAGGCTTGTACAAGTGATAACATCAGTGAAACCTTTATCAGAGACATTACTGCTTCAATCTTAATTTTTAAGACACCTTTCCTTTGACCTCGTCGCCATTGTTAAGGAGATTAAGTCTGCTTTGTTTATTCAATGAAAATTTCAATTTATGCGCAAGAGCTTCGTATGGGCAATTTCTAATTTATTATATAGCCATCACATATGCAACTGACACGTTGATAAGAATTTCGTATAATCAGCTGTTTTTGTAATTCTTCATTCTATTTCAAACAAATTTTTCAGAACAAAATTGCTGAGTTATTTGGTTTAATCGTGCAGTATTAAGAAAAATGTTTTAGTGATTATAATATTTTGCTTGTCATAACAATAAAAATTCTCTTAGAAAAAAATAAAAAATAAAAATAAAAATAAATAAATAAATATAAATCAAACCAGAAATTTTATTTAGTTAAACATTATTTGATATTTTTTCTATTTGAAAGCTATAATTTGATCTTGACCATTTATCAAATTTCGTTTACAACCACAAAATTATGCTTAGAATATTTAACTAAATTAAAAAGCAACTCTTAAACCTTAGAAAATAATTAAAACGATTATAAAAAAGATTAAGTAATAAATTGAATAATATTGGTGATACATAGCTGCCAATATTTTAATTTATTCCGGAGTAATTTTAGCCCCGCCTCTATTTCGTACCACTAATTTTTTAAAAGTAATATTTTCTTATTTTATCGAAGTTCTGTATTGAAGAAAATTTTTCTATAAATAAAGTGGTGCGAAATAAAGGCGGAGCTAAAAGTACTCCGGAATAAATTAAAATATTGGCAGCTATGGTGATGATAAAATTATAATTAATGCAAGCGCAATAAATTTACAAGTATGTTATCAATAAAGTAATTATTAGCTTTTTATTTTATTATTTATTTCAAATATCATTTATGAATTGCGCAATAGAAGAAAATTTCGATTGGTTTGGTCTTCAGATAGGTCTGGCATTGGGTCTGCCGTGTGTATGAATGACTAAATGCGCCAAATCGCTTGGCGGTCCTCACATGGAAAAGTACAGATTATTCAAATATACCTACTTGTTCTTATTTTGGATTATAGATTATACAGAAATCTGCAGAAAATGATTTCAGGGATGGAACACGGGCGCAGAATTCATACCGGAATCCGTTTAAGAAATTTCTCTACCTATATCGCTGATTTAAGAAGTAGAAAATTTTCTTACATTGATAGTGGTATGAATTCTGCGCCCGTGTTCCATCCCTGTGATTTTGCTTATGACGAAGCATCAGAAAGCAGCTTAAGTAAGCTATTTTTTTTTTTTTTCTTTTGTCTTGCCGTAACTTTTTTAAAACAGAATGCTGAACTCAATTTTTTTCTTTCTTTCTTTCTTTTCTTTTTTTGGTCTTGCCATAACTTTTTAAAAACAGAATGCTGAACTGAAATACTATAACTCAGCTAATCTTAAGGTACACTTTCCTTTTCGGAGGCCGCATTTTAATTTTCGTAATTCTTGTAATATAATCCCATGAATTTTTTAATTGACTTTATAAATAAATCTGTAAAAAAAATTTTTTATGGGACTTTGGAGTTTATATTATACGTCAAAGATTATTTTATAAGCGATAAAAACCTAGATCGAGTTTTTGGATTATAATGTATATTGGATTATGGCTGAATACAATCGCAATGAGGAATTTGCACACATGGGGGATTTTAACAAAATCTTATTTTTCTAGTAGTTTTAGGCCCATAAATTTCAAAAAGTTTATTAAAAATGCAAAAAATGTTCTCAGTAATTTTAGAAATAACTTTAAAATTAACCAAAAATCACGTGACTTCAAAACGCTGCCTGACGTCACACCTTATGATGCTTCAATGTTTACATTTTGTTAGCCTAATCGTGTATGTGATTTCTCAGCATTTCTTTTTCATCTTATAATCATTTAATATCATTATCACCATTTTCCATTATCATTATTTTCAATTGTTTTTTTTTCATGGCCGTTGTCCAATGTTTTCGTTTAATAGGATCCTGTGGAATGCTAAAGAATAGCTTTTGAGAAGCATTAGTCGTTGTATTAGTGCAGAGTGGTACAATACAATATTTATAGTACGATTTTTTAATATCCGTCGTTATTAAAAATACAAAACCTATTTCCCTGATTCAAGAGGCAAAACAAAGCACGAAATCGAATGTAAGCAACGATTACTCCCGTTTGTTGTCATAAAGAGTGACATTACGATATATTATACTGTGTTTTCTCGATAAAGTAAATAGTGCGATGTTAAAATTGTTAAAAATCAGTAATGAGATTTCAAATAAAGAAAATGTATGTATTTATTTTCTTTCCTTTTCCTTTTCTATTATATAAGAATAAAATTAGAAAACGTGCAAATTCTTCATTATAGATCTACAGTCAACTATTTATTTATTATTATTATTATTTAATGGGGAAAATACTTGTAGTAATAATAATAATTATTATTACTAATTACAGAAATAACAATTATTAGTAATAAAAATAATTAAAAATCTCACCTTGTCTGATCCTTAATTTTGTCATAGTAAAGCAGTCTGATAACAGAATGTCAGCTAATATAAGGGAGCCAGGAGAACAGAGGCTTTAATTTTTCATTTACAAAGTGAGGAAATTTTAAATATTTTCCATGGAAAAAACAAACGCACCTGCTTGTAAACCTAGTTAGTTTAAAATTTTGAAGTCATCTGCTATTTTTTGGGGTTATAGAAAAGTACTTAAAAGTGTGTTATCTTCTACGGTTATCTAGAGTGTAAAGCCTACGGGCATAATCAAATTGTCAAAAATGGTCAAGTTTTTTTTTTTTTTTTTTTTTTCTTTTTAAACCTGTTATTCACATTTACATGGCTGTTAATCAAAATATGCCTGCATGAGAAGTGATTCACTAGCCCTAGGGAAATTTGAAATACATAAAAGAAAAGTAAAAGCACCTCGGCTAAAGTCAAAATCAAATCAAACATCAATTAATAATAGTTTGGCACAAAAGTTATATTCTTTTCTTCACATTTACATCAAAATCCATTCAAAACCACCAAGGCGTCTATAAAATTACAATGGAGCATGCATACTTCAGACGATATTCACTCATTCCCGCCATCAATATGTTATTTCAAGGGCATCATTCATTTCTATAACAGTATTATATTTGTATGCAACCAAACCTGCATCTGTAACATGTAAATTCAAAGAGACAGCTGAAAAATTGAAAATGAATAATGGCTTAAAAGAACTAAAGGTAGCATATATATATATATATATATATATATATATATACTTAACACACACATCTCCTTGTGATAACCCTTCTTGTTGAAAATTTCAAGGTCACCTATTGATATAAATCAAAAGGGGCTCGATAGAAATCGTCTGCCATGAATGATTTAAATCACACTTCAACTGCTATAATTTTCAGCTCATTTTGGATCGAAACTTCATGGTATAGTATAACAAAAAATTGTTAATCTTAAGGTTGATATGATTCAAAATGTATTGATATCTATATTATTCTGCTGTCACTATATTTTCTGGAGCGTAAGGGTTAATTCATATTTTAAAAAGCCTGAGGGAAGTTTGGTATTTATACAAAGGCGAAATAAACCAAAGACTACTTTTTAAAGGCTTTAAAAAGTTAATAATAGTTCGATACTAAAGTCACGATTTTTTCATTCCATAAAAATCTAAATCCCCTCTCTTTTTAACAATATCTCATTATCACGTCCCCCTAAAAGCTAACAATGGCCCTGGCACTTTTAAGTATGCTACAGACAGTGGCGTTATCACCTGTTGTCATCTTCAATAACTATAAGTGCTGTTTTGAGTTGGTGTGGCTGGTTGTTAGTGCTTTGAATGAATAGAGGGTGGTTCAACGTCCCTGTCGCGTGTGTTCATTAACTACGTCAAGTGGTTAGTTATAAAAAGAAGCAGAAAGTATTTTGGCACGCAAGTGAATATTTCTAAAGAGGGCCACCAAAGGCAGAATATAATAAAAAATATTGTTGAAAATATAAAAGGAAGGGTGTGAAAATAAACGTGTTAAAATAAAATTTCTTACCGTAATGATGTTGATATTGACGCTTTGCTATAGATTATTATTTATTGTTTCGGAATTTTCAATTGTTTTTTCATTTATATCACATTTTTTAAAGCATTTTTACAGTTTTAATAACAATATTACTTGTCAATTTTTCTCTGTTATCCAGCACATGGAAAAAAGAAATAATAATTTTAGAGATAGCATTTATTTCCTCGAGCGGTAAAGCCAAAGGATAAGTAAAGAAATTGATGAACAATATATATTTTTTTAACATAATAAAGTTCTAAATAACTCAGCAGTTGTTTCGGGTTGAAATAATAAAGAATCACCCTTCATCAGGAAAGAAAGACATAAACTTAATTAAAATTAAAAACTACTGAAAGTTTAAAATTAGAAAGCGTTTCACGTGTACACATATTAAAGTATATAATCACTTTTAAAAACACGTATATAAAAATTACTTTATTAAAACCAGACACAAAGCTTTTCGCTATTATCCAAATAGCATCATCAGGTGTACTTAAGTAACATAGTAGCCAGCAATATATAATTGAGAAGTTCAATACGGTTAAAGTTAAAAAAAGAGTTCAGTCACAAAAGGTCGCACAGGAACTACATGGCAAAAAACTTGAAAAAAAAAAAAAAAAAAAGGATTTCAATACAATTTTCAATAATCATACGAACACAAACTTAGTATTCATTCTGCACCCGAGCTTACATTTTTTTTTTTTTTTTTTTCAATGAAGGGTCGTTTTTAATTTTCCATACCTGAAACAATTTTTGCATGCACTGTTAAAAATGAACTACGTAAAGATAAGAAGATGAGCCTCCTCATATCTTTTTGAGACGATTTTTCTTAAAAACGAAGAGATATATACTCAAATACGAGAGCCGTTGGTTTCTCTAAAATGGAAATTTCAGTAAAAATAAGTATAATTACTAATAATTTAATTTCATGAAAGGCGTTACGATAAACGCTTTTAATTCGTTTTATATTAAATATCAAATCCCTTGAATAATGTAAATTATACTCTCCAACCATAACGAACTATTTATTGTATCCGAGTGCTTCGTCAATTCTTATGCCGAATTATATGTGTGATATCATGCGCAGTACGACAACAAAAAGAACGAATGTGTCAGCATATTGCTTCTTCAAGTTCATTTTACTGTGAAAAATGGAAAGAGTGAATATAAAATGAATAGTTAAATGAGAAAAAAATAATTCTTAAAAATGAGAAGATTTTACTCGGATATATTATAAGAAATGAAACTCAAAAGGAGACGATTCTACTTATTTTTGAGGAGTGTGTTACAATGTGATTTTGTATTTTATGATGTTTGTTTACAAGGTTCTTATTCTTCATCCATACCTAACAGTATTGGAAAATGTTTTATTGTCTATGCTGACTGGGTGAATTTTTTTTCTTGTTATATTTCAACTAGTAATGTTAGCAAGAACAACAGATGTAAAGAATTTGTATAATTTATAATAAATTCTCAGAGTGAGCTATTTTCTACAAATTTTCAAAAAAGACGTTAGGCACCAAGGTCAGAAAATGAGGTTATAACTTCAACTATGCACAAAAATAGTTAAATTATTCTAACGTCTTATAAATATATATATATATATCGTTCACATTTTTATTGTTAATATAATATATATATACCGGGTGTCCCTTTTAGTATGTAGACATTTTAAAAATTCATAAAATTTAAAGAAAGTTGCAGAATTGAACACGGTTTGCGAAGAAATTATTCTCGTGAAGGGTTAATTTTTTGGTAAAGAAAAAAAAAGTAAGTTTTTTTTCGCCGATAGAGAGCACTGCATGGATGCATAACGAGAAATATGTAAGCCAGAATATTGTAAATTGCACAGATTTACGATTAACACAGCTTATTTCTAATTTTGCCTCCTACTTGCGTATACATGAAGTTTTAATGGACTCTTCCCAGCGTCGTTTGCTCAGTCATGTGATAGACGAAAACGAAGAATCGAATTCAATTAAATATTGTTCTTAAGAACAAAAGTGCTAATATTTAATGTAAAATAAAATAAAAGTAATATTGTGCATTTACAAACAGTAGAATAGTTGTATTTGTAAATTTAATAATTAAAAAAAAAAATACTTTATGTGTTTATTTAGTTTGAACTGTAAGAATAGATTTTTTTAGGTTCTTGTGTAACTGTTACATTAACTGATCCAGCAATAAATAATAGCTTGTTCTTGTAGAATGTTTATGGATTATAATTTGAAATTTTAAAATGTTTTCATTTAATTCAACTGCATTAAGGTGTTACAACAAGTTAATTAATTTAGTTACTGGTCTAAATGGATTTACGCCGTACGATGTTGCACTGTCAATGATTTATGTACCAAAAATCAGAGTATTTAACATGTTCTCCATGAACATCAATAACAAATATAATGTAAATGATGACTGTAAATGAATACAGCAAACAAAAGATTATCAATAATGATATAAAATGAATTAAAAATGATGATGTATAAAAAAATAACACAGATTAAATACGATTGATCAAAAATAAGAATAGAAAATATGTTATTTCAGCAATTGCTATAGACATACAAGACTGCGTCTGCTATTTGTTTTTCATTTATCATGTCGTCAGGTGGGAAGAGCCCATTGTGATATTGACGGGGAGTATAAAGCGTTATATTGGTGAAGATGTTTTCCTTGAGGTAAGAACCGCCGACTGAAACTGAAGTCAGCGGTGTTGTAACTCGTTTGCAAACTGTAATTTGTGGTGATCGTGGATACATTATATGAAATTTATATGCCTGTGAACATTTGTATGCAAATATAGTTTTTCACGGAAATGTGTGATTTGTTCGATTTACAACGTCCTCTTTAGACAAAAATTTTAACTATTTTTTTCCTTTACCACTCCCCCCTCTTCTCCAAAAAAAAAAAAAAAAAAAAAGGGAAAAAGAAAAAAAGAACTCTCTACGAGAACAACTTTTACGCAAACTACGTTCAATTCTATCAACTTCTTCAATTTTTATTAAAATTTGAAATGTCTACAGACTTACGGGACACCCGGTATAAATATATATATATGTGTGTGTGTGTGTGTGTGTGTGTGTGTGTGTGTCTGTGCGCAATAATAATAATATTTTCATCATAATAATGCGTAGAAGCCAAGAAGCAAAGCCATGACAATAATTATTAAGAATTTAAAAAACAACTTAAGCAACTGAAAACTACATGTAGAAGAATGCATAGTACAATTAATATATGATGGGAAAAAAATGAAATAACAACAATCAAAAAAGCTTATAGCAGCACAATAGCCCCTGGAGTACTAAAACAGCATTGTTTGGATGACGGAAGGCGAATGCTTTTCGCAAAAATTCACCAAAAATCTCACTAAATAATAATAAATCTAGCGAGTTTAACCCGCTAGCAGGCCACTATTGTTCTTACACTGACTAAAAACAGGCTTCGACAAGGATTTATTTAACAAAACCATATAAAGTGTACTTTTTTTACATAGGAATTTTTGCTAGTGTTCGAACACTTTTGTTACCGACTGTTTATATATATAAGATAAAATTCCGTCGAATTTCAAAAAGTTAACATGAGCTTCAAATGGTATTGCTAATTTGATAGTATCTTTTAACTGAATATTTATTTCTATTTTTAACAAATAATAATTGGTTATCCCAAGTAGATTAAATTACACATGTATAATTATTTAAAATGAAAGGTAAAAACTGTGAATAAGAATTACTAGTGATAAACAGCAAGTTATTGATAACGATAATTTAATCAATTTTATTTATATGACTTACAATTAGTAAAAGCTGGCAGTGACTGGACGATTTGTGAATGGAATACATCACAATAGAACCAATATCTCGATAAAAACAACGCGTTGGTATCAAAAGAGCAAAAACATTATCGGAACTCAAACGCAAAAATTTGTATAGAAAACCAAAATTATTAAAAATATTTAAACCATTAAAAAAGTAATAAAAATTGCTAATGCAATTAATACCAGTCTGAAACAATAATAATCGAATAATGATATTGTAATAGGATCCAAGAATGCGACTCATTACAGAAACAGTAAGGATTACACTGACATTGACCTTGGCATTTCCAAAATGGATTACATAACAGTGAGTAAGGTGTTATTAAAAAAGCATATAAAAGATAATCAGTCTGTAGGTGATGGTATTACATTAATTTAAGCAGTCTTGTTAAACAAACAAATTAGAAAGCGGAAATTTAGCAATGCCAGGGTGACCTTTCAGTAAGATATATATCCTAATCTACATAATTGGCAGTCAAATAAAATGCCATTTAAGTGAATGGGTTCTTGATAGATATCGTTTTTGGATGGATATCTGATTAAGTTTTTATACATATTAATAAAAAACTAATCAAACATTTTTACGCAGATTTGTTAAATTTTTTAATCACATAGTAAAATATTTAAAAATATGAAATGTGTTATAATGTACTTAAATCTTACGTTAGATTTTCATTTTTGAGATGAAGGGAAAAAAAGTACGATGTAACCTTAAATAAAAAAAAATCTCACAATTAAATTTCGAAAATTAATTATTTAAAGTAAGATATGTGTGAGATACATTTTAAACAGCGATAATATGTGGAAGACATTATAATTGTATTCATTTGTATACTTTTATAAAAGCAAATGTTAAGAAACTATATAATTTAGGTAACCGATGACTTTTTTCGTTCTTTTCTTTTATACTTTCTCTTACCCATAAGGTAGAGAAAGTATTGTTTTAGGGTCAAATTTTCAAACGTGAGTTTTTGTTATATTTACACGTTTTGAGGTCCCCTGAATCCGAAAATCATATTTTTAGCGAATGGTCTGTGTGTGTGTCTGTTATCAGCATATCTCAAGAACAAATAGTAGCAGAGAGTCCAAATTTGGTATTCTAAATGTGTATGATATAGGGATGCTACATTAAGCTTTTCGTTGAGATGAAGCAAATGGTTCGTGTACAGGGATACCCAAGAGAATTCAAATACATTACGTCTATGGGGGGGGGGGAATGCAGGTAAGTAGAGTTTAACATTTATAGACTGCACTAAACCAAATGAAATGATTATATGTTTTTTATATACGTAAAAAAAATGTCTCATGTAGTATATGGTAGGGAAATCATCCACTATTCATTTACAGAGCTACACAAAAGAACTAGATTATAGTGCGGCAATTTCTGAAAGGATTATATTTAGCTGCACCATGTGGTCTGTACATAATCTTCAAATGATATACAGGGCTGCAAATGTTTAAGCTATAACCTTCTTTTTTACTGTTAGTGGAAGTGCTGTACTATAATATTTTACCATTTCCTGGAAAGCTGCTCAGGAATTGAAATGAGTTCCTCATAGACATATGGTAAATAATATATGTTTTTAAGCTAAATATTCATCGCTGGTTTTTTGCATATTTACACGTATCGAGGCTTTCTGATTACCGAAGTCAAGTTTTTTAAAGTTTGATTTTTGCCCGTGTCTCTTAGAGTAACTTAAAAACGAATAATTTAAGAAATCCAAAAGTTGTATTTTCAAGTAAATATAAGTTTGTTGCTGGAAAAGTTTGATCAAGACTGATAAGTTTTAAGGAATGTTGCATGTGAAAATTGTCTGTATAATTTTAAGTGAACTTTTAATTTTAATAACAGATTTAAATTCTATATAAATATAAGTGCATTAATGAAACGGGGGGTTGAGGGGGGCGGTAGTCCCCCTCACACAGAAATAATTATCAAATAAAAACTCTTCCGAAGCCTAATTTGAATTGTTTAGCATAGGTTTACATAACAGTAGTCGTTATCTTATCTCTTAATCTCCAACCTGTATTTATAGTATTAAATTTCAGGGTAAGAGAAAGTCGTATGAGTGGCACACCAGATTATTAATAAAACAATTACGTTAAATTTTATTTCGAGTAAAATTTTTAAGTATGATAAAAAGATAGATGGACAAAGCGCCAAAGCTTTTAGGCTTAGTTGTATATATGACGGTATATTTGGGTCATTTTCAAAATTCGGCGCCGTTTAGAAACATAAGTAAAAAAAAAAAAAAAAAGTTGAATAAATTAGTAATTTTTTTTTTTTCATATCATAAAACAGACATTGCTTCTGTACATTGTTTGAATATTTTTCATACATTTTTTTCTTTTACATATTTTTTATTGATTTTTTTCTCGTCAGATATGATGAAATTTGTCACGTCTGCTACCGGACTTTTTCCTTTAAATTATTGCTTTTAATTTCAATATTAAATAAAGTAAAGGGATAATTAATACAAGTATTTAGTCCTTTTATTTTTGTAGCAAAGTCTTTTAAATTTAAATATAATTCTTTATATATTTTTTATATTTTTTTTTTGTCATGTCTTTTACTAAGACTGAATTTTTATAAGTATCTTTTTACCATAAAACACAGTTAGAGCTGAATGTCTGTCATCATCACATATTCTAGACAAAAAGAATTTATATCTAACTCTAATAGTAGTAATAATATGTTTTTTAAAGTTTTTAAAAGAAATATTAATGGTAACACACATGACACGAAGTAACAGGTATGACACTAACTAACAAACAGGACACAAATTCAGAGATCAAATTTAGGTTGAAAAGCTTGAAAGCTAAAAATTAAGTTAAAATGTATTTTTCTTTTGATATTGAATTTTTTTGCATTGAAATTAATATTATCAGAAATAAAAAGATAGTATAAGAGACATGAGTAGCGGAGCCTGGAGCTAGTTGTCACAGGGGTAAGAAGTAACACGCAATTTACGAAATAGTTTCTAACATTTGTGATTAAATATTTTTATAAACATAACTCTTATGACTCGCTTTATAATGTAAGCACAATCGGTGCTCCATGAAAATGGTTAATGGGAGGTTCTGTACACGTGCTTCATTTTAGCTAGTTAGTGAAAAAAAAAAATTTCGTAAATTTTGATTAAAGGTATGTTAATTAGTACCTAAACGAAATGTTTAAAGCCACTTATTTAGTCTGTGTGTTGAGTTATAAAATGCATGTTTAAGTTTTTGTATAAATCGCTGTATATTTTTATAAATAAACAAAATGTCCAAAATCATACGATGGGCCAAGTTGAAACAAAATTTTGGGGCAAGTTGTAACATGTTAGAGGAGTGGCTTGTGGAGATGCCTACAGCCAGGGCTCGAAGTCTCCGCCCATTTTTAGGAAACTTTCAGAAATAAAAATTTTTTGGCTTCTTTGCCAATACTATATTTATACAGAAATATTTTCTGTGTTTTTATATTATAGTACCGTGATTATTTAACCACGAATTAGAATCACGATTTAGTCACAAATTAGAGAATATTGCATAAAAATAGTGGTAGAACAAAAGCAGAAACTTCTCATCAATGAGAGTGTCTTGAAAAAAGGGCGGAGAATTCGAGCTCTGCTAAACGCTCTCTGTGGCATAAGAAGAGGTGTAATGCTTAATTTGCAAAATGTGTGCACACATTAAATGCATGCGAAGGAACAAAATATCATTTGCTTGAATTATTTTAAATTTTGACTAAGATTGACTTCTATGTTGATTTTATCTTTAATTTTATCTTTATTTTACTATAATCCATTTGATATAATTCACTGTTACTAAACCAAGATGGTTATAATTTAATATTAGTTATTAATTGTCTTTTTTATTAAATTAATAAATGACTGATAACAAAAAACATTTTGAAATATTGTCGGTTTTATTGTTAGGATTCCCTTTGTATCCGTTACAATTTGCCCCAAATCCGGGATAAATTGTAACAGGCAAATAATTTTGAAAAAATATTTTTTGTGTTAAAATTATCAAAATTAACGGAAGTTTTTTTTTATGAATCTGATAGATGAATATGCATGCTATGGAAAACAGCAATTATAAGCAGGAAAACGTAAATAAATTTCAAAATATACTTAATTTTCCAAAAACTGTTACAACCTGCCCCACGCTCCCCTACATATTCCCTCTACAAGACACGCGGGGGATATGAGGTAATCCCTGTCAAGTCCCTGCAACATCTTTGCTTTGCTTTTTTATATTTGGTGTTAATGCAATAATCTTAGAAAGAAACAAGTAAAAAAATGATTATTTGATTATTTCATATATAATTTACAGAAATTTTCAATAATTTATAATATTTTAATTTATCAAAATCATACTTTTAATTAGTTTTTTGTGTAATATTGATATTTTAATAATTTGATTTTTATCAGCATTTTATATTCATTAATTAATTATTTAAGAAATATTATAAGTACTCTGATGAGATTTTGTATTGACAATGATTTGATAGCATTGTTATTATAGTAGTAAATATAATGTTTTTGTAAAAAATATATATACAGTCAGTTTTCAAACAATTAAAAATATGAATTCCATCTTTCTACTTCATTACCCCCCCCCCCCCCCCCCAAAAAAAAAAAGTATATATATATATATATATATATATATATATAAGCAACCCCTTTTAAAACATTCAATACAGCCCCCAAAAATTTGAACCCTGTTTCAAATCTTGTGACATGCCAACTGTTACTAAGTTTGTCATGTCTGTTACCGTATTTATTAGGGGGACCGGAAAATAATGTCGTTTTGAATTAATAAAATGAAATCGGAAATTTTTGTTTAACAAAATTTACATGGTACTTTACAAATAACCATCTTATAAGTTACCTAAGAATATCTTAAATTTTATCCAGGATAAATTTCCGATGTCAGTATTTTAATTCAAAACGACATTATTTTCCGGTCCCCCTAATAGTAACAGACATGACATTTCAAAGAACAAAAATTCATAAAGCTAAAAAATCCCACATTAAAATAGATTTTGGTTCAGACTAAAAACCTAACAACCTAAATTAATCAACTGAATAAGTAAATAAATAAATATATTTTATACAATTAATTAAGGTAACAGACATGACATGCAATAAAAATATTTAGCACAAAAAGGCTTCTACTTCTTCAGTCAAACACCAAAATTTCAAAATGAGTACTTGTATTTGTTTTCTAGCCTTGTTTCGCTGGTGAGCAAGTGTTACAATTCCGAAATTTCAATTTTGTGGTTTAAAAAGTTGAAAAATGATGTATGGTAACAGACATGACATAAATGATTTAGGTTGTTGCTTATAATAGCCATGTATTTTTTAATTATGCATGTATCAATAAAATTTTTTTATGAAAATATTAGCAAGAAGTTCAAGAAATATTTGATGCAAATTATTTACTCTTACGTGTTACAGTTTTTTTTTTTTTTTTATAATAGCACTGTAAACATACGTATTTTACTCTTAAGGATTTTTTCACTTTGGTACACTTTGTGAAAAATCTGTTGAAAGTAGTTCCTTGAAATTTTAGAGGGAAATAAAATAAGTGTCTCTGCATATAGTGAACATATTTTTTTTTATGTATATACCTTGTGATATTTCTTTAAAAGAGCGAAAATACGTGTTCAGAAATGCATATTTCTAATAAGTGAAAATTGCCATTTTTTTTTTTTTTTTTTTTTTTTTATAATTTTAAAAATAGAACAAGAAAACACAAAATAGGTTCAGTATATAAACAAAAGTATTTTCTATCATCATACATGATTTCAAGGTAAGATTTTTCATTATTTTTTTTTATAAAAGTGTACCAAAGTGAAAAAAATCTTTAAGAGTAAAATACATATGTTTACAGTGCTATTAAAAAAAAACTGTAACACGTAAGAATAAATAATTTGCATTAAATATTTCTTGAACTTCCTGTTAATATTTTCATAAAATTTTTTTATTGATACATGCATAATTAAAAAATATATGGCTATTAAAAGCAACAAACTCCCCTTAATTTGTTCTTAATATGTTATTACAGACCCTTTTAGAATGTAATTTAGTGTATAATTTACAATTAAAAAATATATCTGATTAGAAATTTTGGATTTTGTAAAGTAATTCAGCGTAACACATTTTAGGTTTCATGATTTGGACAGCTGTATTGCAGTATCGTTTCGACTAATTTCTCTTAAAAAAAAAAAAAAAAAAACTCTTTTATTAAATATTTTTATTTTCATTATTTCTCTACTGGAAACTGCCTACTATAAACATGGTAAAAAGAAAAATCATTTAAAGCTTCTTACACTTTGTAGAAAAAATATTTTACAAATAGATAGCAAATGGCACCGAATTTCGAAAATGATCCATTTGCATTCATTTAAGCAATATTTCATAAACACATAAACAAAATACCAAAATCACGGGTCATCCTCCTGTAGAAAATTTATATCTATCATATTAAAATGTATCTGAGTGTTGGTATTGTTGTAATTAAAGTGTGTAGGGTAAATGCACCAGTGATTGACACTTTTAGAGCAATCTGGTGTTTTTAATGTTCTAGTCATCAGAAAATATTTTTAGAAATCTTAAGTTAGTACATATGGTATGAAAAACATTCAGAACCATATATATGTTAAAATATATACATTTGATAACAATTTTTTTAAATGAGTTTTTATTTGACACCCACTCAACGTTCCAGTAATTGACACTGCCAGTTTTTCATTTTATCAGTAATTGGTCCCCTATGTTTCAGTGTTTGACACTGCTAGTTATTCATTTTACCAGTTATTAGTACCCTATACTCCAGTATTTGACATAAAATGTTAAAATTCTTATATGTAAAATTTACGATTTTATTATTTTTCTTATTTATTAACTATTTCGGGATAGATGTCAATTACTGGAGCATGCCAATCACTGGAGCACCTACCCTATATTAGGTGTAACTAAAAATTCTGTTGTTTTTAATTAAAAAACTGACACCGGAAATTTTTACTGGACAGCATTTATATAATCTTTTTAAGAAGATTTAAAACAAAAATTTCCGGTGTTATTTTACTAATTCAAAACGACAGAACTTCCCGCTACATATGACAGATAAACAAGCGGAGAATCTAAGTTTGAAAACAGTTTTTTACATAAGGGATTGAAAAAATAAAGAACTAATTTAACTTTTACCTGCAATTTTCATCCCCTTTTCAGTCCAGCTGTCAAGTAAATAATGTCAAAGGGGTCGAATTTCATGAGCATCACTTAAAAACAAAACAGATGCTATTCCGTATACCTTTACAAAACCGAATTCCTTGAATGGATGAAATATACATAAAATGAAAACCACCTAAACCGTCATTCCTGTAAGTGAAGCCTTAAAGAACAGCAAATGGCGGTAACTTCGCAGGCTTCAATCTTAAGTGGATTATTCGCAAAGCTGCTTCCACCTCATGTTTCTGAAGCTTTGATACAGGTACAAAACACAGCTACCCTCTCAGAGAAAGTAAGTACTCAGTCATGTGTTCCTCTGTTTCTACACGTGAAGGAAGAACACCGTTGAGAAATGCGTGATAAATATTACGTAACAACTGTTTTCAGACTATGAATCGGAGACTTTTTATTGATCAAGGAAAGGTATTGTGACGGAGCGATGACAATGTGGAGTTTCCCGTAAAGGAAAATCATTTAGAAGAGTAATTGTAATGAATATGTTAAGTCTCTCTATCAGCGAGAGCCAAGGTCGTCCAAACCCATGTTAGGCTATGGGGGAAATTCGCTCTGTTATTATCTATTAAGGACCCGCTTCACTCACCACCGCCGGAAGCCGAAGCTAATGTTATTCTATGGGAAATTTTTCTTTACAAATAACTTATTAACTAATACATATTTTTAAATTCTGTTTTCACATTCTGAAAATTCCCAGCTGGTAAATTGACGGATATTTTTTTTTAAAATTATTTTTTAAATGTTTTATATTTTATTTTGAAGCTACAAAATACGAATTTTCAATATGTGAATTTTTTTCATTTTGCAATTTCAAAATAAAATATTAAAAATTAAAAAAAATTCATTTTTAAAAAAGGTCCGTCAATTTAACAGTTGGGAATTTTCTGAATGTGAAAACAGAATTTAAAAATATGTATTAGTTAATAAGTTATTTGTAAAGAAAATTTCCCCATGGAATAACATTGGTTCGGGCTTCGGGCGACGGTAAGTGAAGAGGGCCGTTAATAACACAGGTCAACATGTAAAATTTAGATTTTATAATTATGGCTGATCTTTATGTTTTTTGGTGTGCTGAAACCGAAAATGAAGCCAGTTTTTCTCTATCACGTATAGATTTTTGTCAATACAGGGTGCCTACCTATACAATTTCTTCCATTGCTCTTCCACCAATATAATTTTATGATAAGTTTTATAGTATGTTTCCACGATTAATTGTAATAGTACAGCACTAGTGCGATGTAAAACCATACCAACCATACCATCTACTGTTATGGTGATATATGTAAAGAATTGTGTCGGTAGACACTCTGTATTGACAAAAACCTATACGTGATAGAGAAAAATGGACTGCATTTTCGGTTTCAGCACATCAAAAAACATAAAGGTCAGCTAAAATCATGAAATCAAATTTTGTCAACTTCATTTTTGTTGACCTGTGTAATGCATAGTTTTTAGTATTATTTTCTCACTGAGAAAATTCATGAACACTAATACGCCCTTGTTTTACAAAAAAAAAAAAAAAAAAAAAAAAAAAAAATGGTTTATTTTTATTTTTATTTATTTTTATTTTTATTTTTAAAATTTATTGTAAAGTTGTAAAGTGCAAAATTTGACTTATTGAAATTCCGCATTTTAAAACTTTAAAATAAACTGTTACAAACTAAAAAGAAAATCTATTTTTAGTAAAGGAGGGTCGAGTTAATAGTCAGGAATTTGAAAACACAAATTTAAAAGATGCGTTAATGTTATGAATAATAATAAGGACAAATTTCTACGTATTGGGACCTTGACCTTCACTGATAAAGAGCCTTAAGGAAACACGATATTTTGGATTTTTTAAAAATATTTAAAGAAATTTCGGTTATTTAGCGTTGTGATCGCCAACCGGTGATCCGTGGACCATTAGTGGTCTGCGAGAAAATTTTGGTAATCCGTAGAAAAATGTTGAAATTATTTGGATTTTTAAATATTTTATTAGAAATTATAGTGATATTAATTTTAACTTCAGGATTAACTTCAGAACCGATTTTCTTAGTCACACATACTCACAACAACAGATTTCAGAACTTTGGATAAGAGACAGCATTGAATACTTGGAATATAGATATTAATAATGATACAGATGAAATATTTTTTTTTGTCACAAATATTTGAATTGTAAGTATTAGGCTTTGAATTTCTAATCTGCATATAGGTTGGAATTATTCAAAATTTATTAGAATATTTGAATTCTTCAAAGGTTTCAAAAGTACGTAAAAAATATAATTTCCCATTTGATTTTAAGAACCTAACAATATAATATACAATGTCTGTCCTGAAAGTAATGTCAGTGAATTTATTGTGACGCGATTGTACGTCGGAGCGACTTTGTAGAACCTGGAATCACTGTGAACTGCAAATTTTATGTAGAAGTCCTCAAAAGACTGAAACGCAGAGTTCAACGCATCCGGCCGGACATTGCAGACAACTGGAAGTTGTACCACTATAATGCGCTGACCCACAGTGCCTTCATCGTCACCGACTACCTGGTCAAAGCAGGGTTGCCAACGATCTACCAGTCCCCGTACAGCCCGGACTGAACTCCCCCCGACTTTTTTCTGTTTACACGCCTCAAAACACCACTGAAAGGCAAGCATTTTAGGACAGTGGATGGGATTAAAGCAGCTTGCACCGCAGCATTAAAAGACATTCCGAAGGAAGACTACCGGAATTCGAGAGCTGGAAGTTCCGCTGGAGCCGATGTATCGACGCAAAAGGAGACTATTTTGAAGATTTTTAAACACTTGTAACGATAAATTCAATAAATGATTTTTAATAGACTTATTGACAATACTTTCAGGACAGACCTTGTACATATTACTAAATTTAGTGGATGTAGTTTTATATGTGGAAATAACAATTTGTCATTGTAGTTAAATCTTTGGTCTGAGTTTCTTATACAATAGAACCTCGATTCATCATTTTTCACAGGGTGTGCGTGCAAAAAGAAAAAAAAAAAAAAAAAAAAAACGACGAAAGCGGGAAAACGACGAATGCGGGTTATAGTCAAAACACGAAGAAAACGATGTTTATGGATTAATACATACAATGTATGCAGTATACTACTAATAAAAACTAATTTGTTGCTTTCAAAACTGTCAAAGAAATAAATCAATATTGTAAAACGTTAAGTAAAATTCATCATAATCATCATTTTCTTGCCCTTCTGTTTGATATTCTTCATCATTTTTTCGCAGGTAGCCGCATTTCACGAAACAGCTTACTGCATTTCTAAAGATATTACTTCTTGCCTTGCTGAAATTACAAAATGAATAGATGGTTCGGAGACATAGCATCACAATTTTGATCCGCCATGGAAGTGGAGGAAAAGAGTTATTTTAGGATGAAATAAGTAATTCTAGTTTGTATACCATATGGAACTGCTTAAGCTTCAGGAGAAAATTTTATTACAAGATCAGGAGAGACATTTTTACAATGATGAATGCGGGAAAACGACCTTTTCAAGCACGATACATGCGGGTTTCGTTAACATTATTTAAATAGAATTTGTGCGGGGACCATAGAAATAAAACGATCAATGCGGGAAAACGATGGATGCGGGAATGATAGATCGGGGCTTCACTATACTATGCAAACACTAAAAAGGTATTCACATTCTTTGTCTATGATTGCTTTATTAAAACCATCAACCCTTTAGCTTCCCTAACAGCACAGTTAGGCTTAACTTATCCACAGTACATCTTAAGGACGTTTCTGGGATGCCTTTTCATCCAGAAGACATCTTGAAGATATCCTGGGGAGGCGATGTGCTGTCTGGGTTCGTTCTAATGATTATTTACGTTCTTCTTGTGATAAAAGAAACATTTGTAATGTTTTATATTTAATAAAGTTATTTTTTATTTATAAAATGGGTATACTCTCATTTTTATTCTAGAAATATATTTGCATTTCTCAATAATATTGGTGATATGCGGGATTTTAAATTACGAATTTGGTTGTCCATTAGGATTTCAAACTGTGAGTTAACCCCTTAACGCGCGCTGTCCTCGCTGCGAGGACGCAAAATTTAAGATCCAGCTGCAAAAATTCATCCCGGAAATTTTTTAGCAAAAATTTACGTTTATAACATATCAGAAAAAGCCGGGTTTTTTAACATTAAAATTTAAAATTTCTTTTAGTTTAATTTAGTTCATGAATTCCGGTGGCAGTATAATTTAAATGATCTGAATTGTCTTGCGCCGCAAAGGGTTAAGTAGTCCGTGAAATTAAAAAGGTTGGCGACCGTTGATTTAGCGAGTTTTAGTATGCTGTATAGGCCAGGTGATTATTTACCTGCTTTTTCTTAAGGGTACACTTGCAACACCTCTGAAATATTGAAATTTTGCGAACATATTGATTTTATGATTTTTATACTAAAAGCACCCTCGTGTCTGAAGGTACATTTTCAGAAACTCCTAACGGCACATCCTATCCAAATGATACCCTTAGGATGTCCTATGGATGAACAAGACACTGATGGACATCCTATGGACATCTTCAGGATGTAATGTGGACAAGTGTGTTATTAGGGATATTTCTATTAGAATGCCCGATACAACTCTTTTAATAAATATCCGTGTACTATTTTGTTGTTTTTTAAATCGAATCATTCCACGCCTTTATCTCAGCTCGCGTTTTTTCAGATTTTCGATCGTTTCAAATTGGTAAGTTTTTGTCAAATATGCTTAAAATCTCTCTCTCTCACTTTTTTTTTTTTTTTTTTTTTTTTTTTATAAACGTTATAACACATGTAAGAAATTTAAGGATCGGTTTCGCAAAATTTTAGATATTAATATATATATATATATATATATATATATATATATATATATACATATATATATATATATATATATATATGTGATCATGCATTATTTTTATTTTTTCACGTAATGTTGTTTGTGTTTATAATTTTCCCTCTAGAATCTACTACAAAAAAAAAAAAAAAAAAAAAAAAAAATCAAGACCAAAATAGAAAGAAAAAAAAAGTAAAAATTAAATTAGTTGTAAAATTTTTACTTTTTAAATTACTTAAAATCATTATTATTATTACTAGCGAACCCGTGCGAAATATTCGCACTTCATTTCTTTTCTTATTTACCTTTAAAATTTGATACTCATAAATGTTATACCAATTTCACCACCTAATTAAAATTTTAATTTACCAGAAGCCAAATTTTTATTAAAACCAAATTAATATTGTACAATAGTGAAACCAAAATCATTCAAAGAAAGGTTTCCAAATAAAATTCATGGTCCACGACCTAATTTTCATACTTCCACAGGCAGTACATTTTTAACATAGGACTCCCATGATACCCTTTAAATTTTGTCATCATGTTGGCGATGACTTTTTATTACTTTTGGTATATATATATATATATTTAAATGGTATATATATATATATATTTAAATAAATAAATAAAATAAAATAAACTAATTCCTATTTTTATTATATTTTTTATGATTGTGTTTTTTAGTCAATTTATGACACAAAAGTTCATATTCTGTATATATCTTTAAAATATTGCTAGGTTTAAAATGACGCTTGCAAAGATTCTGAAGGAACAACTGTTAAAAATACATTTTTTCGTAAAATAATCTCATCAGCCAAATGTTTTTTTCTTGTTAGTCCATTGAGCTAAGTCCGCGTGCTTAAATATTGTCCATGTATAAATATTATTTTTTTATCCTCGCGTATCGTATCGTTTCGACAAAAAATAAATGAAACTGGTCCACGTTAGAGAAATATTATATAGATTATTTTATGTTTAGTGTTGTTATTAATATTATAATTTTTTAAATCTAAGCATTAATATTTTTCATTCAGGCAGAAATGAAAAACGTGGAATTTTTATATTAATATTATTATTGTCATTCAAGATAATAATCGTCCACCTTGGCTTGTAATTGTTACTAAGTGTAAGCCTTGGCTTTTTTCCAGGTAGCATATAACCGGATTCTTTCTTAAAAATAACCCTTCTAATGATTGCTGTTATCAAATTATTTTTAATCCCGTATTTCATTTCGCTGCATGCAAACTTCTTTAATAGCGTCGGTTTCTGTGACGCGCTATTACTAAAAATAAAATTTAAATAATACACTTAACCATTCATAGGTTAGTTAGTCTTCCATATAATTTATTTTCGTTTTCTGTAATTTATTCTGATATAAAGTTTTTATGAAATACCTTATGTCAAAACCAATTTTTCTGTGTATCCAAATTAGACAAAAGCATATTTTAAAGGATTTTAATTTTCTATTTTGTATAACGACAAATCCAGAAATAAAACAAAGAAAAACTTTTCTATAATAAATAAACGGAGAAAAATCCTGCATCATAAATATATTATAAAACAGTTTCCAATGATAAGATATAGAACTATACATATGGGCAATTATCAAAAGGTGGGCACAGAACACATACTATACCATAACTTTAAACTTTAATAATAAATATAAATGTAATTCTCACTGACTTCATTTTTTTTTCACTGGAATTCTAATTCTGTTCAAAGACAAGAATTGATACAGTTTGTTGCAAAATATTTGTGTAAATATCTTAAAATTTTATTAGTTTGGACTAAAAGTGTGAATTTTGGATTAACTGATTCAAGATGTATCACCAAAAATAGTTATAACTTATTTTCAGGTGATTTTAACGGAAAATAATGGGTAGACATAGGGAAGTGATGATTGTCTCATAATTTCTTTATCAGAAGCGATACTGGTTTGATGATATTTCGAAAATAATCTCGATTGTTACAGATGAAAATATTTTGCACTTTGTTATGTCCAAAAGTAACGATGTAAACAATGCTATTTTAACATAAGCTATATTAAGTCTAATGTCTAATGAATCTAAACACTCTTGTCTCTTTCTTTAAAATAATTTCTTAAATGTTTTTATTCTAAATATTTACGTATTTTTGTAAAATTTTTTTTCTGAAATAAGAAATTCCAAATACTGTAACGATATAAACGTATGAAATGGCAATAATTCTTTTTTAAGTAAACATATTAAATAACAATGACCTGATATCTGATGATCTGATATCCTAAAATGTATAAAAACATTTGGTGTAATTTTTTCCTAAATAATTAGTTGTTTTCTTTAAATAAAGTATATTTTAATGCATTACTTGATGTTAACGTTTCATGTTCCCACGTTTTGAAAATTGCCCACGTACATTTTTATTTCCGTTTTCATAGGTGCCAAGTCTCCCGTTTTTCAAGGGAGACTTCAAACTGGAAAAATTTTATACCTGTTTTCGGTAATATTAATCGTCGAAAATATATGTAACATATTCCATTTAAAAATACTGGTGTCAATTCTGATTTCAATGTTAAAAATGTTGGCAGTTCTGCGTTTTTGTTCACAAGAACATTGTTTTCCTCTAAATTTTCGACTTTCAGTTTGTGACTGATTTATACGTTTTTAGAGATACTGAAAGCGTTTGGATCATTTTTATAATAATAACTGTCTGCCTGAGTGCATGTGGCAAAATTTGTATAGCAGCTCTAGATCAAGAACTAATGCACAACATTTAATCAAATTTTATATTTAGTTGTACCTTGACATGCGCAAATTAGTATTTATAAAATGTTTGGGCATATCGCTCAACGTGTGGCGCTGTTATCCAGTTTTCATAATTTTTAATAGGGCAGCACGGGACAAAATCTCATATAAAGGTACTCAATGAGTATTATTTTTAATCAGTACTTGCGAAATTTCAAAATTTTACTGATAATAGAAAGAGTCAACTAGAATAAAATTCTTGTATATGTAGGGACATCGCTCTGCCTACCCCCTGGGGTATGTACATTTTCAATATGAGTATTTTTTCAGAAGAACTCGTGAATGCATTTAAAATGAATGATTGAACCAATATATCAATAGTAATCTGAAACAAAATTATTCATGTAATAAGAAAACACCACGGAACTGGCGTTTTAATGTAAAAATTACAAAACTTTGAATAAACACCATAAATTGCAATAAACTCGCAACAATTGTTTTGGGTCGAAAGAACACACGACCTTTTCGTCAGACGAACAAAGTAGGCACGAGTGCTGCAGTCAAATCAGCAGCGCATTAATGTTTTCATTTTCAACAAAACAATTCTAAAAAGAAAATATATTTCCTAAGATGTCTTCTATAAGGAAAAAAAATGACTTTCTTTCGGCATTTAAGGTTATACTTAGATTCAAATTATTTGCAATAATTATAAAAAATAATGAATAATATGAATACATATAACAATGTGTAACTGTGCTTTAAATTAATTTACCTAAATTTGAACAGGAAAATATAGTAGAAAGTTTTGAAATCTCTACAATATACTATTTTCAGATGTACACGAATTATAAACAGTTTATGTGCTTTGCAAAACTCTTTCATAAGCTTTCTCTGTATGAAAAAATTTACATAATTCTACTTATACATAAATATCCAAATATTTAAGTAGTTTTATACACAGTCAATTGCATCTAAATTAATTCTCTTGGCAGATCATAACTTCTTTATAGTAATCTATAAAGATTTATAATTCAAAGTACTTTACTTTTGTTTCGAGCCTATAAACGAACTATAAATATAAGTATCATATAATAAATTGTAAGGTATACACTGTTAAAATTTTCAACAGAAAACTCTGTGTAATCTATTATCTTAAGTCTTACGTAAAATTACAGAAAAAAATAAACGGAGATGTTAAAAAACTTATTTTATACATTCATGCTAATGAGTAATATTAATTAAATTAATTATTGGTGAGAATATATTTCGGACTTGGAATGCTTTTTCGAAAGTAGAAACAGTCATTTTTAATTTTAATTAAAAAATTAAATATTAAAATTAGCTAAAAATACAGAGTAAAGATTGAGAATCTCGATTAGTCACTTTTACCTAAGAATTACTGTAAATTTACAGAGACTCTGGATAAATATTTACATTAAATTTACAGAATTTTTTAACAGTGTAGGAAGGCCCCAATCACACTAAAACACGCTGGGCTAGGAATTGCAACTTATCCATAGAGAGTTTTATTAATTGAGAGTGAGATGTTCATTCGAATTTCGTTTAGTTGGCGTTGGTTTTGAAGGAAGTGTACATTGTCCATGGAGAGTTTGGTTAGTTGAGGGTGAGATGTTCATTTGAGTTTAATTTACTTGGTGCTGATTTTGGAGGAAGTATAAATTGTCTATGGAGAGTTTGGTCAGTTAAAGAGGGAGATGTCATTCGAATTTCGTTTAGTTGGCGTTGGTTTAGGATAAAGTGTAATTTGTCTATATAGAGAGTTTTCTTAGTTGAGAGTGAGATGTTCATTCGAATTTCGTTTAGTTGGCGTTGGTTTTGAAGGAAGTGTACATTGTCCATGGAGAGTTTGGTTAGTTGAGGGTGAGATGTTCATTTGAGTTTAATTTACTTGGTGCTGATTTTGGAGGAAGTATAAATTGTCTATGGAGAGTTTGGTCAGTTAAAGGGTGAGATGTCATTCGAATTTCGTTTAGTTGGCGTTGGTTTAGGATAAAGTGTAATTTGTCTATAGAGAGTTTTATTAATTGAGAGTGAGATGTTCATTCGAATTTCGTTTAGTTGGCGTTGGTTTTGAAGAAAGTGTACATTGTCCATGGAGAGTTTGGTTAGTTGAGGGTGAGATGTTCATTTGAGTTTCATTTACTTGGCGCTGATTTTGGAGGAAGCATAAATTGTCTATGGAGAGTTTGGTCAGTTAAAGGGTGAGATGTCATTCGAATTTCGTTTAGTTGGCGTTGGTTTAGGATAAAGTGTAATTTGTCTATATAGAGAGTTTTCTTAGTTGAGGGTGAGATGTCCATTCGAATTTCGTTTAGCTAGCGTTTGTTTCGGTGTAAGTGTAAATTGTCCACGGAGAGTTCGATTAGTTGAAGGTGAGATGTCTATTCAAGTTGGAAGGTTTTAGAATTCACTTGTATATCAGTATTTTCAGTTAAGAGGTTTTAAAGTGAACGGAACGATGTACTTCTCCAGTTAATCTATCAAAGATGTGCTTATTTTTCTGTGTGCTTTGGAGAAAAGCAGAGTGTGCCCTGAGAGAGTTAATTAGAAGTTATGCGAATATATTCAAGCCATTAGTGAGTTCATTTAAAACATATTACACTTTTTACATTAGATGAGATAAAAGTGTAATTGTTCATTAAAGTAAAATTAATTTACGAGGTGGATAAGTCTACCCACTCCCTAAAGAGATTTAATAATATTATAGTTCTAAAAAATTAAAGAACACGCTTTTATAGAAATGTGAACTAAAAAGCACAAAATATCTATCTTAGTATTAAAATGCAGGGTAAGAGAAAAATCGTGTGAGTGACACACCATAATATTTACATACATTTAAATCTTTAATTAAAATAATTTAGAATTAAACAAAAGCCATTTTTAAAAAAATCTCCCCTGACTGGGCTCGAACGCTAGACCTTTAGGTTCGTAGCGCGGAGCTTTACCTCACAGCAACAGCGTTCACGTAGGGAAAGTCTTTTTTTACAATATAGATTTTCTTGTTTGCTCCCTACAGCGGTTACAAACATACAAACATACATACACACAGGTGAAGCTAATAAAAGCGTGTTAATAAAAGAGTTCAATATTTTTTTATGTTAGTTCTTATTGTCTTATAGGCATTTACAGCAGCTAAAATGGGGCATAATGAAAGTGATGTATTAACCATCTCTTACAAATTTCATACCTTTTCCTCAGGACATTTTTTGGATGTCCTGAGGAGAATTTGATCCATATGGGAAATAGCTTATTTTCGCTTTAAAATTAAGGAAAATTTTAAAGTTATTTAAAGAACACATTAATTGCATAAAATTACATTTGCAATGTTTTATTTCGTACCTGAATAACAGAAATGAATTCTTAGAAATAATTTCTGACCAGTACCAATTCAATATTTTTGACATATTGCAATATTGAAAATATTTTCAATCACATTTGATGATGTGAAAATGTATAAGTAAGATGAAGAAAAGAAAGACAAATCGCGTAACTACATACAGTAGCTTAAAACCACTAAACTCCACTCATTCAGTTAGCTGTAATTCTATTGTTCGGTGAACAGACAATGCGCTTATCGCCGACCATCACTGAAAATAATGGGCACGAAGAAATAAACAAGTCAAGGCAAATTTCATCAACTAATTTAAACCGTGAACTTTACAACAGCGCAAAGCGTGTTTATATGTGAACATTGCTATTGGAAACATGATAAAAAGATTTCATGAAAAACATGATTGGTCACAGTTATCTTATTTAACTATACATTTGATTTTTTCAATTGATATAAACAGTTTAGTATTTTCTGTTTTACGTATAATTATTATGAAAATGAATAGGTCAGATAATCAAGTATTATGCAAAGAAAAAAAAATCTGGTTTAAATTAAATAATAGATCAGTTTTATTTTATTTTATTATTATTATTATTTATTTTTTTTTTGGGGGGGGGGGGAGAGGGGGGATTTATTCATAATTTCTTAACAAAAAATTATTATTATTATTATTATACGTGGAATTATTATTATTACAAAAGGCTTACAATTATTATTATTATTATTATTCCTACTTTAAACCGTTTCTCTTGATCCCTAGTTTTTGCTATTTTATATACTCAAGTAGGCTTTCCCCCCTTTCAGTTATTTGATCATAAAACGAAATAATAATAATAAAAAGATATACTGGTTTGGCTTACAAATTACGGAAAATATGAATGTTCTTTGAATCAGTATGACATTAAATAATTCAGTTTTGGAACGATCGTTGATCGGTAATACACAATTGATCGGTGATCAACTGTGAATTAGCGAAAAAAAAAAAAAAAAAAAAAAAAAAAAACATTAAAAATCATTAATGAAATTAATAAGTAGTATATAAGTATATATAAGTAAGTACTAACAAGTAAGTAATTAGTATATAAATAGTTTATAAGTATATTATACAAGTAAGTAGTAACAAGTAAGTAATTAGTATATAAGTAGTATTAGAAAGTAATATACAATTAATTCAATGTATCCAGTGTTATTCAACTCCATTGATTATTTTCTCAACTATTAGTACACTTTTGGTTGAAAACTTGCTCGATTTATAAATTCTTTAAGTTGTCCCCTCCCTTATCTTTTTTTTGAGAAGTGAGATTTATATTTGAAATAATAATTAGAGAAATATTATATAGATATTCTGTATATATCTTTAAAACATTGCTAGGTTTAAAAGGACGCTTGCAACGATTCTGAAGAAATAACTTTTAAAAATACATTTCCCATAAAATAATGTCATCATACAAATGTCGTCATGTTTTCTTATTAGATCACTGAGCTGAGTCCGCGTGCTTAAATATTGTCAATTTTTAAATATTATTTTTTATCCTCGCGTATTTTATTAATTTCACCACTATCGTATCGTTCCAACAAAAATTAATTGAAATTGGTCCACTTCAGAGAAATATTACATAGATTACTTTCAGTGGCGGATCCAGAACTTAACTTATGGGGGGGGGGGGAGGGAGGGCTAAGATTTTTTAAGATGTTATCCCAGATTAATGAAAAGTTTACAATTGTAATATTCAATTGTGAATGCCAGTACTTTTACACCCCCCTCACCCCCTTAGATCCGCCACTAATTACTTTTCAAATTCTAGTAAATAAAATTTATAAATTCTTTAAGTTGTCCCCTCCCTTATCTTTCTTTGAGAAGTGAGATTTATATTTGAAATAATAATTAGAGATAAATATTTCCAAGCATTTTTATCACAATAAGTTTACTGCATTTAGATATTCGATTAAAAAAAAAAAAAAAAATCTTTATTCTTAACATTATACCAGCATATGAAATCGAATCATAATACATTTAACTCAGTCAAAATGTATGAAGCTTAATAATTGGATGATTTTTAGTCTCAAAAGAATGATTATTTTTATATTTTGCATGAATTTGTATGAAGATGATTTTTTAGAAGTATAATTAGTAAGACCGTAGAAATATATGCCCGAAGCTCGGTAAACGCCAGAACAAATTACCACCATTATTTTTAAAAGTAGTTTTTGACATATGAAAGATATTCTGAGCTTATATACACGTATATGTGTGTGTGTATGTTACGGTTAAAGTAATAAATCCGGTTATTATTAATAATAGCCGACGATTATTAATAATAACCGCCTCTCTTGATGAAAGTGATTAATTGACAGACATTAATCACTTTAACTAGTTGTTACTAATAACTACCTAAGGCGTTTGGTGAATGCGAATAAATAATGGACATTAATCACATTAATAAATTATCATCAATAATTACCAAGCTAGTTTGTTCAATGTGATCAATTAGTCATACCTTAGTAATGGAAATCTCTAGCTAAACGCGTTGAAAATTATTACATTGAGCAAACTTCTTTGGTAATTATTAATAATAATCGGTCTATGTGACAAATTCTTAAACACTATTCGCTTTAACTATATTTCATTGGTATTTATTAACAGTAATAACTGGTCGATGTGATAAATTCTCATAAATTGTTCACTTTAACCGGCTTATTTGGTTATTATTAATAATTGCAGGTTATTATTAATAATTACCAAGCTAGTTTGTTCAATGTGATCAATTAATCAACCTTAGTAATGGAAACCTCTAGCTAAACGCGTTGAAAATTATTACATTGAGAAAACTTATCTGGTAATTATTAATAATAACCGGTCCATGTGATAAATTCTCAAAAACTATTCACTTTAACAGCCATATTTCATTGGTATTTATTAATAACAGCTGGTCAATGTGATAAATTCTCATAAATTGTTCACTTTAACCGGCTTATTTGGTTATTATTAATAATTGCAGGTTATTATTAATAATTACCAAGCTAGTTTGTTCAATGTGATCAATTAATCAACCTTAGTAATGGAAACCTCAAGCTAAACGCGTTGAAAATTATTACATTGAGAAAACTTATCTGGTAATTATTAATAATAACCGGTCCATGTGATAAATTCTCAAAAACTATTCACTTTAACAGCCATATTTCATTGGTATTTATTAATAACAGCTGGTCAATGTGATAAATTCTCATAAATTGTTCACTTTAACCGGCTTATTTGGTTATTATTAATAATTGCAGGTTATTATTAATAATTACCAAGCTAGTTTGTTCAATGTGATCAATTAATCAACCTTAGTAATGGAAACCTCTAGCTAAACGCGTTGAAAATTATTACATTGAGAAAACTTATCTGGTAATTATTAATAATAACCGGTCCATGTGATAAATTCTCAAAAACTATTCACTTTAACAGCCATATTTCATTGGTATTTATTAATAACAGCTGGTCAATGTGATAAATTCTCATAAATTGTTCACTTTAACCGGCTTATTTGGTTATTATTAATAATTGCAGGTTATTATTAATAATTACCAAGCTAGTTTGTTCAATGTGATCAATTAATCAACCTTAGTAATGGAAACGTCTAGCTAAACGCGTTGAAAATTATTACATTGAGAAAACTTATCTGGTAATTATTAATAATAACCGGTCCATGTGATAAATTCTCAAAAACTATTCACTTTAACAGCCATATTTCATTGGTATTTATTAATAACAGCTGGTCAATGTGATAAATTCTCATAAATTGTTCACTTTAACCGGCTTATTTGGTTATTATTAATAATTGCAGGTTATTATTAATAATTACCAAGCTAGTTTGTTCAATGTGATCAATTAATCAACCTTAGTAATGGAAACCTCTAGCTAAACGCGTTGAAAATTATTACATTGAGAAAACTTATCTGGTAATTATTAATAATAACCGGTCCATGTGATAAATTCTCAAAAACTATTCACTTTAACAGCCATATTTCATTGGTATTTATTAATAACAGCTGGTCAATGTGATAAATTCTCATAAATTGTTCACTTTAACCGGCTTATTTGGTTATTATTAATAATTGCAGGTTATTATTAATAATTACCAAGCTAGTTTGTTCAATGTGATCAATTAATCAACCTTAGTAATGGAAACCTCTAGCTAAACGCGTTGAAAATTATTACATTGAGAAAACTTATCTGGTAATTATTAATAATAACCGGTCCATGTGATAAATTCTCAAAAACTATTCACTTTAACAGCCATATTTCATTGGTATTTATTAATAACAGCTGGTCAATGTGATAAATTCTCATAAATTGTTCACTTTAACCGGCTTATTTGGTTATTATTAATAATTGCAGGTTATTATTAATAATTACCAAGCTAGTTTGTTCAATGTGATCAATTAATCAACCTTAGTAATGGAAACCTCTAGCTAAACGCGTTGAAAATTATTACATTGAGAAAACTTATCTGGTAATTATTAATAATAACCGGTCCATGTGATAAATTCTCAAAAACTATTCACTTTAACAGCCATATTTCATTGGTATTTATTAATAACAGCTGGTCAATGTGATAAATTCTCATAAATTGTTCACTTTAACCGGCTTATTTGGTTATTATTAATAATTGCAGGTTATTATTAATAATTACCAAGCTAGTTTGTTCAATGTGATCAATTAATCAACCTTAGTAATGGAAACGTCTAGCTAAACGCGTTGAAAATTATTACATTGAGAAAACTTATCTGGTAATTATTAATAATAACCGGTCCATGTGATAAATTCTCAAAAACTATTCACTTTAACAGCCATATTTCATTGGTATTTATTAATAACAGCTGGTCAATGTGATAAATTCTCATAAATTGTTCACTTTAACCGGCTTATTTGGTTATTATTAATAATTGCAGGTTATTATTAATAATTACCAAGCTAGTTTGTTCAATGTGATCAATTAATCAACCTTAGTAATGGAAACCTCTAGCTAAACGCGTTGAAAATTATTACATTGAGAAAACTTATCTGGTAATTATTAATAATAACCGGTCCATGTGATAAATTCTCAAAAACTATTCACTTTAACAGCCATATTTCATTGGTATTTATTAATAACAGCTGGTCAATGTGATAAATTCTCATAAATTGTTCACTTTAACCGGCTTATTTGGTTATTATTAATAATTGCAGGTTATTATTAATAATTACCAAGCTAGTTTGTTCAATGTGATCAATTAATCAACCTTAGTAATGGAAACCTCTAGCTAAACGCGTTGAAAATTATTACATTGAGAAAACTTATCTGGTAATTATTAATAATAACCGGTCCATGTGATAAATTCTCAAAAACTATTCACTTTAACAGCCATATTTCATTGGTATTTATTAATAACAGCTGGTCAATGTGATAAATTCTCATAAATTGTTCACTTTAACCGGCTTATTTGGTTATTATTAATAATTGCAGGTTATTATTAATAATTACCAAGCTAGTTTGTTCAATGTGATCAATTAATCAACCTTAGTAATGGAAACCTCTAGCTAAACGCGTTGAAAATTATTACATTGAGAAAACTTATCTGGTAATTATTAATAATAACCGGTCCATGTGATAAATTCTCAAAAACTATTCACTTTAACAGCCATATTTCATTGGTATTTATTAATAACAGCTGGTCAATGTGATAAATTCTCATAAATTGTTCACTTTAACCGGCTTATTTGGTTATTATTAATAATTGCAGGTTATTATTAATAATTACCAAGCTAGTTTGTTCAATGTGATCAATTAATCAACCTTAGTAATGGAAACCTCTAGCTAAACGCGTTGAAAATTATTACATTGAGAAAACTTATCTGGTAATTATTAATAATAACCGGTCCATGTGATAAATTCTCAAAAACTATTCACTTTAACAGCCATATTTCATTGGTATTTATTAATAACAGCTGGTCAATGTGATAAATTCTCATAAATTGTTCACTTTAACCGGCTTATTTGGTTATTATTAATAATTGCAGGTTATTATTAATAATTACCAAGCTAGTTTGTTCAATGTGATCAATTAATCAACCTTAGTAATGGAAACCTCTAGCTAAACGCGTTGAAAATTATTACATTGAGAAAACTTATCTGGTAATTATTAATAATAACCGGTCCATGTGATAAATTCTCAAAAACTATTCACTTTAACAGCCATATTTCATTGGTATTTATTAATAACAGCTGGTCAATGTGATAAATTCTCATAAATTGTTCACTTTAACCGGCTTATTTGGTTATTATTAATAATTGCAGGTTATTATTAATAATTACCAAGCTAGTTTGTTCAATGTGATCAATTAATCAACCTTAGTAATGGAAACCTCTAGCTAAACGCGTTGAAAATTATTACATTGAGAAAACTTATCTGGTAATTATTAATAATAACCGGTCCATGTGATAAATTCTCAAAAACTATTCACTTTAACAGCCATATTTCATTGGTATTTATTAATAACAGCTGGTCAATGTGATACATTCTCATAAATTGTTCACTTTAACCGGCTTATTTGGTTATTATTAATAATTGCAGGTTATTATTAATAATTACCAAGCTAGTTTGTTCAATGTGATCAATTAATCAACCTTAGTAATGGAAACCTCTAGCTAAACGCGTTGAAAATTATTACATTGAGAAAACTTATCTGGTAATTATTAATAATAACCGGTCCATGTGATAAATTCTCAAAAACTATTCACTTTAACAGCCATATTTCATTGGTATTTATTAATAACAGCTGGTCAATGTGATAAATTCTCATAAATTGTTCACTTTAACCGGCTTATTTGGTTATTATTAATAATTGCAGGTTATTATTAATAATTACCAAGCTAGTTTGTTCAATGTGATCAATTAATCAACCTTAGTAATGGAAACCTCTAGCTAAACGCGTTGAAAATTATTACATTGAGAAAACTTATCTGGTAATTATTAATAATAACCGGTCCATGTGATAAATTCTCAAAAACTATTCACTTTAACAGCCATATTTCATTGGTATTTATTAATAACAGCTGGTCAATGTGATAAATTCTCATAAATTGTTCACTTTAACCGGCTTATTTGGTTATTATTAATAATTGCAGGTTATTATTAATAATTACCAAGCTAGTTTGTTCAATGTGATCAATTAATCAACCTTAGTAATGGAAACCTCTAGCTAAACGCGTTGAAAATTATTACATTGAGAAAACTTATCTGGTAATTATTAATAATAACCGGTCCATGTGATAAATTCTCAAAAACTATTCACTTTAACAGCCATATTTCATTGGTATTTATTAATAACAGCTGGTCAATGTGATAAATTCTCATAAATTGTTCACTTTAACCGGCTTATTTGGTTATTATTAATAATTGCAGGTTATTATTAATAATTACCAAGCTAGTTTGTTCAATGTGATCAATTAATCAACCTTAGTAATGGAAACCTCTAGCTAAACGCGTTGAAAATTATTACATTGAGAAAACTTATCTGGTAATTATTAATAATAACCGGTCCATGTGATAAATTCTCAAAAACTATTCACTTTAACAGCCATATTTCATTGGTATTTATTAATAACAGCTGGTCAATGTGATAAATTCTCATAAATTGTTCACTTTAACCGGCTTATTTGGTTATTATTAATAATTGCAGGTTATTATTAATAATTACCAAGCTAGTTTGTTCAATGTGATCAATTAATCAACCTTAGTAATGGAAACCTCTAGCTAAACGCGTTGAAAATTATTACATTGAGAAAACTTATCTGGTAATTATTAATAATAACCGGTCCATGTGATAAATTCTCAAAAACTATTCACTTTAACAGCCATATTTCATTGGTATTTATTAATAACAGCTGGTCAATGTGATAAATTCTCATAAATTGTTCACTTTAACCGGCTTATTTGGTTATTATTAATAATCGCCGGTTGTTATTAATAACACTGCGCAGAAAAAAAAAAAAAAAAAAAAAAATTTCGAGCGATACCATTTTTGCTGATTCTTATATAAAATGACCTCCTGAATCCGAATATGACTCCCATTTTGCCCTGTCACCCACCGTTTTCTAGGGACACCATCCCCTCCCTCAATTTTTATCACTGTACGGTAATTTTATGACGATGAATTTGATTTGGAGAATGAAAAATAATTAATTTAACAACTAAAAACAAAACAAATAAAAATATAATACTTAATAGATAACATCAATAATAGATTAAAAAAAAAAAATATTAGAAATGTAATACATAATTTCAGTGTCAAATCCCCCCCACCCCCCCTAAATTTTTTCCTTGCCGAAAATGATTTAGAACTTTCCAACTCTGTAGCCCCTCAGAAGGTATTTAACGGTTAAAATAATACCCCCCCCCCTAAAAATCGAATTTATAGCCATAAAATCACTGAAAAGTGATAAAAAGGGGTCTGTCTCTAAAAAACGATGGGTGATAGTGCAAAATGGACGTCATATTCGGAATCAGGAGGTCATTTTACATAAGATTTGCAAAAATGGTGTTGGGGCAATTTTCATGCCGAGCAGTGTAATTACCAATTATTCTCATTGACCATAACATATCTATATTATTTGTAAAGTGTAGTATTTGTGATAGCTTAATTTACTCAGGGCAAAACAGACAGTTTTAACAATAATTGTAATTCTTATTTTAATACTGTATTTCTATCAAAAATTAACCAAAACTTTATTTTTGAAATATTTTAGTAAATTAGCCGATGCAGTTTGCAGAAAGTAATTTTGTGATAGCGATTATATTTAAGAGATAGAAATGTAGACATAGTAATGAAACAAATAATATAAAAGAAATTTTTTTAAAGTAAATTCCTACTTACAAACACTATCGAAAATGTTTTTTTAATAATTTTGAATTAGGAAATAATAAGCGGGCGTGCAAAATGAAATAAAAATAATTCTAACATAAAAAAAAAAAAAAAATTATATACCATGTTTTAAATTTTCTGATGAATCATAGAGCTCTTATCGATGTGCATAAAATTTTTAAAGTGATAATGACGTCAATTTTTGTGAGATGCATAATTTAACTTTTTATAATTTTTTAATGTTCATGTTTAATTTAATGTATTTATTTTTATGTCGAAAGAAAATGAACTCGTAATCTTTTTTTGGCAACAATTAAATTATATTTTATCGCTATTTTAACGCTATCAGGATGTTATTATTTTCATATTTTAATTAATTATAAGAAAACTAATAAAAAATTCAAAAATCGGACTTCGAAGTATTGTGTTGTCACCGTGTTCTGAGCAATCCTGAAAGTTTCAAATTTTTAGCTAGTCGGGAAGTTAGTTTAAAAATCGATTGCAAGATTTGTACAGGATATATATAGGGAGAGTATGAACTAATAGTAGGAATTGAAAAAAGAAGTATATTTCGCGATGAGTCTCTTTTGTAATAAAATTATTAATAATCACTTTTCAAATTCTAATGCAGCATAATTTTATTAATCATAAAAATAAAATTATTACTCACCTGCAGGTAAACCATTAGTAATCCGTAGCATTGCTCGTTCAATGATTTGTTAACCTGAAAAAAATGAAATGGAATTATATCTTTATAAAATTATATCTTTCACATTGAATTATATAACTATTTTAAAATTTTAGATCAAAAACATTTTGAAACAGCATTTTAGGAATTAGATCAACAAAATATCATTCAGATAATTATATCTATATATTAATAGGCAAGCATAAAATTTGTAGTCCCTTTTTAACATAGTAATTATGGGAGTAGAGGGTTGAAAATGGTATCATTCGAAAGGTATGGTTAGCCGAAAGGTGCGAATACAAATATTATTTTCTTACGGTGTCAAGAAGGTATTTAAAAATACTTTTATTTTTTATGCGTTTTTCCCCCATTTTTCCCTTTCATACAGGTATTCCTTTACATTAAAAAATATCTAAAAGTGGAAAGTTGTTAAATCTGGCAATTTCATAAAACTCAAATAAAACCATAGACACAGTAATTTGTATAGCATCCTTATACGCAAGCGAAGTGATGACGTCACTGGCCGTCTGTGGAACCACAAAAAAGATTTCCTAAGGATTTGATTTATGAGAAATCATTTTCTTATTTTCTAATTTTTTTATGATCTAATTTCTTTCTTTTTTGTTTTATGATTTATGACAGCTGTAATTTAAAGAGATATTAGCCGTACGATAAATTTCATGTTTGTGCATTAATATGTAAATAATATACATTATTTAATTTTTGAAACTTCAAATGTTCTTTGTTATTTGTCTTTTGGCAACAAAAAGTGACTTTACTTATTTATTTAAATATTTGGTTCTTTTATCGTTTGACTGACAAAAAATTGTCTATTAAATGCTCTTTTAAATCCAAATGTTCTTTGTTATTTGTCTTTAGGCAACAAAAAGTGAGTTTATTTATTTATTTAAATATTTGGTTCTTTGAGTATTTACAAAGAACATTTTTTACAGAGAAATTTTAAATTTCTAAATTTATTTATTTAGTGCTAACTTAAAAGAATTCTGAGATTTTAATAAATTTGTGGTCGAATTTCGACCACTGGGCGATACTAGTTTATATAATTTTTCCAATTAAATAAAAATTGAAATTATATCTTTAAACATTTTCTGCACATTAAGTGCGATTATATAAATAGAAGTTCAAAAGTTGAAATAATATATTTTTTAAATCTGTGTTAGACTGCTTGCATAAAACAATGCTATTCATATTTTGAAAATTACATTTAAATAAACATGAAATTTAACGTATCTGACATGGTTCACAATATATTCTAAAATATTTTGCAGCTGTATTAAAACCCACTACATATTTTAGCCTTCAATGAATTTTACTTCTGGGTTGAAATCTTAAAAATATATATTTATGAGCAAACCCGTGCGAAATTTTTGCACTTTACTTCTTTTCTTATTTACCTTTAAAATTTGGAACTCATAAATATTATACCGATCTCCTCACCTAATTAAAATTTTAATTTACCAGAAGCCGAAATATTATTATAGCCAAATAAATATTGTGCAATAGTGAAACCAGAATCATTCAAAGAAAAGTTTCAAAATAAAATTCATGGTAGACGACCCAGTTTTCATACTTCTGCAGGCAGTACATTTGAACCCAAATGACGCCTTTTAAAATTTTATCGCCAAGAGTGTGATGACATTTTACTTATTTTGGAATAATTTTTTTGTTAAAAAAAAAAATCTTATTTTGATTATATTTTTTATGATTGCGTTTTTTAGTCAGTTTATGATAATAATTCATATTCTGTATATATCTTTAAAATGTTGCTAGGTTCCAAATGACGTTTGCAAAGATTCTGAAGAAGCAACTAAGATTACATTTTTCCATAAAATAATATCATCATACAAATGTCGCAATTTTTCTTATTAGTTCATTCAGCTGAGTCTGCGTGCTTAAATATTGTTCATATTTAAATATTATTTTTTATCCTCGCGTATTTTATTAATTTCCTCACTATTGTATCGTTTCGACAAAAAATAATTGTAACTGGTTCACGTTAGAAAAATATTACATAGATTTTAATTACCGCGGAAAAAATTCCACAAATGTTATTTTTATTGCTTTAGTTTTAAGCAGAAGTCATAAATATAGATCGTTTTTGTGTATCCCTCTATATTGTCTAAAATTGTATACTCTTTATTTAGTGTATCAAATAACAATAATAATAATAATAATAATAATGATATAATAAAAGAAAAGGAAAAAACAGAAGAGAGAGAGAGCGAGAGAATAAAAAAATATAACATAACAGAAAACATTCTTTGAGCAATTTTCTGTTGTATTTTATTATGCATTTAAGTAACTTAATGTTGCTCTGTAAACCAATCGTTAATCCCAATTATATCACATTTTAACTGGAACATGCATCTGTGCATGTGAATAAATTTGTGGTAATTGCGTCACATTTTGTGCAGATTAACTGTTACTAAAACAAGTTATTGGGTTCATACTTGAAAACCATGTCATTAATAACCGTACAATTGTTAACGCCCCTTGAAAAAACGCCCCTTTTTTCACACCGTTTTATTTTTAGAGTAATTCTCTCCAAATGTTGTTACGATTAAATAAGAATAAAATTACTCTAAAAAGAAGGCGGGTACTAAAAATTTTACGGTTCATAATGAGATTGGTTGGCAAGTATGTGGGTTGTTCGGAAAGTAATTTCGTTTTTCTCAATAGAGGATTAATTGTATTTTTTTCACTCCATCTTCACAATTAAGCTGCATTACCATTATATATTGTGACAGCTGATATAGAAAGGCTTGCTTGTGAAAAAGTTCGCTTTATTCTGCTCAATAGCTTTTGATTGGTGCCCTATCAAATAAAAAAAATCGGAAGCGATATTTTCGGCATATTTTGTTTTTGCTACCAAAAAGGCGAAAATACTGTTCAAACAGGGAAAAAAGTGTACGATATGAAAACAGAAAATTTATTTAAAGAACGCCAGTGTTAAAACTGGTTTACCAAATTTTGTTCCGACAATTTTGACGATGAAGATGCATTACGTTCTAGAAAACCAGTTTATGCGAATGAAGACAAAATAAAGTACTGATTAATGAAAACTGTCAAATAACAACTCGTTAGATCGCTAAGAAACCGATCAAAGTGGAAAATATTTTATTCAATAAAATATTTATACAATATAAGAAAATCGTCTTTCATTGTCAAAGGAAAAAACGAAATTGTTTTCCGAACAACCCAATATAAATAAACTCCTCTGATAGACGTAACGTACACGAATTTTCACTTGGGTCTTTGTACACAAACCAATCCAACTGATATATATATATAATGGCTTTTCCTTCAATTATCCACCTAAATTAAAGCTAACTCAAAATACTCTGACTAATCAATCAATTAACTTTTTAGATCTCAAAATAATCATCGATGGTAATAAACTTTACACAGATATCTATGACAAACGGCAAGATTTTTGTTTTAATGTCAACTTATTTACACATTTTAATTCATGTCTGCATCTTTCGGTATTTAGAAACATCATCATTAACCATTTATTTCGAATTAATAATTTATGCTCTGCAAAGTTTAAAAACAAGAATATTAATAAACTGATCACAGCCACTGCTAAAATGGGTTTTCCTAAAAACTTTGTATTTTCTATTTTATATCCTTAACCATGTCTCTGTCAGTACAAAAAAAAAAAAAAAAAAAAAAAAAAAAAAAAGAAAAGCTGTGTACACTCTTGTGTATATCAACAAAAAAATTATAAAATAATAAAAGACAATAAAAAAGGTGGCGGTTGGGTGGGCAGATGTTTGATTACGGAGGTGGGGTGGTGTTGTAAGGCTGGATGGTTGGGTGGGTTTGTGAAATTAAATTTAAAAAAAAAAAAAAAGTAGAAGGCTTGTTGCATTTGCTTTGTATTACTATGCAAACTTTCATTTTCCAATAAAATTTCAGATTTTTCCTTTTTGAGTTGTCAACTATATTTAATGTTCTAATTATACTGTTAAACACAATGTGATCAATCGGTGAATTTCATTGTGGCTTCATGGTTTCATTGTTGTTCATCTGCTTTGAAATTTTGCATTTTTAAATCCATATGGTTCCTGTTCTGGTTGTGGCAGGCTGGGGGAGTGTTGCCGGCGTAAAACTAGTGTAACCCCACAGGCAAGTCACAAGTCTTGCCGCCTGCCTCCTTCTTCCTATCTTGTGTTTCTTGGGTTGTTTTTTCATTAATTTTGATAAGTTTATGGTTTTAAGTTAAGATTTGTTGTTTTACTTTATTGATTCGTTTGTTTTGCAGACTGTTAATTAATAGATCTGGTTTCTTTACATTAACGTATTTCATCCACTGATGATTTTTTTTTTTTTTTTTTTTTATCTTATTGGTCATTGGTGTTTCAGTGATCTTGTATCTGTAGCTTGGCTTCTACTATGCTTAATAGATCATCTTTATTATATATATATATATATATACACATATATATCTGCAGAAATACCATAAAAAAAAAAAAAAAAAGGCTGCAGACAAAGATATTTTATTACCTATATCTTTTTATTGTTTCAAATATCTGCAGTTTTGTGCAGTTTTCTTTTTCTTCCACAGTTTTTCTGAAGATTTTTTTTAGATGGGAATAATGCTATTTATAATATTTTCTAAAGGGCACAAGCTATAGTTAATCTGAAAAATATATACCAGTAGCAAATCATTTTAAAAATACTTATGAAAATGAGGGCTCGGACAAACCGAAATTGTAAATACTTTTTAATAGAAAATTTGGATAGAAAGTTTCATACAAAACTTTCATTTAATGCTATGATAAGTATAGTGACACATTTAATAAAGAAGCACCACAAAACGCAACGCGTTGCCGCTTTGACTGCAGCACTCGTGCTTACTTTATTCGCCTGAAGAAGGGTCGTGTGTTTTTTCGACCCGAAACAATTGTTGCGAGTTTATTGCATTTTATGGTGTTTATTCAAAGTCTGTAAGTAATAATAAGTATAGTGAACATATTATAGCACATTTTATAATAAAATATCGTTAAAAAACAAAACAATTACCCAATTGCAGAGGTATTTTTTATTTTAGTTTAATGAGGACCAAAATATAATAATTAGATTAAATAACTTCCTTGCTACAACTTAGAAAAACGGTTTCAAAATAAGGATTGTCCCCGAATTTCGGTGACATATGGTCTCCATAACCTAACCGTAAAACTCCTACAACAACTAATAAATTTGACACACCGGTTATTAGTTAAAAGAACATAATCCATAAGGACGAAAAAAAAAAAAAAAAGAGCTCGAAGAAAATGTATTTACGTATGCCCCCCCCCCCCAAAAAAAAAAAAAAAAAAAAAAAGGTTGTTGCGGTTTGTTTTATGACTCTTCCATCACTATTTTTGAATAGTAATCTTGTACAGTATGTTTTCACTTTTCAGTTAAGGGGAAAACTATAACCTAGTTCCTTTGTGTAGCCCTGTAAACGAACAGTGATAGATTTCCATACCATATTCTACATGAAATATGTTTTTACGCATATAAAAAATATATATTCATTTTATTTGGTTTAGCGCAATCTATAGATGTTAAAATCTACATACCTGCAATTTCCCCCATAGACCTAATGTATCTGAATTCTCTTGGGTGTCCCTGTACACGAACTATTTGCTTCATCTCAACGAAAAGTTTAGCGTAGCATCCCTATATGATACAAATTTATAATACCAAGTTTAGGCTTTCTGCTATTATTTGTTCTTGAGATATGCTGATAACAGACAGACACATATACAGCGACACACAGACCATCCGCTAAAAACATGATTTTGTATTCAGGGAACCTCGGAACGTGTAAATATAACAAAAACTCAATTTCGAAAATTTGACCTAAAAATAATATTTTGTCTACCACATACATGAATAAGAAAAAGTAAAAAACAAAATGTTAGAAATTTTTAGAATAGGAGAAATAACGAATAAATTGACAATAACAAAAAAAAAAAAAAACAAAAAAAAAACAGATATGTTATAAATACTAAGATCGCCGAATTGAAGAATAATATTAATTTTTATTCATACGTATACAGTAACTGCAATGCAGGTATTGAACATTAATGTTTTTGGAGTTATCCCATACGAAGGTTTATGATATCTATTAGAGCAAGAATCTAAAAAGAGGAAATTTCTTGTTCTTCCTGCGTAATATTATGCTTGACTTGCTTTTGTATAAAAAATAGCAGAAAATTATTTATCCTAGCTACACTTCAGTAAATGTAATATACATCAATATTGCAGTACGTAACAATAGTACTTGAATGCAGATACAATATATGTTATCCTAAATAGTGAACAAGCATCAAATTGGCAAGTTGTCAGTACATTTCGCTGAAAATATATTGCTGAAATAAAAACACACATTTATAAACCTTTAAAAACATACAAGGTCGTCTATATAGTTAATATATATATATATATATATATATATATATATATATATATATACAAGTCTTGCCGCCTGCCTCCTTCCTTCCTATCTTGTGTTTCTTAGGTTATTTTTTCATTAATCTTGATAAGTTTGTGGTTTTAAGTTAAGATTTGTTGTGTTACTTTATTGATTCGTTTGTTTTGCAGGCTGTTAATTAATAGATCTGGTTTCTTTACATTAGTGTATTTCATTCACTGATAAAATTTTTTTAATCTTATTGGTCATTGGAGTTTCAGTGATCTTGTATCTGTTGCTTGGCTTCTACTATGCTTAATAGATCATCTTTATTATATATGTATATATATATATATATATATATATATATATATATATATATAATATATAAACATAAATCTGACTTAATTTATTGAAATAATTAAAAAAAAAAAAAAAAGAATAAAGAATTGCAGCAACCCAATGCAGTTACTTTAGAATTAGAAAAATAAATTAAAAACTTGTCATTGCCTTCTATTTATTTATTTATTTTCATTGTATTACTCTCAATTTCTTAATTAAGTTTTATATTTGAAATATGTTTCAAACATTGATTCCAGACGCGTATTTAATTTAGAATTTAGCAGAAAGATACATTAATACGCTTTTTAATTTTTTAAAATATAAGCTTTGAGTTTAATACCCCCCCTCCCCCTTTAAAAAAAAAAAAAAAGTGTTCGTTTTAATAATTAAGTTTAGAAAGATAAATTTATCTTGCAACGAAAAACTATTATATTTCATAAAAGTAAATAACATAATTTTAATCAGGTAACTTGGAACTAAATAAAACAAATAAAAGTTCAAAGAAAAATGTCTAACCAAAATTTATGAGAAAATTTTCAGTCTATGAGAAATATTCAATTAAATTTTACTAATCAAAACAAAACTAATACAATTACATTTACCGAGTCCGAGTTTATGATATTTTTAAAATACGAAACAAAATCAATTTTATCTTATAAATAAATTCTTAACTTATCTTTAAAAACTGAAAACTAAGATATAACATTTAAAATAATTTATTCTAATGTGAGTTTTTTAAAAGTAATTTTTTTTACCTTGTAGCTTAGAGAAGATACGGCATTATTTAATTAGAAAAAGTTTCTATGTTTCTTATTATCTCATAGTTTGTATTTATTTTTGTAATTATGCTTTTTAATTCTGTTGAATATATTTTAACCATTACTTTAGTGAAATTTATTCAATTTACTTTTATTCTAATGGATTCTTAAATTTTCATTATTTAATTTTTAAAAGAAATCATTTCGTGTAATTATAAAATGAAAAATAATTCAGAGAAGGAAATAATTATAATTGTAAATTAATATTCATCGCGAGAATTATTTTTCTTTATCTTACATTGTTACTTTAATCTCTGTCAGAGTTCTTTTTTTTTTTTTTTTTTTTTTTTTTAATTTATAAAATCTATTAAATTATAATGGATGTTCATTATTTCTAAGATTTACAATCAAATCATAAAAAAAAGGAGAATTATCTTATAAAACAGAAAAAAAAAACCATTTAATGAGAAAAATAATTAAAATAATATATTTAAAATTAATTATCTATTTGGATTAAAAAAAAAAATAATAATGTTATTATATTTATAACGGCACAATTTTTGTTCTATTGCATTAAATAAAAATTGTTTTTAAAGGTAATGGCTTTGGAAAAGAAATATCAAGTAATGGAAATATGACTCACAATAGAACTTTCAGTTTAAATTCCAAAAAAAGAAAATAATAATAATTATAATAATAATAATAATAATAATAATAATAATAATAAATATTGGCTACTTAATAATTGTCAACTTACTACAAAAAAAAAAAAAAATAAAAAAATAAATAAATAAATCAGTAATACTATTTTTGAATAATAATTTTTTATTTACTCAAAAATATTTAATACAAAAATATATATAAAGATTTCTGTTAGAAGATAATAATACTATTCGAAAATGTTGTAATAAACACTCCATAAAAAATCACTTGGCATCAATGCCATTAATATTTACCTTGCAAATAAAAGTAACTTTAAAATAAATAAAAATAACTTTAAAAATAACGCTGCATCGCCACTATTAAAAGAAAAAAAAAATGTTTTTTCTCAATGGATTTTGGCAACAGCCAGTGAATGATCAGAAGCTTCAAACTCGTTGTAACTGTTATTATTTTGTTGTTAAACTAACAATCTAAGTCTGCTTTAAATACGAGTACTCTAATTTCCAGCGTTTGTCTAAAGATCAAATAAATCAATGTTTGTTACAAAAAATTATTAAAAAAAAAATTATAATGATGTTCTTCTCTTCTACTACCCAGAACAATTATAAGTTTACCTGTTAATTAAAATTAGGAGTAAAAATGGATTATCTAACCTGCAGATTATGCGTAAGAGATTAGGGTAACTAATAAAAGATATGTCGTTGATTAGCTAATCGGAAATTGTGAAACCATTTCTCAATTTTCTATTGGCTAATCCGCCACATTCTGTCTAATTCCATTGGCTGAATAAACAGTTGTAGAATCCGATTCCATTCTTATATATAGGAACACTTAAGTTGTCGTCAAATCATCACGCCGGAGTTCCCAGAGAACTCATTTAGTTCATGGTCTCGATGTTGTCGATCATATACTCCAGCTTATGTTTTTCTCCTTTCTCTTGTAGAGGTAGGCAACGGTCACGACCAAAGCGATTTGGTCACGACCGTCGTAGGTACTCGATTGACGCCCTGTGATAATGATGATGATGATATACATTGACTGACGGTGCACTGATTAAAAGTTGTGAAACAGCCGTGTGCTGTTCCGTTTATTGCAGATATCCCTTTTACGTCGAAGGTTTTTTTTCTGTATTTATCTAGCACCAAGTCTCCTTTTAATATTTTATGTAATGTCATACTTAAAAGAAATTAATTTGCCTTTCATAAAATCGAGTAGTATTTCAATGATTATATCAAAATAACATAAATTTACTCATTTAATATAAATATTTCTTATAATGAAAATAAATACTTAAAAAAATTAATTGTTTATCCTGGGTATGTCTTCTGTAACCTTTGGTCTTTAGATGTTGACTGACTTAGGTGAATGGTGTCTAGTAAATCAAATGAAAACAAAATTTGATAATTTTGGCTAATACCTAGTTTCGACTCCAGAATGTAAAATTTTAGTTTTAAATAGATTTTGATAAATGCCAAGAAAAAATACATACAAAACTATGTAAAAAAAAAAAAAAAAAGTAATAATAATAATAATAATAATAATAACTTTAGTATTTTGTATAATGTAGAAAATTAAAAGACAACACTATAGGATCTTTTTTCTAAATAAATAATAATAAAATTTGTAAAAATGCTACGATTTGTGAGGAGATCTAAAATGTGAATATTTACTTTCGTTTATTTTCAGAAGATAAAGATTTTAACGATAAAACAAGACTTAACTAAGAGATATATTCAAAGAATTTAATTGCAACCAAATATTTTAATACATATTCCGAATGATTTAGATATCTACTTAACAACAGTTCCATTGATAAGATAACATTTTTCCAAGTTTCAGAATCTATTGCTAAACAGTACTGAATACACTGCGCTGCAAAAAAAAAAAAAAAAAAAAAAAAAAAAAACAATCGAGCCCTGATATCATTTTTCCTGATTCTTATGTAAAATGACCTCCCGAATCCGAATATGACTCCCATTTTGCCCTGTCACCACCGTTTTCTAGGGACACTACCCTCCCTCAATTTTTATCACTGATCGGTAATTTTATAGCCATGAATTTTATTTGGAGAATGAAAAAGAATTAATTTAACACTTAAAAACAAAAACATACAGTAGACTTCCGATTATCGGCGGTCGGATTATCCGCGGTCCTCAAGGGCTTGAATTTAAAAGGGAATTTAAAAATACAGAACAAACTTATTCCGAAAAAAGATCGAAGAGAGTAATGACCTTCAAGGCTTTTGGAGATATTACAAGATTCTTGACAGCATTTATGGCATACACACGGCTTGGGAGGCAGTTAAGCAGTCTACATTGGTAAGGTCTTGCAGAAAAATTTTACCAAATGTGGAAAATACTTTGGTAGAGTTTATAGAGGAGGAAGAAATTTCTGCTCATGATTTGGCAAATTTAGCTAAATCTGTTACTGGAGGAGAAAAAGTCAATGAAGGAAACATTGAAGAGTAGATTAATTGTGACGCCAATGATCCAGGTATTGAACACCTTACAAGATGAGCAAATTGTGGGCCAAGCCTTAGACCCAGTTTCAGAAGATAGTGAAGAAGAAGAGGAAGAAGGAGATAAAACTCAGCACAGGATGAGCCACGACGCAGCCATAGCACTTGCAAATGGACTTATAAAATATCTCGAGGAACAAGACGATGCATCACTTTGTGACAAAATGCTGATAAAGAAACTGCAATCGCAAATTAAGAAAAAGTGTTTTAGTACACAAAAACAAAAATACTTGACCGATTTTTTTGTTAAAAAATAGAGCAAAATGTAAGTAGAAATTTTTATTAGTATGCTAAATTGTATATGTAGGCCATGGTTAACTGTTAATTAAATAGTATTGCTCAAAAGGCTTTATGTGTTGATTTATATCCCCTTTTTGCGGATTATCCGCTGATTCGATTATCCGCGGTTGTCTATTCCCCGTTCACCGCGGATAATCGGGAGTTTACTGTACAATGTTTAATAAATAACATTAATAATAGATTTAAAAAATGTAAGAAATGTAAAACAAAATTTCAGTAGCAATTCCCCCCCCCCCATATTTTCCCTTCGCCGCAAATGTTCATGTTTTAGAATTTTCCAAGCCCATCAGAAGATATTTAACAGTTAAAATAATCTCCCCCCCCCCCCCGCCCCTAAAAATCAAATTTATAGCCATAAAATTGCCGAAAAGTTATAAAAAATAGTGGATAACCCTAAAAAAACGGTGGGTAATTGGGCAAAATGGGCGTCATATTCGGATTCAGGAGGTCATTTTACATAAGAATTTGCAAAGATGGTGTTGGGGGGGGGGCAATCTTCATGTAGAGCAATGTTATTATTAATATCATTATTAGTGCAATATTTCACAAATATTGGCTCAATGCTGAACTGAGATGTAGCTTATTTTGTTTTGCTGTCTCAACTGGCAATCTAAGCGTTTTTAAATGTAAATCAAATGAAAGTAAAATTCGATAATTTTATCCAATATCTATTTTCGACGCCAACATTAAAAAATTTCATGGATGATTGAATACAGAAAACCGCCAAATAAAATTATAAACAGAATTATTATACGGAGCGAATAAATGATTTTGTATTATTTCTGATTAATACACTAAATTCAAAACAACACTATGTCTTTATTCTATACAAGTAATAGTATGATGTAATATTGGTATGATTTAATATTAAATATACATAAATAATCTCTTAAAAAAAAAAAAAAAAAAAAAAAAAAAAAAGAAGAGTTAAATTGAACACGTGTCATTTGTTAAATATATTAAAAATACTTTAAACACACGTAAATTTAAATTTTTATCTAATGGATGTTAAAAAAATTTATCCAAAGCTTTTCGTTTTTACAGTAAAGATCATCAGGGATTTTTAAATATTCGTTTCCAATGAGCAGTTTTAAATATGTTTTCTTTCCACAGTCAACAGTCTTTTAATAACGTGAATATCAGCAAAGGCAATTTGAAGTCCCGTAGAGGTTGGATCAAGGAGCTAAGAAAAATAAGAGAAGCTGGAACTATTGAAAAATCACACGAGGCTATTGTAGGAGAAAAACCATCATGAATTAGCAGAAATAAACTATTAACTCTTTTATAATATTGGGCCAAATTATTGGCAAAATTGCAGCATCTTTGGAATTTATTGCATTTTTGCAATTTAATTATATTAATAGCTTCGGAAATGTAAAGTTCTTGGATAGTAGATGGTGCTGTAATAATTTTGGCTTTATCCGATATAGGGTTAGCGTTTGCGTTGGCATAAATGAAGTCGACTAGAGTAGAACTATTTCTTTCTTTGATATTTCGTATATGTTCTTGTATTCTTTTATTTAAAGTCCTCTTAGTTTTAGTAATATATTAAATATACAGTTTTAATATCTAATGTAATTTATTCAAAAGGAAATACTAATTTTTACGAAACATTAATAGCATGGGGAAGAAAAAACATGTACAAAAATTAAGGACATAATTTTTATGATAAAAAAGTAAAGCACTTTCTTCGATTGGGAAAGTTCTAATGAGGACATAATCTTATGGGAAAACAGTAAAATGATGTCATATAGTTTTTTAAGTTAATTATGCGTGCTTTTGTTTTGTTTTATTTTATGTATTTATTATGTATTTTTATTTTTATTAAAACAATTCTTAATTTTTCCTTTGAAGTTTTTTCTAGTTCTTTTTTTTTTATCAAAGTAATAAGTTAAAATATATTGCACAATTTGTGCATATTAAATTATTAGAAATTATTTAATTTTATAGAAGCACAATCTATTTCATGCAGTTTTTTATAAAAAATGGAATACAATTTCTTTTACAGCTTGATGATAACGATGTAAATATTTTTTATTATTTTAAAGTCGGTCTTTAAAAATACAGTTGTTAGCTTTAAACATATAGTACATTTAAAAAAATAACTTTAAAAATATTATTTGTTTGGAAAAGTTTGTGGGGAAACAAATTTTTAAAGTGCATGGTAAATATTTTAGCAGGTTAACTTTACAAGATAATATCACATGAAAACTTACTTTCATATAAAAATATTTAATTTTACAAATACAACATTATATTATTAATCAGATTTGAAGTATATTTTTCATACACTGCGTAATGTCTATTTAAAAATTTATAACATTCGCTATATTTACTTGATAATACAGTATAGTACAGCAGATCCCAATTTTTCAGATAGAAAAAATTTCGATTCTTCTTTTTTCTGTGTAACAAATATTCCGATATTGTAGATTATCGAAAAAACATTAGTTTAGAGACAAAACGATAAATCTCTATCATCATATCTTTATTACAGATTTCCGTTTTTATTGTTGTAGAATAAAAATATTTTAAAGTTTAAACCATCTATCTTGATTAAGGTCAATGCGTCTGTCCGTTATTGAGGATTTATAATTCATCATCTGTCCAATTTGTTTTTTATTTTTCACTTTATTTTTCAACATGATTAAAAAAAAAAAAAAAAAAAAAAGAAAGAAAGAAAAGAAAGAAATTCAAACTGCCCATTTTATTTATTTATATTATCAAGAACCCATTTCAACATAATTATTTATTGATTAAAAATAACAAAGACTCCATACCAATAAAATTAGTTTATTGGTTAAAAATAATAAAGACTCAAATATTTTCACTGGTCCATGTAAAACTTCAGGACATAAACTCTTTTGTTAGTTTACAGTCATGCAGGTACTTTTAAACATGTAGAAGTTTATTGTTTCAGTAATAATTTCTTATATGTATATAAATATATAAATGATTGTACTTTAAGATATTTTGATATTTAATTACATTCAGAGTTCAAGTAGAATTTTCTTCTTTTTGAAAAATAGCTTTTAAATTTATTGTGACACTTGATAGAAATGTAAGCAGATTAATTCAAAATAAGCGGACAAGGTTTTGTATCATAACTTCATATAATATTTTGTTAAAATTTCCTAAATCCTTCTCCTTTTTTAGCTTCAGAAGATTAAGCCAAAGGGAATAATTTGGTTTGTTCTGTGGTGGGATTTCTCCAAACATAAACATGCTGTATCTGAAATATCAGATATCAGGATTCATTAAAAGATAGAAGTTCATACATTTAGATGTTTACTCGGTCATAGTCTCTTCCAGGATAGGTAGCAGTGAAATACAAATTGCGAGTGAGGCCAGCATCCCTTATGTATACCATAAAGTTGCTGTTAAATACACCGACAAATTCGTGCATAATTATGGAGAATTGCCGATATTTGTCTTTCTTTTAACGGGTCATCATTGAAAAAACAAGTAAGAATTGCTTCGGGTCAAATCAATTAAGATTAAAAAAAAAAAAAAAAAAAAAATGTGAGGACTAACATCTGATTAGGACTGGGCGATGTTCAAAATTTTACATCGTGATATATAACCAGATTTTTACCGGAATTTAATGATATATCGATACTAAAAAACTTATATTTATGCTAACACTTTAGGAACATTTTCACTTTAATACATATAATATTATAAAGCATGGTTAATTTAAAAATATTTTAGAAAATTATTTTTGAAAAAATGTTTTATTTTGATGGAAATTTTTACGTTTTATAAAATTATCGAAAATTACTTAAATAAATATTTCTTGTGAGACTCAAAAATCGAAATAAGTCATGCTAGAGCATCGGCAATCAAGGTATATCGATGTTCACTTTACCGTACGATGTTAGATTCGTTAACGTAAGCTCTGTAGTGTTATCTCCACATTCAACGATTTATACATGAAAAATCGGAGTAAGCTTAAATCGATTAAGTGATATAGATATAAAATCGATATTAGCAAGAATGGGCGTAAGCTTAAATGGATTTAGTGATATAGATGCAAACTCAATATTAGCAAGAAACAACATAATATTAAATCGATTTAATGATATAGACATTGAATCGATAACTTACGATGAATTAACACTTTGAACAGTTATGACTTTACTCGTGAATACATTCATGACATGCTCCTGGAGTTGCCTGCATAACGTTTTAACAAATGTTGGAACGTTAAAACTTAACTTTAAAACGTCATAATACATAACGTTAAAACGCTAAAGTTTAAATGATAAATATATAGGGCATAAACATTGTGTGCATTGTGAGAAATTTATTAATTTTTCAATTAGAAGTTTTCTGAATTCGGAAAGTTCTTTTTTATATTTTAATCTTCAATAAACAGCATTAATTCTGATATTTTATTACTTTAATGCAAACAAACTAATAAGAAATACAGAACGACGTGAAGCAATTATCGTTTAACATTAAACTCTAAATAAATAAATAAATAAATAAATAAATAATTCGAAAAACCATAGTAATCAGAGCGCAATATCTATTATTGCAGTCGAATCCCGTTAAGGACCCTCTTCACTCACCGCCGCCGGAAACCCAAGCCAATGTTATTCTATGGGAAATTTTTCTTTACAAATAACTTATTAACTAATACATATTTTTAAATTCTGTTTTCACATTCTGAAAATTTCCAGCCGTTAAATTGACGGACCTTTTTTAAAAAAAATATTTTTTTAATTTTTTATATTTTATTTTGAAGCTACAAAATACGAATTTTCAATATGTGAATTTTTTTTCATTTTGCAGTTTCAAAATAAAATATTAAAAATTTAAAAAATACATTTTTAAAAAAGGTCCGTCAATTTAACAGTTGAAAATTTTCTGAACGTGAAAACAGAATTTAAAAATATGTATGAGTTAATAAGTTATTTGTAAATAAAATTTCCCCATAGAATAACATTGACTCGGGCTTCTGGCGACGGTGAGTGAAGAGGGCCGTTAACGTGAACACTGTTAACATTAATTACTTTTAACATAAACTGTTTCCACAATCCCCGTCAAGATGAAGATTAGTTTAGTTATATGAAGATTAGTTATTGATAGCATGAACTACTGATAACGTGAACACATTTTTTAAGATTCACGTTAACGAGGTTCCACTGTATTGTTATTAATTTTTTCTTTCTTTCTTTCTTTTTTTTTGCTCCTAAATTAAAATTTCAGAGTCTAATATTTTGAAAAAGCTATATCAACAACAGATTTAAAATGATATATTTGAGAACTGCATTTTACATGAACAATAATTTAAGAAAGAAAATTAATATTTGAATAACGCATCGAAAACTCCTTTTAATGTTTGATTTTTAAACATTGGATTTTAAAATCCATTCTAAACAAACATCCGGACTTTAATTAAAATATAATTTGTAATTTTACAATAGGAAGATGTCGAATCAAATATAATGTATTTAATTTACTTATCTGAAGTATAAGTAAACATTTTAAAATTCATTTTCTTTTCATTTTTTTATAACGACAATAGGATAATCTTAAGAATTAGTTTAAATTTGCAGGATGCAGCTAATTTTATGTTTGTTCAAACTAATACAGTTTAAATGAATTATTCATGAAATTCCATACATTTCGAATGTATATATTTTTACTTTCCGAACACTATAGTGAGGAAAGTATTGTAATCATGTCAAAAATCCGAATTTGAGATTTTCATGTTTCTATACGTTTCGAGCTCCCCTGAGTCCGTTTTCACTATTTTTACGATGATGTATGTATGTATGTGTGTATGTATGTGTGTGTGTGTGTGTGTGTGTATGTGTGTGTGTGTGTATGTCTGTGAGTGAACACGCTAGCGTCTAAACGCTTTGTTCGAATAAGTTGAAAGTTGGTACGTATATTGTAAATCACCATAGTACGAACCCTATTGATTTTGGTGAATCTAGCACTTAATAGTTTTTTTACAGGGACACCAGGAAAAATTCTTTATCATTATGGCCTATGGGACCAAATTTTTAAAAGTGCGATAGAATCTAAACGCCTTATTCAACTGAACTGAAAATTTATATGATTATTATAAATCACTGTTGCACTAACTATAAGCATTTTGGTGAATCTAGCATTTATATGTTTTAACAAGGACACAACGAAAAATTCTTTATTATTATGATCTATGGGCTCAAAGTTCAGTAGCGTTAAATAAAACATTATGTAATATATGGAGAAATGTACTCAAACACTCTATTATGGTTTTCTCTCTTTTGTTTGTTTAACAACTCCTCTTTCTTTACTTTATCTACAAAACTGTTAATTACTCAATGTTTGGAAAGTCGAGTGGAGTCCCTCCAGATTTTTTAATTTTAATTATGGATTATAAATCATAAGCTATCAGTATTAACAATGTAATGGGATTTTCTTAATTAAGGTTCACCATTAACTTTTATAATCTTAAAAGGTAATTTATTAAATTAAAAAAAAAAATATCAGAATTAAAAATTAGTAGTAAATATCGAATACAAATTAGCATCAATGCATGCTACATCTTTTCTGATAAAAGACTTATATAATACCGTAATTTCCAGCGTATAATTTGCAGGCAAGAGCGCTGTTTTATACCAGAAATTTAAATTTATAAAAATTAAGTTTGTAATACTTGGTACACAAATAATTTTGATTTTTATGCAAAATATCTGACGTAAAACTGATTTTTCTAACACGTGAATTAATTTCAAGTATATCCGCAGTATAATCCGCAGTATGTATAATCTGCAGTAAGATTGTCTGTTTACACCAGAAATTTTATTTTATAATACTTTGTGAACATTTAACTTATTCTCATTTGTAAAATCATAGCCTCCTTAACAAGATGCCTGTCGCGTAGCTTGGAAACTAGGCAACAGTTGAAACGGTAGACAGCGCCACCTAGTACAGATTATAGGACTTTGTTATTCAACTGTCACCAATAATTTATAAAAGTGATACATGGTATATAAAATCGACGTTTCTTCGATTCTATTCGCCTTTTACGTATATCATATCCCACTTTTAAAACTTTTTGGTGGCTGTTGAATAAAAAAGTCGCGCAATCTGTACCAGGGGGCGCTATCTACCGCTTCAACTGTTGCCTAGTTTCCGAGCTACGCGACAGGCATCTAGTTAAGTAGGCTATGGTAAAATATATGGGATACAATTTTTTTTTTATTTTTTTTTTTAACTCACAAATTATCAGGGTTGGAAAAAAACGCAACCCAGTGGGTTTTATTGGATTTTATCAGGGATTTTTGTGTTTCATCGGGTTCTATCAGGGGTTTTTCATGTTTTTATTTTTTTTATTTTGAGTGAGATTTTTTTTCTTCTTTTAATGAAATATATTAATACGATTGCTTAAAAAATAAAATGTTAATTATTCATTAAAACAAAAATTTAATTTTAAAATTTATAAAGTCTTTCTTTAATTAAGTTAGAAGGATTTTTTTTATTTTTTTATTTATTTTAATCTATGTTATAAATATTCTAAAAATCTGATTATCTGTTCTTTGCAAATAATAATAATAAAATAAATAAATAAATAAAATATATATGAATTTAGTTTTTTAGTGTTGCTTTATTAAATTTTTCGCATTCAATAGACTTTAATCAAATGTTTTGAATTATTGTTTTTCTATTACAAATTAGCATTTCTCTGTTTAAGTTTTCAAATATTTAATTTTTTTTTAATTTTATCTATTTATATTGTATATTCCTTGAGCCCAACAGTTTTAATTATATTGACAAAAACTCTTATTTTTTATTGCTTTTATTTGTTTATAAAATATTTTCATTGCATTTTAATGAGAAAATTTTAAATTATTTTTTATTGGGATTTTTTCAAGACTTTGTTCAACAATTTGAGCACTTGAAATATTCTTGAAAATTCTTTGTCCATGTTAAAATTATATTTGTTTTACATTTATATATTTTTTAGAAATTGGATAAAAATGAAATTTTAAATAAGGATTTTGAAAAACTCACTTGGTTTTTTTCTGGGTTTTCTTTAAATTGGTTTTATTGAAAAAACCCACACGGATTTTTTCGGGTCGGGCAAAATCTAACCAACCCTACGTAAGCCCAGAAAAAAAAAAAAAAAAAAAATATATATATATATATATGAACATGTGAGCAAATTTGAATTAAAATATCTACTAAACAGTATATCACTTAAGACGTCATAAATAATTTTGAAATAATGTTTTTCTATTAATCTCAAAGTTGTGTGTGCAACTGCTTTCACTTATAAGCTATTAATATTTGTCATGAATCTGATCTCAACAAGGTTATTATTATAATTTTTTAATTACACTGTAAAAAGTATGTCCTATTTGCTGCCAGAAATTCTCTGTAATATGAAAAAATACGTTCTGACAACGTAATTTTTTCGTAAATTACGCGTATTTTCTCAAGTTACAGAGATTTTCTGGCAACAAATAGGACATATATGTTTTACAGTGACTTTTACTGAATTATGAAGTTGCAAGTAAACGTTGGTTATACTCAGTTTAAGTCATCTAAGGTTTGTTAAGTGGTTACAAAAATCAAGCTCTGAAAAGGTGCAGAAATAACCTGCTTCTGCAAAAACAAAACGACATAGACATTATCAGCAAACTTTAGTTAATATCAAAAATGATTTAGTCCAAGTTTGTGGTGTAACTAGTTTTAATACGCACATTTTACAGATCAAATTTCTGAATGCGTATGATTTATTGGAATTTTATTAAATAACATTGAAATTTTTCGACATGATAGAAGTAACCCTCCGGTCTTCTGCTATATAAACTCAATCCATAAACTTTATTAACTATTTTTTATGTATTGATGCATTTTAGTATTTTTATTCATTTGGGCCCGCTTCATTCACCACCGTCGGAAGCCGAAGCTAATGTTATTCTATGAGAAATTTTTCTTTATAAATAACTTATTAACTAATACATATTTTTAAATTCTGTTTTCACATTCTGAAAATTCCCAGCTGTTAAATTGATGGACCTTTTTTTTAAAAAAAATATTTTTTTATGTTTTATTTTGAAGCTGCAAAATACGAATTTTCAATATGTGAACTTTTTCATTTTGCAATTTCAAAATAAAATATTAAAAATTAAAAAAATACATTTTTATAAAAGATCTGTCAATTTAACAGTTAGGAATTTTCTGAATGTGAAAACAGAATTTAAAAATATTTATTAGTTAATAAGTTATTTGTAAAGAAAATTTCCCCATAGAATAACATTGGCTCGATTTTCTGGCGACGGTAAGTGAAGAGGGCCGTTAAGTATAACATTACGATAAAAGAAAATGACTTCTTCGAGAAAAAAGGACTGTAGCAAAAGTAAGGTGCAGTTAAGAAAAACTTGGACAAAATCATTAATTTTTGAATAATCTCTTTTCCATTTTTAATTGGAACGAATCGCTGTAAATTGTTAAATTTTTTGTACGAATGGATTTTTAAAAAAAATTATTACATATTTTTAGAAAGTCACTATTTACGTTATTGTGATACTTAAAATAAATAAATAAGTAAATAAAAAAAATATATAAGCCGACTAACGAAACAATTTATAAGATATATATATATATATATATTAATATTGGAAACGTTTTCCAAAGACATTTCGTTCACTAAACCATGAAATTTTTAATAGACTATTATTATTATTATTAATTAAGCGAGTAAAAAATTTTACTCACACTAATTAATTTACTCAAGGTTTTTATGATTTTTTCATTATAAAACGTGAATCCTGAATCTTGCCCAATTGCTTTCCATTTAATGAAAATTTTGAAAAATATTTAGTTTTAATCATTATAAAAAACTGCCAATTTATATCAACGCTAAACTTATTAATGAAGATTAGAAAAATAAAATTAATAATAAAGATTAGATACACTGTAAATACAAGTGTCTGAAATTCAGACACAATTGTGTCTGAAACAGGTGTTTAATTTTAAGATGCTAAAATGTGTCTTAAAAGGCACATCGTTTCACACTCGAAATGTCTGAAATTCCGCCTTATTTGATCCTGTCAGTGAATATTTTACATAAATAAATAAATAAAAAGATGCGTTTTATACTGTTTACCTGTGAAAAATAGATTTTAGAATCTCCTAGAGCATAAAAAAAAAAAAAATTAATAATTTTTTCAAAAATATTCCCCGTTGCCCCCAGCCGGGAATCGAACTGACAACCAACGGGTTCAAAGTCGAGCGTCTTCCTAATCAAGCCATCGGTGCTCACGCTGTATTCTGCTTGTATAACGAAATATATTCTAGTATCCGTAAAACGAATCGAAGTTTTATGTCTTTGCAATAAAACTGTCCATAAGAAGTAAAGCTTAATACATATTATCTTAAATTTCATGTGCAGAGATTTTTTGTAAAATGCGTAATAAATATGAAAAAATAGTAGCATATAGATTTTAAACGATTTTTTTTTTTTTTAACTGGTATTTGCAAGAAAACAAACTATATACATGAAACCAAAAAAATGCTCTTTTACATTTTGAAGTGTAGGGAAACATAAAATAATTTTTAAAACGCGAAAAAAAAAAAAAAAAAAAAAAAAAAAAAAATCAATTATGCACAAATTGTTTAAGATTGTTTAGTTACGAATTCGCTTTCTTAGATACAAGTTACATGCTTCGTTTATCTTAATATTTTTTTGATTTATTACATGTGAGAATTTTAATTTTTAACAGAATAAGATCCGTGTCTAAGTATTTTAAATAAGTTACCTACTTATATTACATAAAAAAAAAATGTCAAATTTATTTGTTTAAAAATATGTTAAAACAGGATATGCATGCTGCTTAAAGTAGATTCCATATGGAAAGTTCGTTAAGTAATACAAATGTCTGAATTTCTAAGTGTCTGAAATTTGCAATGTCTGAATTTTTAAGTGCCTAAATTGTAAAATGTCTGTAATTTTATGTGTCTTAAAATGTTATATGTCTTAATTTCAAACATATCAACTTTATTCAAACACTTATCTCAGCACATTTATAAAAAATACACTTACGTGTCTTAATTTAAGACAGCACATGCGTCTGATATTTTGCACACGTAAATGTTTCAGACATTTATGTGTCTGAATTGACATTTCAGACACATTTCTGTCTGAATTTAAGACGCTTCTATTTACAGTGTAAGAACTGTTGAACATTTCTAGTTTCTCATTATTTACTAAACTACACTGTAAAAAATATGTCCTATTTGCTGCCAGAAATTCTCTGTAATTTGAGAAAATACGTTCTGACAACGTAACTTTTTTTGTAAATTACGCGTATTTTCTCAAATTACAGAGAATTTCTGGCAGTAAATAGGACATATTTTTTACAGTGTAGTAATCTATGCTTTGATAATAATCTTTGATAATCCTTTTAAAAATTAATAAGTAGTTTTCTTTGTTATAAATTTAGATAATTTATCATAATTATAACTAATGTTCAGAAATGATTATTATTATCAATTACTTGTTTTTATTCTGTCAAATAAGCATTAAAAAAATTATCTTGATACTTCTCCCAAGTAAAACGTTTTAAAACATATTATTTATTAAAAAGTATTATTATTATTTTCTTTAATTTTAATAATTGAGATTTTTTTTTTTTTTTAACTTGCACTGATTAATTTACACATTGATTCACAAATTATTCACTATGAGACGTGAATCCTGAATCTATATATACTGTTAAAAATTTTGTCCTAGGTAGGACCAAAGCATGGAACACAGTAACTGCAACCATGCAGTGAATCCTTTTACCATTATTTGGTGCTTTGTTTAACTAAGGTTTGGTGCTGCAATAGCTGAATCGATAAGAAGGGGAAATCTTTTACAATAATTTGGTGCTTTTTCTCAACAAGAAGCACCAAATCATTGTTGAAGGTTTCACCATCGCATAGTTGCAACTACGATAGTACCAAGTTTTGGTTCAATCTAGCAAATTAAAGCTACTGTAGTACCAATATTTGGTTAAAACGTGAATTGAAATTTTTAACAGTGTAGGTTTAATAAATCTTAATGTGCAAAAATTGACCATAAATCGACAACCCGAATCCTGATTCTATATAAACTCAACGGATAATCTTTTTACTTTCCGAACACTATAGTGAGGAAAGAATTGTAATCATGTCAAAAATCCGAATTTGAGATTTTGATGTTTCTATACGTTTCGAGGTCCTCTGAGTCCGTTTCCACTATTTTTACGATGATGTATGTATGTGTGTATGTCTGTGAGTGAACACGCTAGCGTCTAAATGCTTTGCTCGAATAAGCTGAAAGTTAGTACGTATATTGTAAGTCACCATAGCACAAACCCTATATATTTTGGTGAATCTATCGCTTATAGTTTTTTTACAGGGATACCAGAAAAAATTCTTTATCATTATGGCCTATGGGGCCAAATTTTTAAAAGTGTGATAGCGTCTAAACGCATTATTAATCTAAGCAAAAAATTTGTACACATGTTATAGGTCACAGTTGCACGAACTGTATAGATTTTGGTGAATTTAGCACTTACAGTTTTTTTTTTTTTTTTTTTTTATAGTAGGGGCACAAAGAAAAATTCTTTATCATTATGTCCTGTGGGGCCAAATTTTTAAAAGTGTGATAGCGTCTAAACGCCTTACTAATCTGAGCAAGAAATTTGTACACATATTGTAGGTCACACTTGCATCAACTGTATAGATTTTGGTGAATTTAGCACTTACAGTTTTTTTACAGGGACACAAAGAAAAATTCTTTATCATTATGGCCTATGGGACCAAATTTTTAAAAGTGCGATAGCATCTAAACGCCTTATTCAATTGAGCTGAAAATTTATATGAATATTATAAATCACTGTTGCACTAACTATAAGAATTTTCATGAATCTAGCATTTATAGGTTTTTACAGGCACACAACGAAAAATTCTTTATCATTATGATCATGGGCTCAAAGTTCAGTAGCGTTAAATAAAACATCGTGTGCTATATGGAGAAAAATACTCAAACACTCTATTGTGGTTTTCTCTCTTTTATTTGTTTAACACCTCTTTCTTTATCTACAAAACTGCTAATTACTCAATGTTCGGAAAGTCGAGTGGAGTCACTTCAAATTTTTTAAATATCTGTTCACGTTTTACTACATTACGATGTTTTTATTTACACTGTAAAAAAAGTCCTGTTTGCTGCCAGAAATTTTCTGTAGATACAGAAAATATGCGTAAATTACGGGAAAATTACGTTGATAGAACGTATTTTCTGTCATTACAGAAAAATTTCTGGCAGCAAAACAGGACTTTTTTTACAGTGTATTTTTATAGTTGTTTTATAGTCAAGCACACAAATACGAGAAAATTACCTACTTGGAGAGAAATTGTAGCAAAAGAGAAAAATGCAGTTAAGTCAAACTTGGATAAAAAAAAACACATTTTTTACCATTTTTTTTTAAAGTTTTTTCGACCGTCCTAAATTAGAAATATCGTTACAAATTCTGTATCAAATAAAAGGGACGATTTTTCTGACATCCAAGGATGCAAACAGTTTTTCGACATGACAATTAGATTTTTTAAAATTAATGAAAGTATGAAATTTAGGCGGCAACACTTCAGTTTAATTCATTTCAGTTATCTTAAAAAGTACTTGCCCAGTCTTACGGTCAAAAAATGAAATAAAAAAAATAATAATCATAAATAAAAATTTTACAGATTGAAATTAATAGCCTTCCGTACTTAAATAAATTCTGCTTTAACAGAATTTTTAATGGATTATTATTATTATTATTAATTTCAGATAGGTAAGAATTTTTACTTATTACATTAATTTACGCATTGTTTTATGATTCATTCACTATACAACGCAGATCACGAGTCGTTCAAATTTCCCCATAAAAAGAAAAATCTTTGAAAAAAAAAAAAAAACTTTTATTGTCATGCCAAACTGGCAATTTATATCAACACTAAATCTATTAATCATAATTGGGAAGTATTTATAATTTTTAGTTATTTGACACTATTTACAAAATAATGTGTTTATAAATTTTGTTATTAAAAATGTCTTTATAATAATTTTTTATACTTCCATGCATCCATTTTTTTCTTTGCAAATTTCGACCGTTTATTATAGTTATAGATTATTATTATAGTTAATGAAAGTTCTCAGCGATATGCCTTAGAGTATCATCAATCATATTTTTCTTTTTTTCCCAAGCAAGTGTTAAAAACTATACTGTCTCGCTATTTTTACTGCATAAAATTTACTTAAAAAATACCTGTAGTAATACAGTGGATAAAATGACACATTGCTAATTTTTCTTGGTGATAAGAACAATTTAAATAAAAGATATTGAGGGCGTTCAATAAAACTTTTTAATGAAAATTGTTTCTCTTTACTTTAATCCATAACTAAAACGTTTTAAAATAAATAGTTCAAAATACTGTTCAGCCGTAGAGCATTATCATGTTTTCATAAGTGTTTAATTTAATTTAGGTTAAAATAACAAACAAATATCAACTTATTCTTATATCTGTTTTATTCGGAATTTTTATTCGTGCGCTAATAACACTGCTCTGCAAAAAAAAAAAAAAAAAAAAAAAAAAAAAAAAATCGAGATCTGATACCATTCTTGCTGATTCTTATGTAAAATGACCTTCTGAATCCGAATATGACTCCTATTTTGCACAGTCACCCACCGTTTTCTAGTTGCACCACCCCCTCCCTCAATTTCTTTCAATGTTCGAATTTGATTTGAAGAATGAAAAATAATTCATTTAACCCTTAAAAACAATATATATATATATAAAGTTTAAAAAATAACATTAATAACAGATTTTAAGAAATATAAGCTATGTATTGCATAATTTCAGTGGCAGATCCCCCAAAATTTTCCTCTTGTCGCAAATGACCATGTTTTAGAATTTTCCAACTCTGTAGCCCCTTAGAAGATATTTAACGGTTAAAATATCCCCCCCCCCCACTCCTAAAAATAAAATTTATAGCCATAGAATCACCGAAAGATGATAAAAATAGGGGGTTATTCCTAAAAAACGGAGGGTGATTGGGCAAAATGGGCGTCCTATTCGGATTCAGGAGGTCGGTTTACATAAAAATATGCTGAAATGGTGTTAGATGCAATTTTCATGCCGACCAGTGTAACCAAAGCGAATATTTTTAAACCAATTAATTAACGCGTTAATTAAACCATTTTTTAATTTATCACCAAATATTCAGAAAATCAAATCATTCATCTACACATCATTTTACACTACCTACCAATAAGTATTTGGGCCCTTTCAAGTTTTGACGTTTTGTTATATATATCTAGAAAAAATTCTTTATGAATCATCTTGAAACTTTGGTAGTGTAAAGAACATGCTATATCTCACATATTTCAGCAAAATTGTTTCCTGAAGCGGAAAAGGGGACCAGTAAAAAATTAAACAAAAATCAAAATGTTTTGGCTAACACTGTAAAAAGTAATGCTTTAAATGCGTTTTGGCTGTAGAATGTGGTTATCAGGATTTTTCTCATTATTCATATAAATTTTTATGAGGCTACTACGTATATTCAGGGAGATATAACTTAAAAAAAAAAACCCTATTTTTTAAAAATTGTAATACGTAGGGCATTAAACTCAGTGAAAAGCTATTTTTAGAAAATTTGGCATACTACATGGCATACTACACAGCATATTGTGTAGTACAGAATATTGTGTTATGCACAGCTATTGTGTTATGCACAGCTGTATTGTGTTATGCACAGCTATTTGGCATACTACACAGCATATTGCAATCAGAATGCAAAAATGTTAATTTTTTTCGAATTATGAGCACGTTTACTAAATAATTTTTTAATACGCATGTGCTAGCTTTAAAAAAAATTCGTTTTCATAATTTAATAGCCAAAAGTATTGAGCAACTTATATGAGAACCTTAAAAAAAGCATCGTGTATATTCAAAAAGTTATGAGAGACAGAATGAACAGATTTTTCAGTTCTTAAAAAATAAATAAATAAATAGATAAATAAAGAAAGGAAGATGTTCGGGGATTTTAGCAATATTTATTTGCAATCAGCGATCACTGTATTAATCCCTTCCGTGGCGGATCAAAATTGTGAGGGCATGTCTCTGGACCACCCCTAGGGGTGTGTCCCAGACCGTCGCCAATTGCCCATCTGCGCAGCACTAGTGCAATGTAAAACCCAACCAACCATTCACTGTATTACCATTGGGTATTGATTGAATAAAAATAAAAATGTGCGTAAAACCCCTTACAGTTTAGCTTTTATTTTGAGAGAACTGAAATTCTATTCATTTTATCTCTCAGAACTTTTTGGAATAAAAAAAAAAAGAAAAAAGAAAAAAAAAAGTTATATCTCCATGAATATATGTGGTAGCTTCGTAAAAATTATACAAATAATGAAAAATTTTTTTTAATCACATGCTGCAGCCAAAACGCATGTAAAGCATTTTTTTTTTTTTTTTTTTTTTTTTTTTTTCAGTGTGGATCCAAAACATTTTGACTTTTGTTTATTTTTTTACTGGTCACCCTTTCCTCTTTAGGACACAACTTTTTCTGAAATGTATGAGGTATAACATGTTCTTTACACTACCAAAGTTTCAAGATGATTCTTGAAGAATTTTTCCAGATATTTGATAAAACGTTTAAATTAGAAACTGTCCAGATACCTATTTGTAGATAGCGCACATATCTAACTATCAATTAATCATTATTTTACCGATTATACATAGGTTGATTGTAATAAAAATTATTCAGTTCTGACTCCTTTAGATAATGATTTACATATTCGATTGAATTACGATGAAACTGTATATATGCTTCTTTTTTGAATGGTTATTAATCTTTTTAATAACCATCAATTTTTTAAATTATTTTTCATTCTTCATTCATCATTCGTTTACAGGGTTACATAAAGTATTTAAATACATTAGAACTATACATGGAAATTGCCGTAAGTTTATTTTATTTAGTGTTAGATGTTTTTCACATAAAACTAATTTTAAGGACACCATGTGGTGTGCATATAGTTTACGAACAATATATAGAGCTCCATCTATTTTATGCTAAACATTCTTTTCTATTGTATCGTCAGCGGCGTTTAACGAGGTTTATAGTTGTAAAGACATTTTACAATGTGACTAATAATTTAGAATTAATTATAATACACATATAAGTAATTTTGAATTGTGTGAGGGGTAAAATGCTTAACTGTTCAACCGAAAAAAAAAATGTTCACTTAAATATTTAAAGAAAAGATTCACGGATTAAATTTATTTTATATTTAGTTTATTTAATTGTTTTCTATTTTGATTTACAGTGCATACATGTTTACATAAAACTGAAAAGTGTTTTTAATGTTACGCAAATGTATAACTTCACGGGACGCAAGTCTCATACTATTAACTGCCCATACTTACCCCTATTTTAGAAAAGTGAATTTTTATATAAATCATCTCACAAGGAAGCATTCAAAAGGCGTCGTCTTAAAAAAATATTGAAAAAAAAAATGTGATTAATGTAATAATGTGATTCCTGAAACACCAGAAAGTAAAAAAAAAAATATCGGCTGAAATGAATTACAGCGACCACAAAAAATTATCAAAATAAAGCATATTTGGCGATTTCACATTGTTAGGCGATTGATTTTGAGTACTTGGCGGAGAAACAAAACACGGTTCTGTTCGTACACGGCAATCTCGGTGCTAGCGAACTAAACGCCTAACAACGCTAAATCGCTAAATATGCTTAATTTTGATAATTTTTTGTGGTCGCTGTAATTCATTTCAGCCGATCATTTTTTCACTTCCTGGTGTTTCATGAAGAGTAGAATCACACATATATATATTTTTTTCAATATTTTTTGAAGACGTCACCTTTTGAATGTTTCCTTGTCAGATTAAATTAGCCAAATATTATAATTATATTCGATGCAAATATTGAATTAAAAAAAAAAAAAAGTCACATTGACAACACTACATAAAAATCTAAAAAATTATCGAAATAATATATTCTAATTCATATAGTAAATAGTTTTAAAATACAAAGAAAGAAAAATGTTGCCACTGATAATACATAGTAATTTTTCAGATATCTTTCAACAAACACAGAAAAAATACCCTATTTACTTTGTTATAACATTTATTTTAATCTCATGAAATAGTGTGGAATTCAAATTAAAATTGCAATTTTAACGTTACACGCATTACACATAAAATAATAGTATATATATGTACCTACATAAAATTCATTTTTGAATTATATTTTAAAAATAAATAAAACATTTTTAACAGGAAATTTTATTTTATTATTGCATTTACGTCTTGTGTTTGTTCAGAAAAACGTATTTTTGAAAAGCAAATACTCACTGATAATGCAGATAAAAATATTTACTCGAAAAAGCTTATAGATTGCAAATAAATTTTTTGAGTTTATTTGAGTTTTCTATTCTAAAACAAACTTGATATTTTTCGTAGATTAAATATTTGAAATATCAATTATTATAGCCTTTTTAAAACAAAATGTATACATATATATGTATGTAAAGTAAAAAAAATAAAATTATTCAATTAATTTTTCATCCTTTGAAGAAAATTCTATAATCTTTGATTTATCAAAAGAAATACTGTTTTTATAATACGAAGATTAATTTGGTAAAGTAAGTACTTCCAAGAAATTTTTTTGAACAATACAGGTTTTCACAAAAAAAAGAAAAAAAAAAAAAAAAACTTTCTATTTATGTTTAAAGTAAAATAAAAAAAATACATTAACAGCAAAGCTTTAAAAGGTAAGCTTTTTAGAAGGAAATACAGCTTTGCATCGAAAATTTATCTTTAAAGAAACAGTTTAGTTCATTTGAATTAAAAGTATTATGCTCAAGTTGTAAATTATTAAGATAACAAACAAAAATTAAATATAAATACAGTTTAGATATAGTTATTTTTTTTAAGTATTATAGTTATAAAAGAACTTTCGGTATTGCATTATTTATTTACTTTCAGTGCTATATGTATCATAAAACAGATTAAATTAATAAATATTTACAGGCAAAAAACTGATAATCAGTATTTAGCTAAATAAGCTGATGAATTTAAAAGAAGACTTCATATTTTATTTAAGCTTTATAATAACACATCAACTTTACTAACATAAATAATTTTTGGAATTATTTTATTAAAAATAAGTATTTCCAGCAAATTATATTTTTTCTTTTCTATACTTAAAGTAATGTTTTCTAAATCATATTCTTTGTTTATTTAAAAAAAAAAAAAAAAAAAAAAAGATATATTTTACAAAAACCGTACATTATTTCCGTTCAAATAAATTGAACAGAGAGAAAAAAAAAAAAACCCTCTTATTTAATATTCTATTTTAAAGAATTACTTTCCGAAAATTGAATAAACATATCGTACATATAATAGATAATGAATTTCAAAAATGGAGATTAAAAAAAAAAAAAAAGATAAAAATCAATGTTTAACAGAAAAGTTGGTGCTAATTTCTGTGAAACCAATTTTTTAAGAAAATTGTGCTAAGTTTTACCTATCTCTAAACGCTTACAACTTAAATTAAACTATTAAAACGGTGAAACTTTGTACGAAATTTCTAAAAATTTTGTTTTCACCCAAATAAGTTTAATTGGCAACATTCTGTTTGTAAAATGCCAAATTTAGAATATCACATGTAAGTGGAGAACATTGTGAATATTTCATAAAATTCTTAATACGAGGGAAAGTCAAAATTACTTACACTTTTCGTTCTAAAATTTTATTATACAAAGATAGGTGGTGGCCGTATGCACATTTAGAGATGGGATAGATAGTTACTTTTCAGTAATAGGTTACTTCGTTCCATACACAGTAAAAAAATAACTATTACCAGCTGCAAGAAACTCTCTGTGATTGGAGAAAATAATTATTTTCTCCAATCACACAGAGTTTCTTGCAGCTGGTAATACTTACTTTTTTAAAGTGTACTTCCTTTGGTAATAGGTTTTTGCAACATATTATTTTTATAACCTATTACTTTTTAGATTACATATGGCTAATATATTTCTAATCCTTTCGGAATGATATGCAATATATACATGTGTCCTGCATAGTGGATGCGGTTCACGTTTTTAAGTCCAAATGCTTTCGAATAGTAATCTTCACTTTATTTAACACTAGAATTTCTTCAATAATAATAATAATAATAATAATAATAATAATAATAACGCTGATATGAAATAGTGGTAGAGTCAAAATTTTACACAAACGTTCGTCCCAATCGTGTGAGCTTAAGGTTCATTAAACCAATTCCTTCAAACACGAAAACAGAATATTTCAAATAATATCAAGAAACACGTACACGAGAGTCGTTTTCTGAAAAAAAAAAAAATCTCATATTATAAACCATATATGTAATAAGCCATATATGTATAAGCCATTCTGTCTATCAGTGGAAGCAGCTTTGATAGGTCGTCGATTTGCCTCAGACATGGACGTTTGGGATGCGGTGCAAAAGTGGCTTCATGACCAACCGAAAACTTTCTACCAGGAAGGTATACGGAAGCTCGCTGGACCAAGTGCATTGCTCAAAGTGGAAGCTATATCGAAAAATAATGTATGTGTTGTACACTTATCTTTGTGTAATAAAGTTGTAGAACGAAAAGTGTAAGTAATTTTTGACTTACCCTCGTATGATACTGAATGAAAAGGATTTTTTTTAATTAAATTAAATTAAATTATTATTATTATTTTTTTTAATAAGTAAGGTACGTATAAAATCAGAAAATATATTTATTAATTCATATATAGAAGAGAACCCACCAGGGAAAATATTATATTTGAAAAAAAAAAAAAAAAAAAAAAAAACGATATTTTACGATTTTCCCGAAAGATTACACTTTAAAAAATAAATTTAACTGTTTTCTTACAGAACGTTGCCAATTTACACTAATTTAGCGACAAGTAATATAAGTTTTATTTCGAAGTACTTATTACTAAAATGGTGAAATGTAGCAACAAATTTCCGAAAATATTTGTTGCAACTAAACTGACCTCACACGTACATATATTCATATATTGGTGAAACGTTCAACTTTATTTTTAACAATGTAAGGTAAATATCACGCGTAAATGAAGAACAGGATAAACTTTTCTCAAACTTATTAGGATAATAATGATCTTTAACAATTATCAGAATTAATCGGAAACAATTCTATAATAGACGTGTAAAATCAGTAAATATTTTATTATTTCATCCTTCGAGTTTGGCCAATCAGGAAAAACTTTACACAAGATAAAACATCTTATTTTATGAATTATCCAAAAAATTACGCTATATATATATATATATATATATATATATATATATAAAAGTTAATGTTTCATCAACAAACAGGTACTTATTCAGGCTAATTTAATTTTAACCAATAAATTCAGAAAAATTTTATGCTTAATTTAAATATTTTATATTATTGAAAATATTAGTTCAACGTTTAATCAAAATTGAGGACAATTACGAAAATTTAGCAGCACTCAATATTTTGGTGCTACGTTTTACCATTTTAGCAATGTGTACTGGAAAAATGCAATGCTAAAATGGTAAATAATAGTTACCAAATTAAAGTCAAATATATGAAGTCTATGGGAGAAATTTCTCATTTGTACATTTAATACCTTTAAAAGGAACTAATCGTACTGAAATTATCATCACCATTATTATTATTAGTAGTAATAGTATTAGTGTTTTGTACAGGAATATGGTTTCTGTAAAACATTATATGAAAAGGCAAAGCTATACAGCAGAATTCGGTTCTTCTTTTCACCGTTTTAAGTATAAGGTATATCGTGCGTAATACATTTTGTGGGCAATATACAGGGATAGCTAAAAATGGTGAAATACATTCTTTTCTACTGAATGTCTGATCGAAGTGCTATTCTAAATTATACCTTATCCGGGAAAACTATTGATATGACAGATTCCCACTGGGTTTAAACAAGAATGTAAATCTATTACTAAAAATTTCTTCTCTTAAAATTAAGGGTAAGAGAAAGTAGCATGACAGTTATATCTGATTAATTAAATCATAAATTCATTTAAAATTTTATTTTTTTCAACACACACACATATATATAGATATATGTAAGGAGAATATGTATGAATTCATGTAATTTTTTCAGTTCTGGTTTTCGATGGATTTGTACGTTTTGGGATGTCCAGAACACAATTTGATCCTTTTTAGAAAATGTCTGTCTGTCTCTCTTTGAATATGTGTATATAACACATCTTATAGTTGCTGTATCTCATGAACGAATGGACGGAGATAGCAAGATTGATGTTTAGTTGAGTCTTGACATAACCCGTTAGTAGTCGCTAGTTGGTCCGATTTGCCGCCCATCCTTCAGGGTTGCCATATTTTTTTATTCAATAGCCACCAAAAATTTTTATAAGTGGCATTTGATATACATAAAACGCGAATAAAATCAAAGAAACGTCGATCACATCACTTCTTAAAATTATTGGTGACAGTTAAATAAAAAGTGCGCAATCGGTAATAGGTGGCGCTGTTTATAGCGACTACTAACGGGTTAAATTGGTGCTGATTACATTTGCGAATCAGTCACTAAATAAGTGGTGAAGTTACCGTTTTTTTTTTTTTTTTTTTTTTTTTTTTTTTTTGGCCCATCATTTTTAATATGGCACTATAGAACAAAATTTTATGTAAATGTACATAATGAGAATTATTTTTGACTTCTCAGTGTAAAATTAAAAATATATAATAGCAATAGTTAATCAGGGAAGTTCTCTTGTATACTTGAAAGTGTCGCATCACCCTCAAAATTAACTTTATTTCGGCATTTAGTATCATGCTTTTCTGAAATGAAAATCGTCTGTAGTCATCATTGAAAGTTATTTTGATAAATAATTTGTGTTATGTGAATTTTAATACACTGTAAAAAATAGATTCTTAAAAATAAGTATATATTGTCTCAAAATAGCCCCGAAACAATATATACTTAAATTTGAAAACCCATGTACTCATTTTTGAGTAGAATTGACGTGTCAAACATGGGGATATTTGGATTCTTACTGGTCAACCCCATTTCTGAGCATGTCAGTATACTCAAAAATGAGTACATGGGTTTTCAAATTTAAGTATATATTGTTTCGGAGCTATTTTGAGACAATATATACTTATTTTTAAGAACCTATTTTTTACAGCGTAGGAAAATATAGAAGAAAGTTTTGTGGTGACCAGAATGTACTAGTTTTCATTATATAAGATATTGTTATCATTAAATTTTTTAAGTACAGGAAGAGTACATATCATAATTCCTTAAAAATTAGGAATTCGAAATAGGAAGGGTTCCAAAGATATCTTTTGAAAAAAAACAACTTCGATTTATCTTTGAAAACAAAATTATTATTTATTTATCCCAAAATGGAATGGATTTGCGATAAACATATTCTAGATATAAAAGATTCATTTTTCATACTGATTAAGAGAGATAAATTTTGTTCATTAGCAAGAGTATAAATTTACCTCAAAATCATTTTACTCTTTGCGGCTAAAGCAAAATTATTAATTAGATTGTTAAGTTATCAGTTTTCGTTAATAACCTTTCATTATAGTTATTTATTAATTTTTTTTTCGTTTGTTATTCACAGCAGTATATAGTTTAAGTCATTAATCATCATTATAGTTAACGCGAATTTTCCATTATTGATGAAGTCTAATGCATCATCAATCATTTCATTTTTTAAGAAACTCAAGATCTTATTTTTTTTTTTTTTCACGTAGATACCACATATATTTTTTATGAGTAATATCGAAAAATATCGGATAAAAACAGTCGATACTCTAAATCAGTAAATTATTAATTTACTAGAAAAACATGTACGTTGACAGTAACGTAATTATTAAGTTCCTCATACTTATAATTATTATTGTTATTAAAAAAGGGCTTCTAGTGAATATTTTAAAAAAGCTATTTTTTTGTTAAAATTAACATGTAATGTTGTGTTTTGCAAGAATTATTTTTGAATACAGCATAATTATAAACAAGCTTCTGCTATAAAAAGCATCTTGAAGATCGGCAGCGTCGCAAGAATCTTTTCACAAGGTGGCAAACTTAAAAAATGCAAAAATTTTGGTATTTTTTAGAACTTAGTTGTACTCAAACGGTAGATTTCTGATAGATATGATTAAGCTAGCCTATGTTTAAGGGCCCTCTTCACTCACCGCCCTCTTCACTCACCGCCGCCGGAAGCCAAAACTAATGTGAAACTATGGGAAATTTTTCTTTACAAATAACTTATTAACTAATACATATTTTTAAATTCTGTTTTCACTATATGAAAATTCCCAGCTGTTAAATTGACGGACCTTTTTAAAAAAAATTATTTTCTTAATTTTTTATATTTTATTTTGAAGCTGCAAAATACGAATTTTTAATATGTGAAATTTTTTCATTTTGCAATTTCAAAATAAAATATTAAAAATTAAAAAAATACATTTTTAAAAAAGGTCCGTCAATTTAACAGATGGGAATTTTCTGAATTTGAAAGCAGAATTAAAAAATATGTATTAGTTAATAAGTTATTTGTAAAAAAAAATTCCCCATAGAATAATATTGGTTCGGACTTCCGGTGACGGTAAGTGAAGAGGGCCGTTAAGCATCTGTAATAAAAAATTTGCATGCAAGTAATTTCAGCTAAGACATTCTATTTAGAAATTATACAGAATAATTATATTATTATTCTGTACGAGAAATTATACCGATGATATCTATGACAATATGATATTTATGATAAATTGTATAGATAGTTCCAAACCAATCCGAATTCGAAAAACTTATTGTCAAATCGACTCGAGCTCTCATTGCAGGAGAAGGTTAGAACCAATCTGATTTATCCGTCGTGTCAGTTCGGTTCTAATTGGCTCTGTGATATAAATTTTGTTTAGCTATTTAGACAATTATCTAAACTCTAGTGAATATAGTTTTAAAATTTAAATACAATAATAATAATAAAAAAATAATACTTTTTGTTGGTTAGAATTTCCCTTACGTGCCAACATGCCCATGTTGAGGATAACGGACGTATGATTTGCTATCAAATTTGGCACGTGAAAATTTAATGAAATATATTCAAAAAGTTAAATTTTTTTAAGATCTAAAAGCGATCATACAGTGAAACTTTACACAGGAAAAGAAATTTTGTGGGTACAACATATATTCATGGAGACATAACTTAAAAAGAAAAAAAATCACTTTTTTAATTATAACGCGTAGGATATTAAACCCAGTGCAAAGCCATTTTTAGGAAATTTGACATACTGCATTAGACACAGCATACTGCGATCAAAATGCTAAAATGTTAAATATCTTACGAAATAGGAGCATTTTTGCCGAAACGTCAGTGGAGGCCCTACATTGAGACTCAAAACGGTTTTGGGCTGTGTCTGTCTGTCGCGCGATAGCGGCCGCAAAAATAGCGCTATTGACTTGAAATTTGGTACACATGTTCATGAGCCCCACGAAATCAGCTGTATAGTTTTTGGTGTGTATTCCATTTGTATTTCGTATACAGGGACACGCCAAAGTTTTTCTTATCATTACGGCCTATGGGAGGAATTTGTATGTATCGCGATAGCGGCCGCAAAAATAGCGCTATTGACTTGAAATTTGGTACACATGTTCATAAGCCCCACGAAATCAGCTGTATAGTTTTTGGTATGTATTCTATTTGTAGTTCGTATACAGGGACACGCCAAAGTTTTTCTTATCATTACGGCCTATGGGAGGAATTTGTATGTATCGCGGTAGCGGCCGCAAAAATAGCGCTATTGACTTAAAATTTGGTACACATGTTCATGAACCCCACGAAATCAGCTGTATAGTTTTTTGGTATTCTATTTATAGTTCGTATACAGGGACATGCCAAAGTTTTTCTTATCATTACGGCCTAATAGGGAGGAATTTCTATGTATTGCGATAGCGGCCACAAGAATCACGCTATTGACTTGCAATTTGGTACACATATTCATGAGCCCAACGGAATTAGCTGTATAGTTTTAGGTGTGTATTCCATTTGTAGTTCGTGTACAGGGACACGCCAAAGTCATTCTATCATTACGGCCTATGGGAAGAATCTGCACGTACCGCGATAGTCACCGCAAAAATCAAGCTACTGACTTCCAATTTTTGCCGAAACGTCAGTGGAGGCCCTCTGTTGATACTCAAAAGGATTTTGTGTTCCGTCTGTCTGTCTGTCTGTCTGTTGCGCGATAGCGGCCGCAAAAATAGCGCTATTGACTTGAAATTTGGTACGCATGTTCATGCGCCCCACGAAATCAGCTGTATAGTTTTTGGTATGCATTCCATTTGTATTTCGTATACAGGGACACGCCAAAGTTTTTCTTATCATTACGGCCTATGGGAAGAATTTGTATGTACCGCAATAGCGGCCGCAAAACTTCACCGATTGACTTGCAAATTCACAAATATATTCAGGCTCGGTATAGAAATAGCTATTTATTTTTTTAGGTCTATACTTTTTATGGATTGTATACAGGGGCACGCCAAAATACTTCACATTACGGCGTATGAGGTGAATTGCGTTTAAACGCAATTTAACATCTTTTTTCTTTTGCAATCAAGAAAATTAAACTAGCGTACGTGAGTAAGATGTTTAAACTTATGTTGTTTGAAGAAAATATGTGCTCTTAAGCTTTCTAATTAATGTACAGGATATTACAAAAGTGTTCTGACAATGTCACGTAGTCATCCAAACGATGTTAAATTTGAAACGATTATTAATTTTAAACGCAAAATAAGCTGAATAGTTTTTACTGGTGTAAACAATGTTTATGGTTTGTTTACAGAGACACGCAAAAGAATTTCGTAGCATTAGAACCTATGGACAAACCTTTATTTAAACGCGCACTTTAATGCGTTTATGCTGAATTGAACTTAATAAAATTAACATACGTTATAAAGATGCTTAAAATTATGTTTACTCTTAAAAAAGGTTATGTATAGATAAATAATTTATGGGACCACACAAAATAATTCCGAGTATGTACTGTAATCATCCAAATGATGTCAAATTAGTTTGAAAATTAATGAGTTATAATTAATTAGGTTAATTCTTATTATTGCCGTTTATAATGACTGTGGCTACTTTTCCAGGATACATAAAATAATTTCGGACTATTACGGTCTATAGTCGATATTTTTTAAAAGTTTATTTTAATATGGTTACACCCCATCTAATATAATAAAATTTTATTAGAATTTTAAAATCATGTTTTCCTGTTGATAATTGTGGGCATAGATTGGAAATTAGTTTAAAGGTTACGCGAAATATTTCCGATATGCTATGTATTTTTTTTTTTTTTTTGGTATGAAATTTGGTATTTATGAATTTCAGGGAAATAATACAAGACCGTCGTTTATTAAGAATACATATTGTTGCGTACTTGGGGGTCCGTAAGTTGTCCGAGAATGAAAGGCAAAACTTGCAAAAATTCAGTCATGTATTCACAGAAAGTTCCAGAAAAATAAAGGTCTATAAACCAAGTATCAGCTTCAATTCAACCAGTAAACACAGCTTAAACAACAGCCGTTAACAGCAAAACAACAGTACAAACTGTTTAGCAATAACACATAAAGAAAGTCTCATCTAAAGAGGCTCAAAGCAAAGCAAGCATTTGACAAAACTGACACAGATCTGAGACTGACCGCCATGGCGAAAAAATGCTCCTTTTATACTTTTCTATCGAACATAGACTGTTCTGGAAAATTCTCGTATCTCATAATGAAATTAGAGCTTTCATATTTGGTATATCCCTAATAAGGATTTTCTCGCCAAGGTCGCCAAAAAAAATCTCCAAGGAGGGAAACAGTCGCCAAATTTGGCGCCAAATCCATTTCTTCCCTTATTGGAGCTTTTTTAAGTGTTTTTAAGGGAAAATTAGGTTATTTAACGCTAAAACGACTAGAAATGCACAAAGTTAGCATTTTTTAAAACTTTATTAAACCTCTTTCAATGAATTGATACAAAAATGAATGTAATTATTTACAATTCCGTAACACTTTATAAGATATACAAACAGAGACACAGCGGGGGGTTGAGGGGGGGGGCAGCAGCCCCCCTCAGGAATGTATCTGATTACGGTAACAAGTAGATTGAATCAATATATACGATTATATAATAAGGAATGAATAAAAATGACCTATTGAATAATGTCTGATGTAAATAGGACGTTGAGGCTCCTGATCTGCAGATCCACTAGTTACTAAATATTTTTTAACTACGCATGCGCTAGCTTTCAAAAAATGTCATTTGCATAATTTAATAGCCAAATGAATTGAGCAATTTATATGTAAACCCCAAACAGATATCATGCCAATTCAAAAAGTTAAGAGAAATAGAATGACCAAAATTTCAATTCTTCTTAAAAAATATATATATAGGGGTTTTATTAATATTTATTTACAACCAGAGAACACTTTATTACCATTGGACATTGACTGAATCAAAATGAAAATGTGAGTAAAACCCCTTATAATCTGTGTGTCTTTCTGTCTGTCGCGCGTCAGCGGCAGCAAAAATCACGCTATTGACTTGAAATTTGGTACACATGTTCCTGATCCCCACGGAATTAGCTGTATAGTTTTGAGTGTGCATTCCATTTGTAGTTCGTGTACAGGGACACGCCAATGTTTATTTTTTTTTTATCATTACGGCCTATGGGAGGCATTTGTATGTACGGCGATAGTGACCGCAAAAATCACGCTATTGACTTGCTATCTGGTACACATGTTTATGAGCCACATAGAATTAGCTGTATAATTTTGGGTGTGTATTCCATTTGTAGTTCGTGTACAGGGGCACGCCAAAATTTTTCTTATCATTACGGCCTATGGGCAGAATTTGTATGTACCACAATAGCGGCAGCAAAAATCCTTCGATTGACTTGCAAACTGGCACACACGTTCAAGCTTTGTATAGAAATAGCTGTATAATTTTTTATGTCCTATATCGTTTATGAACTGTGTACAGGCATACGCCAAAATTCTTAACATTACGGCATATGGGGTGAAATTCGTTTAAACGCATTTTAACATCATTACTTTGCAACCAACAAAATGAAATTAGTGTACATGAGTAAGATGCTTAAACTTATATTTCCTGTAAAAAAAAAAAAAAAAAGTGCTCTTAGGCTTCCTAATTAATGTACAGGACCTTACAAAAGTGTTCTAACAATGTCACGTAATCATCCAAACTGTGCCAAATTTGGAACAATTATTAACGAAAAACGAAGAATAAGCTGAATAATTTTTGCTGGTGTATACATTGTCTTTGGTTCGTTTACAGGAACACAGAAAAGGATTTCGGGACATTAGAGCCTATGTACAATTTTCTATTTAAGCGCATTTTAATGTGTTTCTGCTACACTGAACAGAATGGAATTAACATACATTGTAAAGATGCTTAAAAGCATGATTACTCTAAAAAAAGCATATGTGTAGACTAAATAATATATTTATGGTACCACACAAAATAATTCTGATGACGGACTGTAATCATCCAAATGATGTCAAATTAGTTTGAAAAATTAATGAGTTATAATTAATTAGGTGTATTCTTATTATTGGCGTATATAGTAACTGTGGCTCCTTTTCCGGGACACATAAAATAATTTTGTACTATTACGGTCTATAGTCGGTATTTCTTAAAAAGCGTATTTTAACATGGTTACACCCCATTAAATATAATGAAATTTTGTTAGAATTTTAAAAGCATGTTTTTTTTTTTTTTTTTTTTGTTGAAAAGTGTGGGCATAGAATTGGTAATTAGTTTACATGGTTACAAAAAATAATACCGATTTATTATGCAATCAATTTCCATGAAATTTGGTACACATATTTATGAATTTCTGGGAATTAATACAAGACTGTCAATTATTAAGAATACATGTATGTGATATACAGATAGGTGTAGATAAAGGGATAAAACGGTTCTTTGAGGGGGGCGGCAGTCCCCCTCAGGAACGTATCTGTTTATGTAGCAAGTCAATCGAATCAATATATATATTATACAACAAGGAAGAAATAAAAATGTTCAATATCTTGTGAAATATGAGCATTTTTACTAAATAATATCGAATTACGCATGCACTAGCTTTCAAAAACACTCATTTGCATAATTTAATAGTCAAAAGTATTGAGAAACTTATATGAAAACCCCAGACAAATATAGTGTAAATCAAAAATGTTATGGGAGATAGAATCAACAGAATTTCAGTTCTTCTCAAAAAAAAAAAAAAAAAAAAAAAAAAAAATTAAGGGGGGGGGGAGATGATAGGGGGCTTTATCAATATTTATTTACAATTAGCAAATACTGTATAACCATTGGGCATTGATTGAATCAAAATAAAAATGTGAGTAAAACCCCTTATAATTAACAAGCTATGATTTAACTTTTATTTTGAGGGAATTGAAATTTTGTTCATTCTACCTTTCATAACCTTTTGAATTTATCTGATATTTGCTTGGGGTTTTCATATAAGTTGTTCAATACTTTTTGCTATTAAATTATGCAAATGATTTTTTTTTTTTTTTTTAAGCTAACGCATGCGTAATAAAATTTATTTAGTAAAAGTTCTCATATTTCACAAGATATTGAATATTTTTGTATTCTGATTTCAGTATACTGTGTCTAGTGTAGTATGCCAAATTTTCTAAAAATTTCTTTGCACCCGGTCTAATATCGTACGTGTTATTTTTTTTTTAAGTAAAAGTCTTTATATCCGTAACTTAAGAATAGATATATGTGATAGCCTTATAAAAATATATGCAGATAATAAGAAAAAAATCTTCATAACTATACGCTACAGCAAAAATGTATTTAAAGCATTATTCTTACAGGGTGATCCAAAATATTCTGTTCAATGTTTATTTTTTTACTGCCCCCCCCCCCCCTTTCCTCTTCAGCACACAACTTTTGCTGAATTATACATGAAGCATAACATGTTCTTTACACTACCAAAGTTTCATATGATTCCTGAAAAACTTTTCTACATATTGGAAAAGACATCGAAAGTGTCCAAATACTTATTGATTGATAGAATGCGTCATTGTCACATTATATATTTCCTTTCTTCACATACAACACGCCCGAGTGGACATTTTCGAATTTTCTCAAACTCATATGAATAGTACACGTACCAAATTATATTAGTAATCCCTCTAACCGTTTTTATGCAGGCACTATAAGGTACAAAAATATGCATCGACTGTTTCACGGAGAAATAATTAAAAACGATCATTCATCGGACAAGGGAAAATATATATATATATATATATATATATATATATATATACATATTATATAATCCCGTTTGATAGTAAAAGTAAAGAATGAGAACGAAGAATTCACCAAAGAGACATACACACGTCAAACAAGGCAACAAGCTTTCCCAAATTGATTCAATTATCAAGTTCAATAATAGCACTGACACCAATCCACTGCACAGCAATACCTGTTACAAATTGAAATAGGACCGTGTAATTAGACTCTGAAGAAAAGAAGGTTAAAAGTAGGACATTATTTAAAGGTGAAAAAAGAGAACCCTATAATGAACAATAATGGCCCATTAAGCGCAGTAGAAGCCGAGCAACAGACACAAGACCACCGAAACCACAAAGACCAATAAGAATAAACAACTTCTCTATGTAGGAGAAGCTCAGAAAGGTGGGGAAAAAATCATCACGGAATGAAATACACATATTTAAAGAAACCAAATTTAATTTTTAACAGCCCGCAAAACAAACGATACAACAAACCAACTCAACCAATCCCAAAAGAAAAACAGTCAATGAAATTTAAGGATTATTAAATATTAACAGTATTCAAACAATTAATTTGATCGAAAACAAAGACCACCAAATCAAATAAAAATGGAAAATAAATTGGAAATGGATAAATACACATTTGCATTCTAACGTTATCAAGGGCCGGGTAGAACAAAAATATGCAAAAAGAATGTTTTTCTGTCTCAAAGATAGCAATAGCTAAGAATATCTTTGATCTGCGCCCGAAACATTCTTTTAAGCCAAAACAAGAAAAAGCCAATTTCGAAATAAAACTAATTTCAAAATGAACTCACCACAAAAAGAGATAAACATATAAGAGTTATGAAACCAATATCACCAATAAATGTAGTAAAATTTCATATAAGAATCACTTATACAGGGTGTCCTAAAAGTTCCAGTACTCCAACTTAAAGAACTCATTGTGTCCATGATTTTTTTTAATATTAAATTTTATCGACTGCTTATTATTGCATCAGTTCTTTATTTCTTATAGTTTGTTTCTTTTCTCGCTCAAGTTGTGTGAGAATAAAGTTTTATGTTGTTTTGTTCTTCATAGTGAAATGTTTTTATCACGCATTCAGAGAATTTCGCTGTTTGAAGCTTATTTTGAATGTAAATCGTATGAAAGATGCAAAGATGTTTGGCGATATAAATATCCAGATGATGCAATACCGAGTAAAAATATGCTATATCAGTTCATTCGACAATTTCATAATACAGGTTTTGTGCAGGTGGGTACAAGTTTCTCCACAAGAAGTCACTCCCAGCATGTTAAAACGCGTTTCTAAACACATGCGCACAGAGCCCGATTAAGCTTTGAAGCTAGGGGAAGCTCAGTATCATTTCTGGGCCCCCCTTTCATTTCGGATTTTTTTTTTTTCATTCATATACCTGGGTGGTTTCTACACACGACATTAAAATCGTATAACTTATTAATTAAGAACATTCATATTTTTGAGGCTAAATAACAGATTTTTCCCAAAATAGTGAGTATTTTACCTTGCTTTAGGCGACCTTTCTCAGAAAAAATTCAATCTGAGGGTGAAAATATGAAACAGAAATTCCAAGAACCTGTTTTTAGTCATTTTAGGGCCCCCTCTTAAATTTTAGAGGGGAAGCTTGTGCTTCCTGAGCCTTTTGGGTAATCAGGCCCTGCATGCGCAAACGAGTTCAGCGTTGCCTCCTAGAAAAAAGGTGGACATTTTGAACATTTATTATAAATGCAAGTTCTGTATTTTTTCCTCCGTTATTTTAAATGTGCCTTTTATCATTAGCATAAAAATAATCGTTTTAAGGTTTGTTGTTTTGTAAATAAAAAATACATCAGCGTCAGTACTGGAACTTTTAGGACACTCTGTACAATAGTAAAGAAATAAGCAACTATCGGTTGCATCCGAAAAGAGTGTCACATGTGAAATTTAGTAACCAGATAGCCGTTAAAAGTACAGTTAATTACGGTACAGTAATAGCAAAAATCATGGAATATATCACTCGAGCATACTTCTGTTAGTGACGAAAGATTGTGTTTAATTAATTCGAAATAAAACAAATTTTGTACTTGTGCAATATACAGGGTGATCGTTATCAAATTTGGGCTATTTAGAGCACTTTGTGGTTGCAATTAAAACGCGGATTTGTCATTTTTTTCTTTTTTTAATAGGCAATTTTAAGGGTGCTCTAAAAGAATCTGCAATAATAATAATAATAACAACAACAATAATAACAAAATTTGCTTAGGGGCGCATTACATCGTGTTTTTTTTTTTTTTTTTTTTTTTTTTTTGTGCTGTCATCATACTTCTAAGTGTAAAAATAAGTTTTAAATGCCGTAATGTTTGAAAATGTTAAAATAGATTTCAATTATTTATTACAAATCTTTTCAAGCGTCCATCCGCTACAAAACGGACATATTTTGAACCCCCCCCCCCCCCCTTTAAAAAAAATCAGTTAGCGCAACCTTTGAAATGTCTATTTACAAATTTTCTACTCAATCCGTATTTAGTTACGGTTACAGAGCGCTCTGAATAGACCAAATTTAATTACAATCACACCGTAACAAAATTTATAGTGTTTATCTTCTGCTCAAATAAAGTATATGATTAAATATGTTTAAAAAAATTACATGTTATTTAGGAGAGAATTTATTTAACTTTTTTGAGAACAACTCTAAATTCCTTTTAAATTAGCTTTCTTCAAAACCAGTTTGTCAAACTTAAATAACTACTCGAATTTTTCTAGTCACAATCTCCAAAAATATAAAAAAAAATAAAAAATATATGGAAAACATATAAAACAATTTGTACTTAAACAGAAGCGAACAAAACGTCTATTTTAGATAAATGACGTTAGCGCTAATCTCTAGGGACAACTAGTACACGCCAAGCACAGAAAAGTAATTACATTAAATACTACATCACATTCTTTATGCTTGTCATTTTCCCGCTGCGTTAAAAGCTGTTTCCGTGACCGTCACAGTTTGGCACGCTAGTTTTGGAAACGATTCTAGGATCGTAAATATGGCAACGCAGCGAGCGAAATTCGTAGAACTAAATATCCATATTTCTTCGGATAAAACCGAATTATCGGAAAAGCTGCGTTGAATGCGTGATGTATACAACGGCTATAAATATAAAATTTTATAAATTCGGATTCTGGAAACTCAGAGCAAAAATAGAGGCAGTATCATGTTTTATTTATGCCTCGTATTTTAAATATAACTGACATGAAACAATAAATGTAAAATTTATGTAAATGGATTTTTTTTTTTTTAACTAAAGATGAAATTATTATTATTATTATTATTATTAATATTTTTATGGCTAACAACAATTTTATACTTTATGTTAATTTTATTTTTCCTTAGTATTACAAGAGGTTTCTCTCAAAGGTGTTAGACAGGATGTGCCAGCGTCGAATCCAGATACCACTCGTTGTTTTAACCGTTCGTAGCTTCCGTATTTTTTTTTTTTATCTTTCATAAATACGGGATCGGACCCCTTAGAAAGATTCCCCTTCATAGAATTCATTTATCACAGGCCAAGGACCCTAGTGTAGTGTAATAAATCCATGCCGAATCATGTTCTTAGACTGATTAAGAACATGATTCGTCAAGGATTTATTTAGCAAAACCGTATTAAGTGTACGTTTTTTATATAGGAATTATTGCTAGCGCTCGAATAATTTTTCTGCCGACTGTATTTTTCCCCGCGATGATCAATCTATTCTATGTCCAAAACTGAATCATTCAATAGCAGAAAGAAATCCGACGAATTTTGTGTCCCTTTTTCCCTCCCTCCCTTTTTGTGGTGTGTGTGTACGTGTGTTCCTCTCTGATTGGTCCTGCCCTGCATGATGCTTCCTATTGGTTGTTTGTGTTGCTCCTCCCCCTCTGGATTTTGCCCTGCTTTCAGTCTTGCTTTTGCCTTCAAGGCAGTTGCACGTGTTTGCACCTGATGAAGAAAGGCTACGTCCTTTCGAAACCGGTTGTGCTGATTTAAAATTTATGGTGTGTGAAGAAGTTTTAATTTCTTTCCATTGACTGTACGCCAGTTTTTGAATTTATTTTTGGTGAAATCCAAAACGTTTGTCCCCAAAATTCAGTAATTCTTATTAATGATTGAATCTTCAAAATTATGTTTATTTATTTATTTTCAGCTTATATTAGTCAATTAAAACAGTAATTATGTAAGCTAGTACATCATTAAAAAATGAAATCCAACGTTTCATCAGTAAAATATCTTCATTTTAGCTGCAACCATTATTTTCAGCTATTTGGCTCGTTATCACTATTTTGGTAATGCCATTTTAGTAGTAAGAACACCAAATTATTAGTTGCAGTTATGCTATTACTCTTAGTTGAAACGTAACACCAAATTATTAGTTGCAGTTAAACTTATCTAACTGTCATCAATTTTTTAATGAAACATTGAACTATTGCTTTAACAGTAGTGTAACTTAAAACTAAAACACTATATTAAAAATAATAATAATAACTATTTTGTTACTTTTTGTATTTAGTTCCAATTTCAAACGGTTTATAAAAATAAAAGCTTTTATTATATATTCACTTATTTCCAGTGTCACCATTTCGCCAGTCATTGCATAGATACATTGCGGCGTAAAACTCGCTGAACCTCAGCTTGTCTTATTTCCAGAAACGACATTTTTATCTATTCCTCTCCATGAAATATTTCCTCCTATGAGATACATGATATGCTAAAGAAATTTATAGTGACAAGTCGCTGGTTCAGTACTTGAATGATAAAAGAACCGCCCACGCTTCGGTTTTCTGGTGGGGGCAGATAAATTCTGTAGGTCTTAGAATTTCAACATCTATACACCGATACGAATTTACCTTTTCATTAACAGTATAAATTGCCCTTGGGACCAGTACTGCCAGATTGAGGGAATTTTTTTATTCAATATCCACTATTAAATTTTAATCGCAGTGTTTGTGTTATCATTTCAAAAGAAGTCTTCGAAGTTATTAGGCACTGTTTGGGATGTATATGTTCCAGTGGTAGTAAAAGGATTTAATAAGGATTTGTTAAAAATATTAAAATAATAGATCAACAGTGTTTAAAACATTTTATTTTAACTATATTTAATGGTAAACTAAACAAATTTTTGTTCGTCATGGCATTATTTTATGAATGTTCCTTTAAATAATATTTAAAAAGATTATACTTTCTAACTTTCTGTCTCATTTCTTTTATTTTAATTATAATTAAATAAAATAAAACGTCCCCAGGAAAAATCTAAAAAAAAAAAAAAAAAAAAAAATCCAAATTTTTTTTTGGACAAAATTTGTAACAAATGAAAATAAATAAATAAAAAATAAATAAAAATAAAACTCAAGATTAAATCGTTTCCAATTGAATTTTAAAATAATATATGGAAAAAAAAATATATTTATTTTATAATGCTATTTTCTGGGAGTTTTTTAAATAGATTATACCTTCTAAGTCTCTAATTTTACCGGCAGAAATTTCTTCTATATGATCGATGAAGACGCATGCAACGACATAGAGCGAATGAAGAATATGTCAGGGATGGAACACGGGCGCAGAATTCATACCGGAATCTGTTTAAGAAATTTCTCTACCTATAATATCGGTGATTTAAGAAGTAGGAAATTTTCTTACATTGATAGTGGTATGAATACTGCGCCCGTGTTCCATCCCTGGAAGATATTTGTTCATAAAAAATAAATAAAAGTAAATTTTTTAAATTCCATCTCCCCCCTCCCACCCACCACCACACCACCACCACACTAAATCTTGTATTGATAGTGGTATGAATTCTGCGCCCGTGTTCCATCCCTGATATGTGCGTAAGATGGCGCTATATGCTGCTATCAGATAAGACGAAAAGAAGAAACCATATACACATCCTGAAAGTAATTTGACGAAAGCCAACATCCCGGTTGAAAGTGCTTATAAGAACTTTAAGGTATTCGTAGTTATAGTTAATATTTTTTTTTACTTTATCAATCATTTAAAGATACATTCTTTGTATTTTAACTACGGAAAAAAAAAAAAAAAAACCTTATATTTATTTTAAATTTTTTCAAACTTTCATGTCCTTATTCCTTTTTAAAATCTCAACAGGTTTCTTACAGGAGTATTTGACAATTACAGACATTCACAAATTACGATTAACTAGATTTGAAGGACGAAAAACTATTACGTTAACTAAAAGACGCCAGTTTCATCCTTATAAATAATGCATTAACCCGTAAGTTCAAGCAAATGGCATTCTTGACCCTTAGGCCTAGTGGAAATCGGGTTTCGAAATGCTTTTGCTAAGGCTAATGGACGGTTTATGCCGGCAACAACTTTCGTCTATTGATTACTTTATTATGAGAAATGACATTGGAGAACAGTTATTTATTTACTTATTTATTCATAAAGCATCTTTTTGCGGTTAATATTCGTTTAATAGCATGTCATATAAATATTCTGTTTACATACTGAGTTTTAATGGGAAAGGTTATCATATGTGCCACGCTTAATACGATGGCCTACATATGGAATGATCACGTATTTATTCTCTGTGTTATCTATTGCCCTTTTAAAGTCAATAACTGGTATGAATATTTGCATAATAATACGTTAATAATAAGATGATCATAACAGTGGAGAAATCATCGGTTTTACTCCGTTTTATTCTTCTTTCTTTCTTTAAGGATATACTTATCCAGTATCTGTAGTGAGTTAACAGAATGTGATGCACTTAACAGTAAAAAAAAAATTAACATAAGATTAAGTAATACAAAACTTTTATAACAAAGTATAACAAAGCTTTTATATGTATTGGCTTAACAAAAAAATTTTTTTAAATGTTTCACATACATGTTACACATTAATCAGAAAAGCTATTAAATCAGATGGCCTTAGAAAAAGTAATCAGTTATTTAATCTCCGTTAATGATTAAGAAGAATATTTTCCATAATATTAAGTGGAGACTAAGCTACTCTTATCAAAGGGAATATCTATACGTGATAATTCTAATGAATAAAATCAGTGATCCATATGAATGCAATTGTATTCTCATATTTTTATACATAAATGACCAAATTTACAAAGCAATTTTATGCATATCGTCGTTGATTATATAAAATATTCTGTACACATACTTTTTTATTAGAAAGGTTATCAACTGAGTCATGGTTATTTCTGACAGCTTAAATATAAAATTAGCATGAGTTTACTGTATTATACCGATTGCTTTTATAGTGTCTATAATTAAAATGTGTAATATTAAGTTAGGAGTAACAGGTTCTTACTAGAGAACACATCAAATCTTGGGATTGTAGCTAACAAAAGACTGCGATCAAATTCAGCGAGTTTTCTCATCTTTCAATAAGCAGAAAACTTTCATTTTCTGTTATGGAACGAACAGTGTGTGTATTTTGTTATTATATAATTAAACCGTACGTTTTAAGTAGTACAGCCTAATTACATAATAATCAGTTTATTTATTTTGTGTTATACACTGTAAAAAAAGAAAATTCCAAAACGATTCAGGCAAATAGTTTTCCAATATTTACCAGCAACATTCCTGCAATGTATCAGTAACCACCAAATACACACTGTAAAAAAATAACTATTACCTGCTGCAACACTGTAAAAAAATAACTATTACCAGCTGCAAGAAACTCTCTGTGATTGGAGAAACTAATTATTTTCTTCAATCACAAAGAGTTTCTTGCAGCTGGTAATAGTTATTTTTTTACAGTGAAGAAACTCTCTGTGATTGGAGAAAATAATTATTTTGACAAATCACAGAGAGTTTCTTGCAGCTGGTAATAGTTATTTTTTTACAGTGCATCATTAAATATGTTATTAAATTCTGTAAATCGGAAATGTTTCATGGAGAAAAACCTATTATCTTCAGAACCAGTTCCAAATTTATAAAAACTAGGAACGTTCTTTGAATATATCAGTTACCACCAAATATATCATTTAAAATACAGTTTAAGTCAAAATGAATATAGCAATTACAAGCGGCTATAACTATTTAATGGACAAGAATTTATCGATAAGATTAACGCAGAATGTAGACGGAACTCCAACATTTTTGTATACATATACGTCATAGATGTTCTATGTGACTTCACTTGGTCACACAGACAACATCTAGAAGGTTGTCCATTTCACGCCATACCTTCTGAAGCATGTCTGCAGTCACCGACGCAAGCGCATTACAAATGCGTACTTTGGGACCCTGCGATTTTTATTTATGGGTTTATGTGAAAGACAGGCTGTATGCGCTTCCCATGCCAAAAACAACTGAAGAACTCAACGTACGCATTTGTATTGCGCTTGCGCCGGTGACTGAACAATTGCTTCAGAATGTATGGCGTGAAATGGACTACCGCCTAGATGTTGTTCGTGTGACCAAGAGAAGTCCCATAGAACACCTATGGCGCATGTATACAAAATTTTGAAGTTCCGTCTACATTCTGTGTTAATCTTATCGATAAATTCTTTTCCATTAAATAGTTATAAGCGTTTGCAATCGCTATATTCATTTTGACTTACCCTGTACTATTGAATTACTGAAATAAGAAACATTTCATGGAGAAAAACTTTGTTATTCACAGAAATCTGTTAAAAACTGAAAACAAGGGACGTTTCCGATACATAAAAGTATCGTTACCGAGAATTCTTATAGTGCGCAAGTTGACCTTTAAAAGTCAAATTTCGATTACTCTTCATGTTTAATAGTATGGTACATAAAATGTCTGTTTACATACAGTCTTTTAATGGGAAAGGTTATCACGCGTATCACGTTTAATACGATGGCCTAAATATGGGATGATCACGTATTTATTCTCTATTGCATGGAATGTCTTTACAAAGTTAATAATTGAAAAGAATTTGTTCCACAAAATTAAATAATAAATAACAGGATTTTACCAAAGGGTAGATTTAGCGAGAACTATAGTAAATAACAGACCGTGATCTATAAGAATGTATAAATTTGATTTTTTTTTCTTGTTCGAATAGAAAATTAAGCAAATTGATAATGTAATTTAATAAGTTGTGATTGAATAGCCGATTATATCCTGCCTACTTGCTGAATTGTTAATAACAATGCTTATTGTATAAACCATGGTTAAATCAAGTGGTTTAATTATGAAAAGATCTAGTATTTATTCTGTGCTACATGGAATATTATTTTAAAGCTAAATAATAGAAAATAATTTTACATAGTAAAAAATAGGAATAGCGTGTTTTTAGCAAAAGGCATTTCTATTCTGTAACTGTAATGAATAAAAGATTAGGATCTATCTGAATGGGAATTTTTACTTCCATTACCCGACTGCCGTAGGTAATGGAAGTATTACATTCGGTCCAAAAATTCAATATCGAGTTTTCACCTGATTTACATGAATTAAGGTCTCCTGAGTCCAAAAATGTATGTTTTTGGCAATTGGTCAGTATGTGTGTATGTGTGTGTGTAATCATTTGACTATCATATCTCCAAAACTAATAAAGATAGAACTACGAAACTTTAGAATTGAGATAAGTCTAGTGTACAGATGATTTTTCCAACTTTTGGTGAAAATTGGAAAACCGGAAGTGGGACTGAAAGTCCGTATCTCAAAAACGGCTCAAACGATTTTCTGCAGAGTTGCTTTATAAACACTTAAATGTCCTTTCGTATGAAATATTTAGTTAAGGAAAACTTATAAGCAAACTTGTATAAATAGATCAATTTCAGGTTTTGCCAGTGCGTTGCTTTAAAAACCGCTGTACGGATTCTTTTCAAACTCACCATATTAACCCCTTTTAGATATCCTTTTGTATGTAATTGTTGTTTTCCGGTCAAAAATTACGTATGCAAATTTTCGGTAAAAGTCTGTATCTCAGAAACGGCTCTAACTATTTTCTTGTAAACTGTTACATAAATCCATATCATATATCCTTCCTCATGTATAACGTGGTTATTGCAGAAAATTTAACTGCCATCCTGATTAGATAGGTAAGTTTTAGATCACGGAAATTGGTGATTCAAAAAATGGCTCAAATGATTTTTTTTCTCCTTATTTTTTAACTGGCTATGTAAATTTGTTTTATATGTCTACCTGTGTCAACTTTCACTTACCGGAAAATTTTTAGATGTCTACTTTGTTAGATCAATTTTATGTTTTTTGATCTCATTATCTCCAAAAAGTGCATATAATACTTGTAATAGTGGGTAATGGAAGTCGTGTGGTTGTTTTACACCAGACTTTTTTTTTTAATGTTCCTGAACAGAAAATTAAGAAAATTTATAAAGAAATTTTATGTGTATTTTCTTAACATCAGATTATGTAAAACATTTTTTTTACAGGTTGCATTTTCGTAAGAATGATTATGATATATGCTTTAAATAATACAGGCAATATAATTCAATAATATTCATTTAACTTTCAAAGTTGTTAACTATTATGTTCCTTAAACAACAACAACAACAACAAAAATAAACAACTACTTGCTATTCTATTGGTATTTTCCAATATAATTAACTATACATAATAAGAAGAATACTGTTACTAAAAATTCTATCAGAAATTTATGATTTTAAATTTTTCGGGAAAACTATAAAAGTTGCCGACTATGTGCTTTATTACTTCCATTATCTGACTACCGTAGGTAATGGAAGTATTGTATTCGGTCCAAAAATTCGATGTCGAGTTTCCACTTGATTTACACGTTTTAGGGTCTCATGAGTACAAAAAAGTAGTTTTGGGAAATTGGTCAGTGTGTGTGTGTGTATGTGTGTGCGTGTGTGTGTGTATGTATGTACGGAATCTTCTGGCTACCATATCTCCGAAACTAATAAAGATAGAACTACGAAACTTCAGAATTGAGACAGGTCTGGTGTACAGATGAATTTAGTGGGACCGTAAGTCCATATCTCAAAAATGGCTCTAACGATTATCTTCAAAGTTGCTATATAAACACTCTATTAGATATTTTTTCGAATGGTATAGTTGGTTAATTCAGGAAAATTGATGGGTGTCCTGTATAAATAGTTAATTTCAGGTCTCGCAAGTGCGTTCCTTTAAAAACGGCTGTACGGATTTTTTTCAAACTCGCCATATTAACTCCATTTTATATATACTTTTGTATGTAATTATTCTTTTCTGGTCAATAATTGAGTATGCCAAGTTTTGGTAAAAGTTAGTATCTCAAAAACGCTCTAACGATTTTCTTGAAAATTGTTTCATTAATCCATTTTAGATACCCTTTCTCATGTATTACGTGGTTATTACAGGAATATTAACGGTCATCCTAATTAGGTAGGTCAGTTTTAGATGTCAGAAATTGGTGTTTAAAAAAATAAATGTATCCATTTTTTTTTTTTCTTATTTTTTAACTCGCTATGTAAACTCTGATTTACATGTCTTATACGTGTATCAAGTTTCTCTTACTGCAAAATTCCAAAAAATTTATATAATACGTGTAATAGTGGGTAATGGAAGTCGTGTGGTAGTTTCACACCAGATTTTTTAAAAATTATTTTTTAACTCGCTATGTAAACTCTGTTTTACATGTTTACATATATACATACATATATAGATATATATAGATATATGAGCTTTCTCTTATAGGAAATTTGTTAGGTGTCTACTTCGTTAGATCAATTTTATGTCTTCTGATCACATTATTTCTAAAATATGCATATAATACGTGTAATAGTGGGTAATGGAAGTCGTGTCGTTGTTTCACACCAGATATTTTTTTAATTAATTTTTAGAAATCAATATTCGATTGATATTCGTTTAACAGCATGAGAAAAGTAACCATATGGTTTAAAAGTTAATACGATGGCCTAAATAAGGAATGCTCGCGCATTTATTCTGACTTATTCAGACTGGATTTGTAAAGTCATTAAATGAGATGAAAATTCGTGTAATATTAAATTACAAATAACAAGTTGTTATCAAAGGTCATATTTATCCTGTAACTATGGTAAGTAATAGACGGTGATCCTTCTGAACATGAAATTTTCTCAACATTTTTTTTTTTTTTTTTTACCTGTTTTAAACAGAAAATTAAGCTGATTAGCAAAGTTGCTTCAGAGATATTGGCATAATAAGAGATTGTGTGAAATATCCCGCTTACGTGTTGCATTTTAATGAGAAAGGTTATTCTATGTGTTATGCTGATTAAAATGACCTAAATAGGCACGATCATGTATTTAATCACAGATTGCGATCCATTCTAAATATAAGATTTTTCTCAATAATATTTTTCTTTTTTAAACAGAAAATTAAACAATTTCACAAGTATTGTCTTAACAGAAGATTATATAAGATATTTCACTTACATGTTGACTATTAAGGGAGAAAGGTTATCATATGTATCACGATTAAACCAGATAACCTTAGTCGGAGGTAATCAGGTTTTTAATCTGTGCTAATAATTTATCTTTTTCAGTAATTGAGATGGATTTTACCATAAAATTAAATTTGAAATAAAATGTTCTTATCAAGGAAAATATCTATTCTAATAACTATCGTGGATAAAAGATCGTGATCCGTGTGAATGTAGGTTTCTTGTAATCATTTTATAAGCAAAAAATTAAGGAAACTTATAAAGCAATTTAATAATTGCAACAGTAGATTATATAAAATATTTTATTAGCATATTGCTTTTGTATGAGCAAACTCATCGTATGTGTCATGGTTAAATCGATTTGCGTACATATAAAGTAATCATGCATTTATTATATGTTATATGGAATGCCATTATAAAGTGAGTAATTGAGATATAATTTTTAATAATATTAAATTATAAATAATATGTTATTATGGAAGGATAAATTCCTTTTTAATTAGACATAATGATAGAGTCATATTCATAAAAAGGTAAACTTTTTTCCTTGTATTTATAAACAGATAATTCGGATAATATACAAAAGAATATCACAAATATTATTCTAAAGTAAATTTTTATAAAATATCTTGCTTACCTTTTCATTTTTATGAGAAAATGATAAGTGTTACGGTTAAATTAGATGGTGCAAGTAAAAAATAATCATGTTTATTTTGTATTATACCGATTTGCCTTTTTAAAGTCAATTTGCGGCTATCATTCGTTTAAAAGCTAGTTATATAAATAATCTATTTACATAATGTTATTTAATGCACTGAAAAAACAAATCTATAACTCAGAACTAGAAGCTAAATTGTATCTCTAGTAAAAATAGTTCCACGTCATCCTTATAAATTCTAGAGCACTAGCTATTTCAAAAAAATCCTATTACAATTCTAGATTGTATTTCTATATTACCGTGGTCAAAATTATTTAAAAATCTTTGCAAATAAATGCGGACTGAAGAGACGAGTTTTAGTAAGTATATTCTTGATTTATAACCCAATTCTAGGAAATCACCCGGAAATTCATCGCAATGCAACGGATTCATAATATTGTTTCACCATCTAGAAAAATCTAAATTAGAAATTCTCGACTAGAAGCTAAATTTTCTCTAGTACAAATAGTTCCATGTCATCCTTATAAATTCTAGATCCTTTACTAGCTAGTTTTAAAAACCCCTGCTACAATTCTAGATCGTTTGCGTATATTACCGTGATCAAAATTATTTAAAAATCTTTACAAATAAATGCGGACTGAAGAGACGAGTTTTAGTAACTATATTCTTGGTTTATAACCAATTCTAGGAAATCACCCAGAAATTCCTCGCAATGCAATGGATTCATTATATTGTTTCACCATCTAGAAAAATCTAAATTAGAAATTCTCAACTAGAAGCTAAATTATCTCTAGTAAAAATAGTTCCATGTCATCCTTATAAATTCTAGAGCCTTTACTAGCTAGTTTTAAAAACCCCTGCTACAATTCTAGATCGTTTGCGTATATTACCGTGATCAAAATTATTTAAAAATCTTTACAAATAAATGCGGACTGAAGAGACGAGTTTTAGTAACTATATTATTGGTTTATAACCAATTCTAGGAAATCACCCAGAAATTCCTCGCAATGCAATGGATTCATTATATTGTTTCACCATCTAGAAAAATCTAAATTAGAAATTCTCGACTAGAAGCTAAATTATCTCTAGTAAAAATAGTTCCATGTCATCCTTATAAATTCTAGAGCCTTTACTAGCTAGTTTAAAAAACCCCTGCTACAATTCTAGATCGTTTACGTATATTACCGTGATCAAAATTATTTAAAAATCTTTACAAATAAATGCGGACTGAAGAGACGAGTTTTAGTAACTATATTCTTGGTTTATAACCAATTCTAGGAAATCACCCAGAAATTCCTCGCAATGCAATGGATTCATTATATTGTTTTACAATCTAGAAAAATGTAGATTAAAAATTTTCGATTATTTCATTATCCAAGTTATTTGTTTATCTTATACACATAACTTGTAAATGTATATTTCTAATTTAGAAAATCAGAAAATAACTACTTTTTCGTTTTAGACGGAGGCGGTATATATATATATTTCTCAGTGTGTGGAAGGTGTGTCACATGTTTCTTTAATTATGTTACATTTAAAGTATACACAATAATAATTAATTAATAGAATAAAATGGATTAAAAAACTCATGATTATGGAAAACAAGAACTTTGTAAGTAAATACCATTAATTATTAAATAAAGTACGTTTTTGATAACAAGATTTTTATTCTTCAAGAAAATTTAAGATAAGCTTAAGCAGTATTCATATTTTACATAGCCTAATGGAAAAATGAAATCTTACTAATTTAGAATTTAATATATAATAAAGAAAAAAAAAAGCATTAGCAATTTAAAACAATTACGGTATTTATTTTAATTATGATCAAAATTACAATGAAACCAACGACGTATATAGAAACCAAATGAAATATTTAAAATTCTACTTCTAAAAAAGAGGTCACTTGATCATGAAACAAAAACATCTAGTTTTGCCTGGAACATTATACACCTGTGATGAATATATCCGTTTCGGTTACGATCGAAAACAAAAGGTTGTCAGATTTTGATGCAAACGATTTTTCTGTTTACTTTTCAAATCGGTATTAAATGTCAGCTTCAACACCAGAGAAAGAAACAGGTTTAAACATTCGATTTGCATATGAAAAGCGGAGAATTCTTTTTTTTTTTTTTTATCTTATATATTTTTGTTTTGAGAGACTCTAGTTTCAGAAAATATTGCATATTTATTCAGGTTGAATGTATAGAGATTATTTAAATGTATAATAATAAAGTACAAGTAAATTTTTTCAATAATATTAAATTAGTTATTTAATTGAATTTTAATTAACCCGGGGGAACGTGCGCATATTTTCTTACGCGGGGACGCGCGATGGGTCTCTCAGACCCGGCTAGCATTTTCCGTTAAATAATACTACTGAGAATCGCTTTTATATCATCAAATGCATTTTCTAAGAAAGAACAGACTCTAAGCATACAGAAAAAATGAATAATTAAAAATATACTTACAATTTATTCACATTCTTTACATATGTAAGTAGTGTGTTCACTACAGATATTTTTATCACACTTAGCACAACAAAGTGCAGATTTTCTGTTTTTTTTACTCGGACAAATATGGCATCTTTTCCTCTGGTCACATGTCCTATATCGCTTCATTTTACTCGAAAAATATCGCCACCTCACTAAAAAAATTGGGCTGAGATCGGAAAAAACGAGCACGCGCGTCGGGTCTGAAAGACCCGAAAATCCAATATATCTACAAAAAAGAAATTCAGGAAATTGTGGAAATTCCAACCCTCAGAAAGATGATGACCTTGAATACAGCTAGCGGGGATCTGGACCAGATCCGAGAAAGAGGGGTGTTTCTACGATTGGTTTTTGGAACGAACGGGCTTGTAAGACCCGACGCGCCTGCTCCCGGGTTAAAAAATACTTAAACAATAGATTAATCTAGCCTAGAGTCTTGCATTGGATCGAGTAACCAGATGTTACCTAAACCCGACACGACCCGCAGTTTGGGTTCGAATCGGGTCGACTAAATTTTTTCTGTTGCGGGTCGGGTTGACTGATGTATTTTTCGTTCGGGTAGTGTTAAGATCGGGTTGACTGGATTTTTTTTACTGCGGGTCGGGTTCGGGATGGGTTCAGTTTTCAACGAGTCGTGTCGACTTGAGAGCATCTTTCAAAAATTTTTACCTTAATAAGTAGAAATTTATTTGGTATGTATACCAATAGTATACGCTTACCTTAATTATTATAGTAAAATAAATATCCATATCCGACAAAAAAAAAAAAAAAAAAAAAAGAAAGAAAGAAAGAAAACTATTATTATTGTTATTGAGAATGTAAGTTGAGTAAACAAGCTTCCTCTCCGACAATAACCAAATATGTGATTCATCTATTTCGATTACTCACATACTTTTGAAACAGACTGCGAACTTAAACTGATAATTAAGATTTTTACTTTCTTCTATATTCAATAGAAGAAAGTATTGGATTCGTAAAAATTTTAGACCTCGGGTTTTTGATGGATTTGAGAGCTGTAGAACACGATTTGACCATTTTTAGAAAATGTCTGTCTGTCTGCCTGTCAGTCTGTGTGTATGTGACAAAATTTTGTGGCAACGGTATCTCAGGAAGTACAGCACAGAATTTCATACAAATTGGTATATAGTTGCACCTTGACATAAATTAGTGCCTATCAACTTTTGGTAAAAATTGTCTGACAGGCTGCGTTGCCCTCCCACTTTTTCTAAATTTTTAACATGGTGATATAGGACAAAATTTTGCATAAATATGGATAAAGAGCATTATTTTTTAGTTATCATTATGAAATTTACAAGAATTACTTATAATAGAGATAGTCAACTGGGAAAATGTTTTTGTATATGTAGGAGACTCGCCACCCTCCCTGGGGGGAAGTCCCCCCTCGAGGGGAGTAAACTTTTATGATGGGTATCTTTCAAAAGAGTTCGACAATACCTTTAAAACGAATGGTTGAACCATCGATCTGCGGTAATTTAAAATAAAGTTATCAATTTTTTTCATTTTTAACAATATATATATATATATATATTAAATGCAATATTGACAATAAAATTAACTTTTTTTGGATATTTAATGCTATACTACTTTTCTAATATGGAAATCGTCTGCATTATCACGGAAGATAATTCTTTTAAAAAATAATTTTAATAAATTATTCTTACTGAGTGAATTTGTATAGGAAAATATAGAAGAAAGTCATGTGGGGGCCACAACATACTAGTTTTCTCTTGCAGATGTTTTTAAGAAGTTTTGAAATGGAGATTTAGATGAGAACGGACTTTTAGTCAGCGTCTGTAACACTGTACCATTTTAATATTTGTGTGTGTGTGCTGTAATCCATTGTTCTATGTAATGTTGATAAACATTAAACAATAAACTACAAACACTTACTTGAAACTCATTTTTGTACACTTGAAGTACACGACACGTATAAATAGTTAAAACAAACATAAAAATATTATTAATACATTTTTCAGATTTTAACCTAATGTTTACCTAAGTTTTTAACCTAAAGTATTAGTAATTACATTTTTTATTCTTTTTTAAATGGTTTACCAACTGTGTGACAATGAAAATTTACTTTATTTCATAAATTAAAAATGTTTAACATGGTTTGTAGATGAATTTTTGGATGATAAATTATCATTTAGATTCTAGTTTCGGGTCGTGTTTCCGGTTGATTTAAAATTCATCTGCCGGATTCGGGTTGGGTAAAATTCGACCCGTGCAGGAGCCATGGTAGCCCAATTGGCAGAGCGTCGAGCCCGCTATCGGAAGATTGCAGCTCCGATTATCGTGCCGACCAAAACCGCTGTATACATTTATGGTCACTGGAATACTAAAATCTTGATGAGATTAGCACTTATAGTTATTTTTTATGGGACATAAAGGAAATTTATTTATCATTATGGTCTATGGACTCAAATTATTTAAAGTACAATCATGTTTAAATAACTCAATCAATTGAGCTAAAATTTTCTAGTTAGGTTATAGGTCACCGTCGCACGATTTGTACAGTTTTTGAAGAATGTAGGATTTCTAGTCTTTTTCAGGGACAGAAAGAAAAATTCTTTATCCTTAAGTGCTCTAGCGACCAAAATCTATATTTGATTAAGATATATATTCGTAGGCATGTTATAGGTTAGGTTATGCTATAGTCTTAAGAACTGTACAAATTTAAAAAGTCATAGGACTTGTAGTTTTTTTTTTTTTTTTACCAGGATGCAAATTAGAATTTTTATATATTGTGGTTTATGGGTTTAAATAATGTAAAGTTCTCTTTAGTGAAGTTAAATAGTTCAAAACATTAAAAATAAATAAACAACACATAAATCTTTGATGACACTGCGAGCGTACCAATTATAATTATTTTACAGGTACGCACAAAAGAATTGAGGTACATTACGTTTCATTAAACGACATAGAATTTGCGAAGAAGCACTAAAACACCTATTATGATTTTTTACTTTTTCTTATTTAATGACTTCTCATATAAATTTATTTAAACAACAGTTAATTACTAAGTATTCGGTAATTTGAGTACCTTACTTACCTTAAAATTGTATGAACAATTTGAAAACATTTAGGTTGGAAGAATGAAGGTAATTTAAATATATAATAAATGAAGTTAAATTAAAATTTCGCTCATAAAATTTTAAATTAATTATTTAATTGAAGTATTAGTAACTCTAAGTTAACACTTCTATCAAAGTAATAACTTTTTTAAATTACTTTAATCGATAAATTAATCTATATGGCTCAAATCGTCATTAAATATCTACTTTTATGTTATTCAAAAATACGTTAAATATTTCCCTTTGCACTTTGTATCTGTCACGACTGCCATATTTCAATTTGCCATATAATTTTTTTAAATAATATGTAAGTATGAAAATATCACACAGTTAAGGAGAATAGAAGTCTTTTAAATATGCAATAAAAAAAAGTCCAAATGAAATTTTTTTCAAAGTTTGTCAAAGTGGTACTTTTAACTAAAGTACTCAAAAATAACACTTTTAACTATAATCAAAATAGTTCTTTTAAGCTTAAATTAACATTTCTCATCAAAGTAATAATTTTTTTTTTCATTAAATCAAGTAATCACCTAATGCATTTGGTCCAAATTGTCATTAGATATCAACTTTTGTGCCTATATTTTTATGTATTACGAACCAATTATTTGCTGATATATATATATATATATATATATATTTAATGATATGTACGATTGGGAAAATATTACATATCTATCCAGGCTAAGAAAATAGAAGTAATTTAAATACACACTAAATAAAGACCAACTGAAAAATTTATCAAGAAATGTTAAAATAATAATTTAATTAAAGTATTGTTAACAATAAATTAACAAATCCCATCAACTTTTTCTCATTAAATTAACCAATAAATCAATCTATTCGGATCGAATCAGGTTTAGATGTCAGCACTACACAAAAACATGTTTAGATATCTGGTTTTAACTTTTGATATAGAATAAATAATTATTTACCTTAACGTTTTTTAAATGACACAGATGGTGAAAATTATCTAACAGCTTTATTGTGGTTAATAAGTTGAAGGTCGTTTAATACACGTTCAAGTAAATGCAGTTGCTCAATCTTTTGTAAGATATTTTTATGTTTATCAGTTAATTAATTTTTCAACAACATTAAGTTTAAGAAGTGATAAATTTTAAATAGTAAATCAATCACTTTTTAAGTAATTGATTTTGTGTTTCATCTGAACACCAATTAAGTAATTATAAGATAAAAAACTTTTTATGTACCATTTTTTTTTAAATTTTCTGTTAAATCATAGCTATAGAAATACGTTAGCAATTTATCAATGTGTATAAAATTTTTAAAGTGATAATGACGTCAATTTTTGTGAGATGCATAATTTAACTTTTTTATAATTGGTTAACGTTTATTTATTTTTATGTCTCGAAAAGAAAATGAACTCGTAATTTTTTTTTTTTTTGGCAACAATTAAATTATAGTTAATATTTTTGCTGCGTGCTTTTTTTTTTTTTTTTTTTTGTCTTTTGAAACTCGTTAAGATAGGCTTTCAAAATCTCCGACGGAGAGCATCCCATTTCGGCTTACACTGAGAAAAAAAAATATACCTCCTTCATCTAGAATGAATAAGTGGCCTTTTTTTAAATCCTTTAACTAGAAATATAGATTTCCGAGCTATGCGCATAAGGCATGCGCATAACTGAATAGGCGACATGATCGAGAATTTCTAATATACACATTTCTAGATGGTGAAACAATATTCTGAATCTTTTGTATTGCGAGGAATTCTTGCTTGATTTTCTAGAATTGGGTAATAAACGAAGATTATAGTTGCTGAAACATGCCTCTTGTATTCTCAATTATTTGCAGAGATTTTTAAATAACTTTGCCCTAGATAATCTAGGCAAACGCTCTAGAATTCTAATAGGGGTTCTAGAACTCGATTTCAAAGGGGGGTAGAATTTATAAGGACGGCATGGAACTACTTTTTCTAGAGCCACAATTTAGATTCTAGATGTCAGTTACAGGATTTTTTCTCAGTGTCGGTCCCTAAAGCATATAGTTAGCTTTAATCTTTATACAACCATCAGAATGAACGCAAAATTTTGCGGTTAATAAACTGATAAAAATTCATTCAAAAATTTAAAAGAATTCGATGAAAAAGAATACTCAAAGGCTTATAAATGCTATAGCAGAAGCTTTTTTTTTTTAAAAAAAAAATGTTATCTTAAATGTCTTATATCTGTACTGATAAGTATAAAGGATTTAAGTCCAAAAATGTTGATTTTGAGTTAAGTACATAGTCAGACTCTGAAAGAAATTCTTTATCGATTGGTATAAAAGATTTAAGTCCATGCCATTTAGTCTTTGAGAAAATCCATTGGTAAAAAAGATTCAAGTCAGAAATTTAGCATTGATGTTTGGTATAAAAGATTAAGTCTAGCAGGCATTTTTTCAAAACTATATAAATCTGTGAAAAATAAACAAACTTCAAAGTTAAATGTATGTAGTTTATTCCAAAAGCTGTATATTATGATAATATCCTGGTTAAAACTGTATTGAACGGATAAGTTTTTATACAGAATTTTTTTTTTTTTTTTTTTTTTTTTTACCTTTATTTTTCGTCTCCTGAAAAATCAAGAATATGGACTTAAATCCTTTATACTTATCAGTACAGATATATTCAAAGACGTTTTGTGTACTAACTGTAACTGAATATTTTTTATTTATCCTTGATGAATATTTTCATCATCCCTAGCCTCTTTAATTAGTTTTATGCAAAAGACTGGATTGAATGCATAAAGACTAACTATTCTCGAAATCTGAAGCCTAAAAAAAAATTTAAAGGTTAAAAGTTGTAAAAGCTTATAAATGCTATTTCAGTATCTCTAAAAAGTTATTAACTTAAAACTCTTATAAAGTTTCAGACTTTTAACTATAGTTGAATAATTTTAATTTTATTGATGCTAATCAATTTCACCAGCTCGTGTTTCTTTAAAAGCTAGTCTTCTTCAGAATTAAATTCTAATCTGCAAACAAACAATTGATTGCCACACAATTAATTTTACTCAAATTCAATACATTTTTAAACTACATTCCCCGTGGAAAATCCTACTTTCTGGCTGAATAAAAGCGTGACGTTTGACAAATTAATACAGCTTTTCATCTAAGTACAGTAGAAACTCTTCAACGAAGGCGATTAAACTCACTGGAATCGAGATTAATTTAATCTCTTTGTTGGAAAGACGTTATTCCTGTCAAGATATAAGGGATAAAGAATCTCATATTAATCCACAGGGGAACAATAATTCTTGTTAAATAATAGAGGAAGAAGTTAAGAATTAAGGGAATTAATAACTTTGTGAGAAGCTGGATATCATGCCGATTTATCAACGTTTTTTCATTTTATTGTTATCCTTGTACACATTAATTTAAAAAATAGCTAATGTTCGTTTTAAAATCGCGAATGCGTAGTTTATTTATGTGCTAGTTTAACGAAAAAAGAAAATAAATTAATCACAAAACTCTAAAAAATACTGAATTTAAGTAAAATATTAATCCATTATTATTTTTTTTCCATGAAATAAAAATTTATATGAATAAATCTTTCATAAAGTAATAGTTAATAAGAATAGTTATTAAGAAGTAATCAGATAAATAATAATAAAATAATAATTATTATGAAGCACGTAGAAACCTAACTATTTGTTTTCCAAATTTTTTAAAAAACTTTTTTGTATACAATAGCGATGAATCTTTGTTAATTTCCCAGAAACCATTATTTTTAATCAGCATTAGCCTAGAGCGCTTGCCTATATTTTCGAGGGCAAAGTTATTTAAAAATCTCTGCAAATAAATGCGAATACAAGAGGAGGGTTTCAGCAACTATAATCTTACCCAATTCTAGAAAATCAAGCCAGAATTTCTTGTAATACAAGATTCAGAATATTGTTTCACCATCTAGAAATGTGTAGACTAGAAATTCTCGATCATTTCGTCTATTCAGTTTATTGGCGTGCCTTATGCGCATAGCTCGGAAATCTATATTTCTAGTTAAGGGATTTAGAAAATCACCACTTATCCATTCTAGATGAAGGCGGTATATTTTTTTCTCAGTGTGATTTTTTTTTTTTTTTTTTTTTTTTTGCAATTCATAAAAACCTGTACAAAAGTAACGAATTTTATTATATTTAATGCAGAGTAACCATGTTAAAATACGCTTTTAAAGAAAATTTCTTCCATAGATTATAATGATACAAAATATTTTGGTATATCCCTGTACACAACTCAAACACGATATACATTCAAAACTATATACATAACATTCTATAAGTATTTGGCTGATAAATATCTGTACCATCTTTAAAATTAATCTGAGGATATTTGCAAGTGCCATTACAGATACGACGGGTACCATACATATACACAAATAAACACTATAAAACTTTCAAGTTTCAGTTGGTAAACCTCCACTGACGTTTCAGAATTAAGTTCATATCTCGAATATATATACATACATATACATATATATATTTGTAATAATTAAAATTTTACGAAAACTCTACCCATATACAATCCGTTTATATATATATATATAGCCACATTGTAACAGTTCAATTCACTGCTAAAATAAAAAAAAAAAAAAAAAAAAAAGTTAAATTTCATACTTTTGTTGACAGGTAAAATAATGCTCCAAATGTTCAGACAATGCTGTAAAGACTTTTCAAACATTTTAAAATTAAGAACATTTATTCATCTGTCGCTTCAAAACATGTACCTTAAACACGAAAAAGTTTCGTTTTAGCCTTGGTGGGGATTTTAGAATTTAGATTGAGTTGGAAGGAAATGTCTACTGGGAAATTTCGTATTCTGTGACATTTACGAGACCCATTTACATTACCGAGAATTAAGGTGAAATATTTTCACGTCCACGATATTATGTAGAAAACTCGAACCATGTATTTTATGTATGGTGTTTAAAACAATTAAAAGCAATCATCTTGCAGCGAAATCATCGTTCATAAGTTAGAAGGTGTATTTTAAAAATAATAAATTTTGGATAATATGATGGCAACGGATATTTTGTTAGCGTATTTAAACAAAAAATTTGAAGTTATCACTGTTTGTTTTGACGTTTCTTAGATTTTTTTCTTGAACATATACAAATAAACGAAAATATTGTACAACCCGCGACAAAAATATATGTACAAAGGGCTTTTTCTTTGATTTTTCATAAAATAACATTATCTAAATTGTGCTTATCATTTATTATTATCATAAAATAACACTATTCCCGGACTAATTTTTGTTTTGAGACTAATTTAGAAAAATTTTAAGACTAAAATTTTTCTAATTTAAGACTACACTCCGCGACAAAAAGATAGGAACAAAGTTTTTTTTTTAATTTTTCATGAAATAACATTATCTAAATTGTGCTGATTATTTACTATCATAACAAAATATTAACATATCAAAAACATATTAAATGTTTGAATCATATTCAAAATATTCATATTCAAAATAATTATATTCAAAAATAAAAAATAAAAACCCTTTTGTTCCTATCTTTTTGTCGCGGTGTGTAGTCTTAAATTAGAAAAATTTTAGTCTTAAAATGTTTCAAAATTAGTTTTAAAACAAAAATTAGTCCGGGAATACTGTTATTTTATGATAATAATATATGATAAGGACAATTTAGATAATGTTATTTTATAAAAAATCAAAGAAAAAACCTTTTGTACCTATCTTTTTGTCGCGGGGTGTAGTCACAAAAGAATTGATTATAAGAATTTGATGAATTTTATGTTTTGAGAGTCTCCTCAATTCATTTTTTGCTATTTTTGCTGAGGTACATGTATTCAGAAAATGTACCCTTTTCATCTAGAACGAATAAGTAGTCCTTTTCTGAATTCCTAAACTAGAAATACAGATCTCTGACTTATGCTTTATAAGGTGAACAATTAACCTGGATAAACGAAATGATCGAGAATTTCTGGTCTATACTTTTCTTGATGGTGAAACAGTATTATGAATATTATAGATATTAGCAATCCTTTCTACTACGCACCGAATCGTGTTAAAGGAAATCATCATCTTATGTTTGCAGCTACTGTATACCATGTTTTGGTACAACCCAGTACAAGAGTCTGAACCGTGTAGGTCACCATCGCAAGATTTCTGTACAGAATGTAGGACATGCATTTTTTTATAGATACAGACAAGTGTTTTTATTCATTACGGCCTCTGAACCTAAACTATTCAAAGCGTGCTATTGTCTAAATTATACATATGATTAAGATAAAATTGAATAGGTGTGTTACAGGTCATTGTCTCAAGAACTATATAGATTTTCCTAAATATGTAAATTGTATTTTTTTTTACGAAATTTTCAAAAAATAGAATGTTCAATTTCAATAGAGTTCTGGCGAATACCGCAATTGATATTTTAAATTTGATTCTACTTTTTTTTCTACTGGGAAAATAATCCTTATAATTCTTGCATATATGTTTGTCCTACTCTCCCATGCAAAAAAATATAATAAATTTCGAATATTTTCGAAATTTTCAAAATAGAAATTTGAAATTTAATAGAATTATGGCCTTTATCCCAATTGATATTTTAGAATAGTTCAGATTTCCTTATCTACATCAGGCAGACAGGGAACACACTGGTTTAGGTTCCCTGGTTTAGGTTATTTCCTTTGTGACTGATATGGCATCAGACATTTTTTTTTCTTCTAATTTTAATTATTAATATATCTTAATGAATTTCAGTATGCTGATATATCGATACGTCTTGCTTATAAATAATACAAAATTTTAACCTAAGAAAAAATAATTTATACTTATTCAAGTATACATGTAGTGTAACAGACATGACAAAAGACAGAATTTTCAGTGACTCAGTTTTATCACGCAGTTGCTCTAAATTGAGACACTTTTAAGTTAAGAAATTTTAATTTATTACATGAACAAGACTTTTATCGAACAAGTAGTTAAAAAAATAAAATAAAATTTGAATAAATGAGCATATAAAACGTCATTTAGTTGCGTGACAGACATGACAAACAATTTGCGAGTAAAAATTTAGAATTTCTTTGCTTTTAATTCTTTTTAAATTGTAAAAATTTACTTTTCTATACTTATCTCAATTTTGAAATTTTGTCGTTTTATCTATTAGTTTTATCTATTAGGAGATATGATAGTCAGAAGCAGCATTCCCAACTTTTATAATTTATTCACAATCATTTTTAGCCCCGCCTTCTTTTCACACTAGAAATTTAGTAGATTATTTATACTTAACATGTGACAACGATTAAATAAGAACGAAATCATTTTTCAAAATTTTCGGTATGAGAAAGAGGCGGGGCTAAAAATGATTGTGAATAAATTATAAAAGTTGGGAACGCTGGTCAGAAGATTCCACACTCAAGAGAGTTTAAAACATGTAAATCAGGTGAAATCTCGATATTGAATTTTTTGACCGAATAAAATACTTCCATTAGCTACGATAGTCGAGTAATGGAAGTGAAGAGTGGAATTGTTACAACAATCAAAATTGTCGGATTCAAGCTTTTAAATTCGTCATGCAAATCCAGTTTGGACGTATATAATCGGCATACCCGACCTGTGTCAGAATTTTAATATTTACAAAATACGTTTTCGAATTCTTCTGTAAACCTACTTCATAAAAAAAGAATTTTCTGAAAATCAGATTTTCAGCGTAACTGAAAACTTTAAAATTTTCTTCAAATAAAATTGTCTTTAATGCACGCAATTTTTGAGTACACTCCAAATTTAATTTACCCTTAGCGACGAAACGGGTTACTTACATCTTTATATAACAAGTAATACCTGTCAAACACTCATGTACACTAAAATCTCTCTCTTGTAAGTTCGAAAACACGCATAACTGTAAGTGGCTTTTTCTTTTATTTTTATGAATCACAGCGTTGTGTGTATACGTGACATGAAAACGTAATTGAAACGTAAGAATTACGAAAAAAAACCCGGGGCTTTACGTGAAATGTGTATTGCGATTACGTGAGTCGCAAGCTGATGCCTAATTTTTCATTCTAGTAGAACCAGACATGTAAATATGCGGAAGGTAAGAAGTGAATATATTAAAAACCTTTCGGTAGAAACATAAATTGCATTTGTAGTACAGTGGTGGAAAAAGAAAAAAAAAGTTAGTTTTGATATGAAACATTTGTGTAAATCTTTGAAGTAGCACATATAATTTATGTGAGATGCATGTTGAATAGTTTTGTGCACTTCGGCGGAAAAATTCTGCAATAGTTCATGAAAGGAAGCATTTTGTATGGATATAACCGAGTTTAAAAAAAAATATAGCTTTAAATTAAATTTAATAAATGGCATGCCAATGTACAGAGAATATTAATGAGCATAAAATAAATGGTTTATAATAAAAACATTATTGTAAATGTTATTTATGGGAAAATTCAAAAGAAAATTGCAAATTTACATAGGCACCTTTCTATCATAATAAAATAATTTTGGTTTAGCGATTTTGTAACATGCTATATCGAAAAACGTAAAATTGATGGAAAACATCATTTGCATATCAACGACTGTAGTTTTTTTCCAGTTCTCTTCTTTTACAAAATGGCGTTAATGCGTAGATTTAATGACGTCACTTATAATTTTTACTGCTCTTTTCACTTTAAAAATTTGCCAATCTAAACAAGCTGGGATCTTATCCGTTTAATTTGATGTGCTAGAATTGGTGAATTTTCGTACTAAAATGAATTTTAGTAACCACAGTTTAATTTAATAAAATATTGAAGACAAGAATATATTAAGATTCAAACAGTTAAAACTAATCATATATGAATATACGATGATATAAAGAGAAAATAGAAGGAAAATTGCAAAATATGCACAAACATCTCTTCATTATAAAAAGAAAATTTTTGTTCAGCGATTTAGTATATGATACTAACAAGACCTATTTAAAATAATTAATTTTCGCCATATCTAAAAAGTTAGCCCCCACCCCCCCGACCCCTTTTATTATTTTTTTTTCTTTGACTAGTTTTTTTTTCTTTTAACTATTACATAATTATTTTTTGCGTTAAAGAAATTATTTAATAAAAATTATTTAAAATAAAATAAAATAAAATAATGATTTTATACCAGCATTATAGCTAACAGTCTCTATTCTTTCGTAAAATCGACAATATTTTTCTTAGTTTTTCTTCTTCTTCTTCTTATTTTTACCAAGTGAAAGACTGCTTTTTTCATTCACGTTACTTATAAATGGAAAGATACATGAAGAATAATTATTGAATTAAAAATGTAAAATTAAACACTACAATACTATAGGGTAAAGTGCCCTAATTTCGTACCCTTCCCTAATGTCGCCCCCCCCCATTACTTCTCTGCTTATCCCTGAGTGCCGCCACCTGTCACTCAAGGCAGAAGAAGCATACTTGCCAACATCCTAATTAATATTCCGTAGTATTGTTAGTCCCGCCTTTTTTCTTACACCAGTAAATTTTTAGAGTAATATTCTACAAACGCAATTACGATTAAATAAGAAGAAAAATATTCTAAAAAAATACTGGTGTGAAAAAGAAGGCCTGGCTAACGGTACTACGGAATATTAATTAGGATGTTGGCAAGTATGAAGAAGCGGGAGGTATAACGAGTCAGTAGTGAAAGTCTTGTTCGCCAAGACACATATATCTGTTATAATAATATATACGTTGAATTTCCTCTTTTTAAAAGAGATGAGTTTTTACTATGTCTTTTGTAGAATGTCATATAGTCATATAATGTAATGTAAGTCATTCTTTCTCATGCAATGCATGTATTATATGTTGGTAAGATGCTAATAGTAGCATATAGTGAGTCTACGGATGCTCAGTTCATTTTACGAAAACTGAAGCTCCGCCATGAAGGGAAGTAGCATGGTCCCAAATTCGTCCCCCTTGAAGTTCTTAAATTTGTCTCCCCTTTCCCCGTCCCTCATACGGCGAAAATATGGTAACTGATCAACCATCATCAAGTGGCCATATTCAGCAAACTGTTGCTGCTATCAACCCGAAAGGCATCAGGAAAGTGCCAGTGATCACACCATCAACTTCTAAAAGAGGAGATTCAGCAACATATCATAGATGCCAACATTTTAATTTATTCGGGAGTATTTTTGGCCCCGCCTTTTTTTCATACCACTTATTTTTTAAGAGTTTAATCACATCAAAACCCGTGACAATATACATTAAAATATATATACAATTTAAAACATTAAAACACACAAAACATAAATTTAAACGTTTTGAGCTTTTTACAGGCTCCTCATCAGTAAAAACACCGAAAAGTAATCGTTGAGAAGAACAAGAGAATTCCTTTAAGAAAGTACAGTGTATTCAGCGAGGACTGCGCATGCTTCATTAGGCGGTGAAAAAAGCTGTTTCGTTTTTTAATTATACTTAAGGATCAATTTTTCTTATTTTATCAAAGTTATATATTGGAGAAACTTTTTCTATAAATAAAGTGGTGCGAAATAAAGGTGGGGCTAAAAATACTCCGGAATAAATTAAAATATTGGCATCTATGACATATATATGTTACTAATGTTTATATGCCTAATATTTCTTGCAGTTACTCTTCAATCGCCTGCTACAGTTCTTTGGACCTTTATTTATATTGAAATAAAGTTTAATTCATAAGTGAAATCTCGTTTTATTGGATGTTTTGAGGGGGACGGAATCGGGACCACATTTTTACTTTTGCTAAATATATGTAACATTTAAAACACAGTTTTTTGATTCGGTAAAATTTTTTTCATAGTCAATTCGACTATGTTTAGATGTTTGAGTATAGTTAGTAAATATAACATCCAAATTTGGTCTGTTTTCAGTGGAAATTACAGCTTCTAAGGGCCTAAATGGGACTGGGGGACGAAATTAGGGCACTTTACCTTATGTATCTCACATTCTGCTCAACATTTAAAAGGTTACTAATGCTTTTTTAACATTTAAGAACATTTATTCCCTTAAAAAGTGATATAGAAATGCAGCTTTAAAAATGAGTTAAAACATTTAATTTTTACTTGCTAATGATCTGTTCTTTAAAACAACATTTAGTGAAAATTTTGTAGCACTAAATATCTACTAATTTTTAGAAAGCGACAGGCATTTTCTCTAAAAAATATTATCATATTTATTGTGTATGTTTTCCAAAATCTACGCCATCGTTTAAAGAACAATAAGGAAAAAAAAAATTCCATCAGCAAAATTTAAAAATTGAATTCAGACAGTTAATATTTATTTACTTATTTATTTTCTTATAATTTCCTTCTTATTATAACATCCAATAAAAATTTGACAATACAACATTTTTAATAATAATAATAAAATAATTATAAGATAAAAAAAATTTATATACCATGTTTTTAAATAGCTTAAACTTCTCTTTAAAACGCATTAAAAAGCTCCAATAGGCAGGTAATGGATTTGGCGCCAAATTTGACAACTTTTTGCCATTGGCGACTTTTTTGGCGACTTATGGCGAGAAAATTCTTATCATCGATATTCCAAAGATGGACGTTCTAATGTGATTGGTTAAAGAGTTACCGGAAATTTGAATTTTAAAAAAAAAGTTGGTTTTAAAAATAAAATATTAATCCTTTCCGAACAACATATATTTGCATCATGAACTACATTAGCACTTTATCATTGTGTAGAAAATCTTTAAAATGATAACGACGTCAATTTTTGCCAAATGCATAATTTGACTTTTAACAATTTTTTAACGCTCACGTTTATTTAAATGTATTTATTTTTAGGTCGAAAGAAAATGAACTCGTAAATTTTTTTTGGCAACAATTAAATTATAGTTAATATTTTAATGGCTATTTTTATTGCAATTAGGAGCTTATCATTTTCACATTTTAATTAATTAAAAGAAAACTATTCGAAAATTCGAAAATCTGACTTCGAAGTATTGTGTTGTCACCGGGTTCTGAGCTACTGTGAAAGTTTCAAATGTCTAGCTACTCGGGAAGTTAGTTAAAAATCGATTGCAAGATTTGTCCCTGACAAACACACAAGAATCGAAGTTAATAAAAACATGGTAAAATAAAATTAAAAAAAAAAAAAAAAAAAAAAAAAAAGTAATATAACTTATTTGGGAATTCTTCTCGAGAATATACTTTGAAGAAAATATAAGAACATTTGTTTATCTTTTCCGAAATCTAAACCATCGCTTAATGAACAATAAGGAAAATATTCATATCATGCATCCTCATAATCGAAAAAGTAATGAAAGAAAGGTAATATAGTGATGAAGGCGGTGATTATGATCAAGATAAGAATTATTGTTTTTTTCATTTCTTTTGCACACGTATGTCCTGCAGCAGAAAATGCAAGACAGAAGGTATAGTGCAGTTATAATTAAAGTTTTCTCTATTTAGACCTACGTTGATCCTGTTCTAGTAGACTTTTTTTATTAAAAAATGATATATGCGTTATATGGGGTACGAAGAAAAAAAATTTGCAATATAAATTATTAATTCAAATTTCGACCGATAGGTAGCGTTTTTCATGGAATGTAGAAAAGAAGTCATACAAAACTGAACCATTTTAAAAAGCCAGTAGTCAATTCGAGTATTAATGATCAAGTTGTTTCATAGTCTCCTAAACTAGATGCCTGTCGTGTGGCTCGGAAGCTTGCAACAGTTCAAACGGTAGACAGCGCCACGTGATACAGATTGCGCGAAGTTTTTATTCAACTGTCACCAATAATTTTAAGAAGTCATATGTGATATATATATACCCAGCAAAACTTATACTGGTGGGCTCGTTTTGGCCTACTGCTGGCATCCTGCACTTGCCATCAGTTGCCGATTGCCCCATATAACTCCAGTAGCGGGCCGTTTGTGGCTGCCAGCTGTGATGGAAGCCTAAAGAAAAATGGTCGGTGGCCCAGAAGTGGCATAAACACAGTTGGCCTTATGCAGGCTATCACCACACGGCCAACATCATGTTTTTCATGTTGTGGCCGCAAATTATTAGGCCATAACCAATTTGTATGCATAGAGGGCGCTGTGATTCTTTTTCTGTTGATTTGAAATTCCCTCGCTGTCCGCCATTTCATACGAAGTTCTTGTTCGTTGTTGTTGTCTGCGGGTGCGAGATTGAAAATCTGGTATAAATAATATATGAGTAAGTAATTCAATTATTAATTTGTTTTTGTATTATTTTTTAAATACTATTTTTTTTAAATGTTTGACTCTAAAGCTATTGTTGTAACAAAAGGATTTCTAGAAATATATAACAAATATCCAGTTGACCCGTTTTAGTAAATTATGATAGCCGCTAACTATCCAGTATTTTATTATTGTTATTATTATTATTTATTGATTTTTTAATTTTTGACCAAAAAACTAGTATGATGTGGCACCACAAAACTTTCTTCTATATTTTTTATTATGCAAATTTGCGTAGTGCAAATAATTTGTTAAAATCATTTTCCTGAATGCATGCAAACGATTTTCATTTTAGAACAGTGTTTCTCAATAATAATAATAATAAAAATAATAAAATCAATTTTGTGCCAACTTCTGAAAAAATGCTTTCTTCTTCTTCTTGGTTTTTTTTTTTTTTTTTTTTTTAATAATTTATAACTTTGCTTTAATTTTCCACAAATTTAATTCAGTCATTTACTTGAAAGTTATTGATGAGTTTCTTTTGAAAAATACCAGCATTGAAAATTTATCCCCTCATGGGGAAGGGCGAGCGATTCTTCAACTTATACAAAAAAATTTTCCTAGTTTGTTGTTAGTTATTTAAATATTTATTTTTTAATTCATAATACAAATTAAAAAAATAATTATCATTTATTTGAAATCATTTATACTGTGTCATATTGAAAATTACGAAGAAGTAGGAATATAGAGCCATGTGTTGAGTGAATGATCCACAAATGTAATCGGGAACGATTTTAATCAAGTTTGGTTAAATAACAAATTTGGTTAAATTTTGTCCATTGGTTCGTGAGATACAGCGTCCACAATTTTTTTTATACACACTTACTGAGTGAAATTTTCTAAAAATGGTCAAATCGAGTTCAGGAATCTCAAAACCCTCCATCACAGAAAATAATTTTCATAAATAATAATTTTCAAATGTAATTTCTATAAACTATTATAGGAAACGAAAAAAAAAAAAAAAAAAGTGGTAGCCATAACAAACTGTTTTATTTTATTTATTTATTTATTATTATTTTTTAAATGCAAGTGAGAAAAAAAATTTCACTTTTACGAAACTGAAATACTTCCCCCCTCAATTTCCCGTAACGTATAAGAATATTTTTGAGCATCATTATTAAATGAACCACAAATATTTATTTTATCATTTTTGATCGGAACCATTTCTTATTGCATCTAGAAAATTTATGTTGATCTGTATTTTAGCGTTGTATAAAGATTTTTACGTGCGCTGATAAGAAATGTCTCTTTGACTGTAATGTATCCAAATTATTTTATGAATTTTTATACTGAAACCATTTGGGTTACCTGTACAATTTTTTATGTCAAGCGTCCTATAGTAAATCTCGAAAACCTGTATAACATATATGAGTTTTATGGAATTCTAAAAATATTTTTCAAATAGGTAATCGCGGATAAATTTATCAAATATTTACAGCTACAAAGACAAACGCACTCTCGTTTTTCTGCCTAATTCCGTTATCTCTTTACTCAACCAAACGATATATATATTTTTTTTTCAGTTGAAGAATCTGCTTTCCAAACCTAATGAAAATTAATTGGCACAGGTCAAATGCTGAATATTCGCTTAAAGTTCAAATAACGTCATCTGTATAAAACTGCAAAATCATCTTTCGGTATGGCACGTGTCGGAAAATTATTCACTCAAGGACTTTGAAGAAGTTGGAGAAAGAGTAAAGATCCCACTGGACTATCAACAACGCGAAAAAGTTCTTTGTGGCGGCCTGGTTAAGAGTGACAGCTGTGATAATTAATTTTAAATGAAGATAAACACAGAGAGAAAAAAAGGAAGCTGATTCATCTGCCCTGCTGTTTTAAAAAGAAGGGAAAAAAATTATCAACTGGGTACCATTTGATGTAGGAGAAAATAAAAATATTCAAGATTTTCTGGATACTTGAGAGTTATAATAAAAAAGCACCACAGAATTGGTGTTTAAAAGTAATAAGAGTAACCACAATAAAATGTAAGAGCTCGCAACAATCGTTTCGGATGGAAAGAAAACATGATCCTTCATCAGGCAAACGAAGTAGGCACGAGTGCGGCAAACAAAGCGCAAGCGTTACTGCCTCCGTTTTGTTTGCAAAATTTTATGGTGTTTATTCAAAGTATTGTACTTGAGAGTATACTCCAATTTCTTAAGAAATCGCACCCTCGGGCGGCGTAACCTAGTTATTAACTAAAAGGACGTTCGGAATGGAGATGTCCGTTTTCTTATTGCCGTAAATCAGAAAGTGACCTAAAATCCGGAAAAGTCCGAAATCCGGAAAGGCCACGGTCCGGACGATTCCGGATTTGAGATTTTGTACTGTAGTAATAAATAGAAAAATTTGTAAATAAACATAATCATTGCCCCCCCCTCCCCCCGGGAAAAAAAAAAGATGCATCAGATCTTTTAGATTGAAATAATAACACATCCCTTCGTGAGTTTAACAAAAAGCACGATTGCAGCAAATTACTTTTGCTGCACTCGTGCCCACTTTGTTTCGCCTGATGAAGGGTCATCGTGCTATTTCAACCGGAAACAATTGCTGCAATTTTTTATTATTTATTTATTATTATTATTTTTTTTTTTTAGTTTATGGTGTTTTTTACAATGCTCACTTTATAACAATTTTTGTTTCAATAATTTATAATTTTCACATGTAAAGTTACATTTATTTATATCAAATAGCGTAACAAAGTTAAACATATTGAAATTTGAACACTTAAAAAAAAAACATAATCTCCTTTATTCCAAAAAATGTAATATAGAGAAACATTTGCACTGAAAACAAAAAATTAAACTTTTATCATAAGGAAAATGGATCAACTGACTATTTCCTATATGCTGCACTAGAAATCCTGAATTTACAACCATAGTGTATGAATAAAATACTTGTAAATAGTATTTAAAAATGAATATGTACAAAATCAAATTAAATATTGGATGCATAGAAAAAACTGGCTGCTACTTCATCAGAAGAAAGAGAGAGGAAAACAAAAGAAAGAAAAAGAAAAAAAAAGCACGAATAAAATTAAGGGTATCACCAATAAAATAAATATATTAGCTATAACTAAATCACTGCTGGCCTATTAACGGCGCTCTTCACTTACCGTCTCCGGAAGTCCGAGGCAATGTTATTCTATGGGAAATTTTCTTTACAAATATCTTATTAACTAATACATATTTTTAAATTCTGCTTTCACATTCAGAAAATTCCCAACTGTTAAATTGACGGACTTTTTTAAAATGTATTTTTTTAATTTTTAATATTTTATTTTGAATTTGCAAAATGAAAAATTTCACACATTGAAAATTCGTATTTTGCAGCTTCAAAATAAAATATAAAAAAATAAAAAAATATATTTTTTAAAAAAGGTCCGTCAATTTAACAGTTGGGAATTTTCAGAATATGAAAACAGAATTTAAAAATATGTATTAGTTAATAAGTTATTTGTAAAGAAAATTTCCCATAGAATAACATTGGCTTCGGCTTCCGGCGACGATGAGTGAAGCGGGCCTTTAATGGGAAATATAAAGGACCAATGAAGACTGCCGGCAGTAATATAATTTTTTATGTTTGCCACAACTGGCCCACTGCAGGCTTCCAGCAATAACATAGAAAAATTATGTTTGCCATCAGGTAGCCCAACACTGGCCCACTAACAATTTCCAACCTAATGTCGGTTACCAACAGTGGCCCATTACCTATTTTCATCATACTGCTAGCTGCCAGCAGCGATCCATTCACTGGCCCACTAACTTATTTTTAACTTACTGCAGGCTGCCAACAGTGGATCGATTGAATATGGCCTACTGACGGCCGGCGTAACATATTCCCTGCGGCAACGTTAACTTTTGCCACCGACGGGCCAGCTGCAGCTACTGCTGGCAACCAGCACTTGGCCTCATGCTGGCCGTCACCTGAGGTTTTGCTGGGTATAAACGTTTTTCGATTCTATTCCCCGTTTATGTATAGCAAATCCCTCTTTAAAAAATCTTTGGTGGCTGTTGAATAAAAAAATCCGCAATCTTTATCAAGTGGCACTGTCTACCGCTTTAACTGTTGCCAAGTTTTCAAGCCACGCGACTAATTTGATAGTGAAATATACATAACTCATACAAAAAGCATTGTTAAACATTGTAAAAATGCCAATGGTCTGGTACATTTTAGATATTTTCAAAGAACAAATTAAACTTGATCAAAATATATAATGCACTACTTTTTAGGTATATAATGTATAAGTTAGAGACGCATAGAAATTTTTAAGAAAGTAATGTATTTAACGTATTTTTAAAATTTGAAACAAGTAATCCGGATTGGTGCATTTATTTGAAAGTTTAAAAAAATGTCGTATGTTTTTAGATGAAGGAAACATGATTATGGAAAAGAAGAACTTTGTATACGAACATCTTTAATTGTCTAACCAATCAGCCATTGTTTTAAGTCTAAATAACTATACACAGTTTTTTATGAAGTCGAAATGATAAATACAAAATGGAGAACGGAACCATTCTTTCTATAGTAGCTTTATATCAGTTTCTTTTGAATAGGAATGCACCAAATTTTACAAAATACTCATAACACCCGGAATAACAAAGATTCAGCCATACAGTATACTAGGTTTTAGAGACGTCACATCATATACATCGCAACGTCTCATTTTCATCACATCTCAGAGTGTCCGAAATCTCTGAGATATCGCTGTTGATTATCCCCGAGATCGTCCTTAGACATTCTGGTACGTGAATTCTAATTTTACGCATGCGCAGATATTTATATGATGTATCATAGATGTTGCAATATGATGTCTCCGAGTTTTGACATTTTCCCTGTACCTAGGATATTTCTGAGATCTTCCGCAAATGAATAAAACAAATGTGAAATATCGCAATGTCGTCGTGTGATGTTCTTGCTACGTTTTCGAGATTAAGCGTTTTATATAGGCACTACTTAAAATGCATTAAAAAGATATAGAAGAAAATGTTGAAACTCATATTGTACTAATTTTCATTTATGTTTATGACCTAGGACAAAGGTACAGCGAGGGAGGGGGGGGGGTCTATAATTCTGTTCTTGTCAAGAGTTCCGAAGTGAGCGATTACGATCATGGTCCTTCTATTTAATACAGTATAAGCTAATTTACTAGATTAAGAACTTGTTCTTCTACAAAAAAGGAACCAAAACAACTTTTAGAATGATTTAACATCTAATTGTACACAGCTGCAAATATCATTCTTAATTTTTAAAAGAAATTCAATGTTGGTTAAACTATAAATTTTCCAAGAAAATGTTTTAATTAATCTAATTCAATGAGGGCACATTGTGGCGAAAATAAGACAATGTTTGTTTACATCTTCAAAAATCTATGCCATCACTTAATGATCAATGAAGAAAAAATGATCACATCGTGTGATCACATAATCGGGAAAAAAAAAATTAATGAGGTAAAGAAAACATTAATGGAAATATCATAATAACGATCTTGGTTTCATTTCAGAAAATGCAAGACATTATTTTAATGACTTTTCCTTTCATTTCTTTTCGTTTTTATTTTTGTTTATTTTTTCAGACCATTTTCCTTTTGAAAAAGTCATCATATTGTTTTGCAAAAGTTCAGCTAATTATAGGCAAATCTATTTCCATTATTGCGCTCTGTTCGGCAGAGATTATTGGATTGCATTCAAAAGTTCGTACAGTCAATAAAACTTATACTATAAACATGAAAAAAAAAAAAATAAATAAATAACTTTATGTACTTAGTAATAATTTTCATTCTTAGGTGACATTGTGTGCATTTCGTAGCAAAAATATTCTGCATTATGTAAATGTTGACGTAAATTTTGCTAAGATTTAAGGAAAAAAAAATGTAGTTAAAATTATAGAAATAATTCAAATAGTATTTTATTTTCGTAAATTGATGTTCTGATCTTTATTTCATCTATAGTAGTACAAGAAGTAAACATTCCTATATCATTTTAGGAAATTCCGAAAGAATTTGATTTATTGTAGTATAAGAAGTAAATCTTCTTGTTTTACTAAATAAATCAAATTAATATAATTTCAAAAACAACTCCTGAAATAAAAGATTGGAAAACAGCAATATTTATATTAGTGAATAGCAAACTAACAGGAAAAGGTTACATGGCACAGAAGTGTGCAATTCCAAATATAACTGTAATTTTCTGTAATCATATATTGTAAATATATGTTATATTGCAAATACATATGTAGATAAGGACATAAATTGCATAGAATTTCAGAATATTATTTGCTGAACATAATAGTAGAGATTTCAATAATGTTAGTAGACATTTTCTGAATACTTAAACTAAAAATATAGGTTTCCAAACTATGCAATTTTGAAGTTGTGTTACGAAATTTTATTGGGATAAAATTAAGTACACTGTATGGTGAGTATAAATATTTGTAGACAAAATATAGGACTACTCAAACTACGTCGAAAAACTTTTAAACGGTGGTGTGAATAAAAATTTTCTGAACAAATTATTATTATTATTATTAAACTTAGTTTGAAAACACCATTTTATTTTTTATTTTCAAAACTTAAATCTTCAAATTTAATGAATTTACAAATAAATAAATAAATAAAAAAGCGCTTAAAATTTATTTGATTATATGATCGATAATCAGCTTAAAAGCGCCTTTTGCCACGATTTAAAAAAAAAAAAAAAAAAAGAAAACTTATGAAGTAAGTAAGTAATAATAATAATAATAAATGAATAAATAAATAAATAATAAAATGAGTGGGAGTAAAAACGTTCGATTCTAAAATATTCTAATTAAAAATTTTTGCGAATTTCTTAAGTTTAGGGGGGGGGGCATTCAAAAATCTACTAGAAAATAGAAGAACCACTTTAAAAAATAGGGGTGGGGGAGTAAGCTAGAAAGAAAGAAAGAGAAGATAACTGCAAATATTATATCTCTATTTCCTTAACATTTCACCGTTATAAAATTCATATCGAATAACCTTCAATATGCATTATTCGTAAAATATCAAAAATCGGAGAAGGAAATAACAAACAGAAGAAGCATCTTATCTGATAAAATAACACTGAATCTCTTGAAACATATTTAATTTCAGATTGAAGAACATATTCATTTCCGTTTTTTTTTTTTTTTTTTTTTTTTTTGTTTCACTGTTCCGTCGCGTCGTGTTTATATTGAAAGGGATAGAACAGGGAGGGTTTTGAATTCTTCGAGGGAGGTCGAACGGGATGTTGGGTAGTCACTTTTAATAATCTTTCTTCTCACTTTCACGCAGTGTGGGAGATATTTTGTACGCTTGCAGTCTTTTATACGCATTAGGATATTAAAGCTAGTAATCCAAACAGTTTCGTGGGTTTTATTTGAAAATACATGTGTATAAAAAATGCACATTTTATTTATACCCTAAGCATCGTAGGACCACCACAGATCAGAAGTGCAAAAAAATCCGCATGAAAATGTGCCCGAAACAGCATGGAAATAAACAATGAAATTGACACGAATAACATTAAACAGAAAATTGAGATAAGATTAATGTGTTGAAGCGAGGATGAAGGAAAGAACGTGAATAGGGCAATTTTAGTCTGCGAAGCCGAGTTCCCTCTGATTAAACTAATTTATTGAGACTTCATTCATATTACGTAAATATAAGTCGTACAGTCGGTAACAAAAGTGTCTGAACACTAGCAAAAATTCCTATGTAAAAAAAGTACACTTCATACCGTTTTGTTAAATAAATCCTTATCGAATCGTGTTCTTACACTGACTAAGAACAGGATTCGACAAGAATTTATTTAACAAAACCGTATGAAGTGTACTTTTTTTACATAGGAATTTTCGCTAGTGTTCGGACACTTTTGTTACCTACTGTATATATGAAATATAAAATCGTGTGTATAGGATGGCTCTCTTCTATACACGGAATTTGATTTATAACTTTAGAATTCACCATAAAAGCATAACACAAAAAATTTCTAACATATTGAATAATTAAAATGAAAATAAAATAATTATAGTTTTACTTAATATTCATATTATGCATGTAAGCTGAGTTAACTAATGTGTTGTGATTTTAGTCGTATTATGTAAATATAAAGTCGTATATAGAAAATATAAGTTGTATATATGAAATATAAGTTGTATATATGAAATGCAAGTTGTATATATGAAATATAAAATCGTGTGTATAAGATAGTTCTCTTCTAAACACGGAATTTGATTTATAACTTTAGAATTCATCAGTAAAAAGATAACGCAAAAACTTTCTAACACATTGAATAATTAAAACCAAAATAAAGTAATTGTAGTTTTATGTAATATTCATATTACGTAACCTGAGTTAACTAATTTGTTATGACTTTATTCGTATTATGTAAATATAAGTCGTATATATGAAATATAAAATCGTGTGTATAAAATGGTTCTCTTCTAAATACAGAATTTGATTTGTAACACTAGAATTCATCAGTAAATGCATAACGCAAAAACTTTCTAACATATTGAATAATTAAAGCCAAAATAAAATAATTATAGTTTTATATAATATTCATATTATGTAACAAATGTGGTGTGAATTTATATCAGGAAAGCTGAGATATAACTATCATGCAAAATACGAAAACATGACATAATAGCATAACTAATGGAGCAATATGCAACAAACTACAGTTCAGGCTAGATTTCTAGTGTTTGATGAAGTTTGGAAGTTTAATTCTGAATGTTTTGTTGTTAAACTAGTTCTTACAGCAGTAACAGATTCAAATAGTATAATCGTATAGATTTATTATTTATCTGATCACATCTCTCCTCATCGCTCTCTTTCCATGCCAAAGACAAAGAAAACTAGTATGTGGTGACCACAACGAAAATTCATGCAGTACAAATTATTTATTAAAAAGTATGACACTAAATCTCAAAAGAAAATGCTTTTTTTTTTTTTTTTTTTTTTTTTTTTTAAATCTTTCTTTTTTCTGTTGTTGTTGTTTGTTTGTTTGTTAAAGATGAAAAAAAAAATCCATAACTTTGTTTCCGTTATCATACATGTATAGTTCACCCTTTCGTTTTAAAGGTACTGACGTGTTCTTTTGAAAGACACCGCGATGGGAAATTTTAACCCCTCCCCGAAGAGAACTCCACACCCCTAGTACGTAGCGATTCTTATCCATACACGCATTTTTTTTTTTTTTTACTGTTGTTGTTATCAATAATTCTTATTAATTTCACATTCATTCGTTAAATATCCTTTTCATCATGCACTAAGAAAAAATTCTGTAACTGACATCTAGAATTTAAAGTGTTTCTCCAGTAAAAATAGTTCCATGCCCTCCTTCTAAATTCTATAGTCCCCTTTCAAAGCGAATTCTAGAAACCCCTATCAGAATTCTAGAGCGTTTGCCTATATTATCGAGATCAAACATATTTAAAAATCTCTGCAAATAAATGTGAATACAAGAGTCGAGTGTTAGCACCTATAATCTTGATTTATGACCCAATTCTAGAAAATCAAGCGAGAATTTCTCGCAATAGAAAGGATTCAGAATATTATCACACCATCTAGAAATTCTCGATCATTTCGTCTATTCAGCTAATTGGCGTACCTTATACGCATAGTTCGGTTATAGTCTAGGGATTTAGAAAAGGACCCCTTATTCGTTCTAGATGAAGGCGGTATATTCTTTTTCCTCAGTATGTATAATTATACGAAATTTTGTGCTTATGTTAAAAATTCTGAGAAAGTGGGATGACATCGCCACATGTTGAGCAGTTCATCTTCAAATATAATCATCATTAATTTAGGACAAAGTTCGAGGCATTTGTATTTTACTCTTACCTTATAACGTTCATTGCTTTTGCATTTAACATTCTTTTATGCAACGATTTTTCACCACTATTTTCCTTGTTATAAGCAATTTTTAAGCTTTTTTTTTTTTTTTTTTTCATTAGATAGGGCCAATACTACAAAGATTTACGAACAATATTTCAAAGGAAGTCAAATGCAGAGGTCACTATAAATTTCTTGGTGGACGCACGCGTGTAGTTGCTGCATTAATGATGCACTCCTACCTAAATTTTTTATCTAATAAAGGATAGTGCTATTGTTTTCACAGGCAACAACTGTTGAGAGTTTTTTGTAATTTATAGTGTTTACTTAAAAAGTTATAATAATTTATTAGATTAACTATTATCTGAATTAAATCAGATTATTATATACATTATTTCAAAAATCCTAATTTTTCATTTTAGATATTTATGATCAGCTATGTGTCTAATAGTAATTTTTGAATACAGTTTAGCAATTTTCGAAAGAAAATATGGAGTGAACTTTAAAGGGTTAAAATAACAAAGAGAGAGAGAGGGAGATTTGGTCATGAATAAGCCATTTGTAAATATAAGTAGAAAAATATTGAATATGCTTTTAGATTTTGATGCAATAAACGTTTAGTGACTAGCGTACTAAATTTCCTGCTTAAAATTTAAGGAGTTATTTAAATATGTAACTTTCTCGGATGAAACATGACAAATTCAACATTTTCTTAATTCATTTATGTATAAATTAAATTCAAAATTAAATTAGGTAATCTAAAATGTCTTAATGTCAACTAATAAGACAACACTGAACCTTTGAATGTAACGTACTGAATTTTCACAAACTAAAATCCTATAGTCTTACCAGTTATCTTAAAATAAGTCCTACAAATTATAAACCAAAATAATCAAAACCGTAATTACAAAAATAATTAAAAATATATACGTAACCGAACAAATAGTAAAGAAGTATATATATAAAACCTTGGGGTTTGCAATAAGCGTAATATATTTTATATAAGTGTAATTTCAAATTAACGAAAGAAAAATACAAATTTTAAAACATTAGAATTTAAAGTAACGTAATTTTATCAAAATTCACAAAACTTTTCATTATTACATTTTGAAACTTGCAATGTATTAACGTCAATCTTGTTAATCAGACATACATAATATTAATTAAAAGTAAACTAATTAAATTAATAAGGACATTAACCAATAAGTAGTGTGACGTCTAAGCAAGATTGAGATTCGTATAAAATATAAAAAATGCAACTAATTTTAAAAATACAAAATGCTTTTTTTTTTCTATTCCTTTAAATTATGAACATTAAAACATTAATCTCTTTATTAAGTTAGAAGGTATAATTCTTTGAACAATACCTTTTCTTCACTGTTAACTAGTTAATGATAAAACCCTCTTTTCGTCAATTAAATCGCATTAAAAAAGTGTTACAAAAGACTGAGCATTGTTAAAAGAAGATAATAAGAAACAAGTAAAAATTTTTAGCTAGGATTAGAAAAATTAACATTCAAAGTTGTAGATAAAAAAAAAAATCTATTGCACGGTTCACTAACTTATAATTCTAAACTTTAATAAAGTTGTAGTTATTTTATAATTGTTTTTTAATCAAATAAGAAAGGCTCTAACCTAATAAATCTTTTATTTATTTATTTATTATTTTTTTAATAATTAAACAAAAAAAATTTCGTATATTCAAGAGTAATTAATAACATTAACTTCAAAATATGTTTCTATTTAAATGTCAGATGAATTTGTTTAAAATATGATGTATTTATGTTTATATTATGTCTGTGTCTCACAAAAGACTGTAAAATCTAAGTAGAAATTAAAACTGGAATCATTTAAAGGAAATCAAATATGCAGTTTAATTATTATCGTTCAAAGAGACTTTTAAAGTAAAATAGTTTAACAATAAATCTATTGAAATACCGCAAAACATAAATAATATTATAAATTTTAAGTCATAGTTTCAAAGTACTAAAGTTTATTACTATTATTATTATTATTATTATTATTATTATTATTGTTGTTGTTATTGTTATTATTTTAATTAAAAAGAAAATACATTGTTTAAAATTAAAAAAAAAAAAAAAAATAGTAATAATTATAATGTAGCAGAATTTTAATAAGCATGTAAGCTATTAAGCATATTTGAAAGAAGTATGAATTAAGTTTTCATGTAAAATGAAATATTCAAACGGGAGAAAAGTGAATTTAAAACATGTGTTCACTTCCAATTTAAAAATACTATAATCGGATTAAAACAGAAAGGAATATTGAATTATTCTATGTAAAAGACTGAACAAATAGAAAACGTGCTTGTAATTATCAGACTTTGTTTGTAAAGAAAAGACTTCAAAAATGCAATAAATGGTGAAAAATTACATTAAATAATCTGGTGTGTCACTCACATGACTTTCTCTCATCCTGAAATTTAATACTATATATATAAGTTGGAGATTAAGAGGTAAGATAACGAGAACTGATATGTAAATTTATGTTAAAATAATTTAAATTAGGCTTCGGAAGAGATTTGTAAGACAACTAGTTCTGTGTGAGGGAGGTTACCGTCCTCCTCAACCCCCGTGTCATTATTACACATACATTTATATAAAATTTAAATCTGTTATTAAAATTAAAAGTTCACTTACAATTATTCACATAACTTTCATAAGCAACATTCCTTGAAACTTATCAGTCTTGATCAATCGTTTCCAGCAACAAACTTATATTAACTTGAAAATACAACTTTTTGATTTCCTAAAATTATTCGTTTTTAAGTTACTCTAAGAGATACAGACAAAGATCAAATGTTAAAAATTTGACTTCGGTAATCAGGAAGATTCCAAACGTGTAAATATACAAAAAAACAAGCGATGAATATAAAGCTTTATAACATATATTATTTACCATTTGTTTATGAGGAATACATTTCAGTTCATGAGCAACTTTAAAGGACATGATAAAATATTATAGTAAAGTACTTCCACTAACAATAAAAAAGAATGTTATCGCTTAAATATTTGCAGCCCTGTATATTTTTTGAAGATTATGTACAGACCAAATGGTGCACCTAAATATAATCCTATAGTAATCACACGGCACAACTTGAAATATACTTCCATCAATTTTCAGCTATTGTCGCACTATAATCTAGTTCTTTTGTGTAGCCCTGTAAATGAACAATGAATGATTTCCAAACCATATTCTATATGAGACATGTTTTTATGCATATAAAAAATATATATTCGTTTCATTTGTTTTAGTGCAGTCTACAGCTGTTAAACTCTAATTACCTGCAATTTCTCCCATAGACATGTATTTGAATTCTCTTGGGTGTCTCTGTACACGAACCATTTGCTTCATCTCAACGAAAAGCTTAGTGTAGCATCCCTATACCATACACATTTAGAATACCAAGTTTGGATTTTTTGCTACCATTTGTTCTTGGGATATGCGGATAACAGACAGACACAGAGACACACACATAGACAGACACACACACACAGGCAGACACACAGACTAACCGCTAAAAAATATGATTTTCGGATTCAAGAGGCCTCAAAACGTGTAAATATAACAAAAACTCGCTTTCGAAAATTTGACCCAAAAACAATACTTTCTCTACCTTATGAGTAAGAGAAAGTAAAATTATGTATGCAATTGTGTTGCATATTGGAAAAGAAATTCTGATTGACAGGCACGAATCTATGACTGATATACAATTTATTCTACATTTCTCAATATAAAGTAAAAAGTGTCTTAAATTCCAACATCCGCATGCTTTAGTTAATATATAGGTATAACGACGCATTAATTCTACTTAACGTATCAAACAAGTACATTTATCATAAATCATAATCAAATAACATTGATAAATTCAGAATATTATATCAAGGTAATTAATCAATATTCGATAAATTTTAATCAAATATTTACAAGGAAACGATAACTTGAAGCTGAAGAATTTTAAAGATAACAGACTTCAAAATATGCATGTAACTTATTTAATGTATTCAAACGAAATACAAATAAATTTTAATGTATAATGCAATATTCTAACGGAGATGGATCGAAAGAAATTAATTTAAAACACGTGCTCACTTCTAATTTAAAAAGCGAATGGAAAGAGAAATAGAATTTGAATCTATTCAATGCGGAAGGTAAAACAAATCAACTTACTTGTTTGAAATTATTATACTTTATTTAGACACAAACATTTCATGGAAACAAAAGTTTGCTGAAAAAAAAAAAAGGCATACATCGTTATTTGCAACAAATGTTTCGAATTCTCTTCGAAAAAAAAAAAAAAAAAAAAAAAAAAAATCTGTGATTATTCTTGAAAATAAAATGTACTTTATTTAAAATGTGCATGTAACCTATTAAATATATTCAAGAAAATTAATCTAAATGTTTCCATGAATAACTGAACATTCATTAGAACATGGATCGAAATATATTAAAGACGTGCTAACATTCAATAAAAAAAAAAGAAAAGAAAAGAAAAGAAAAAACTTTAAAACTATTTTTGTTTCCTAAATAAATAATCTGGTGTATAATCACACGACTTTCTCTTACCGTGAAATTTAATACTATAAATACAGGTTTGAGATTAAGAGGTAAGATAACGAGTACTGTCATGTAAACCTATGTTAAAACAATTCAAATTAGGTTTCGGAAGAGTTTTATATGATAATTAGTTCTCAATGAGGGGGGCTCCCATGTTTCATTACTGCACCTACATTTATATAGAATTTAAATCCGTTATTAAAATTAAAAGATAACTAAAAATTATTCAGACAACTTTCACACATAACATTCCTTGGAACTTATTAAGTCTTGATCAAACTTTTCCAGCAACAAATTTATGCTAATTTGAAAATACAGCTTTTGGATCTCCTGAAGTTATTCGTTTTTAAGTTATTCTAAGACACACAGACAAAGATCAAACGTTAAAAAACTTGAATTCGGTAATCAGGAAGCCTAAACCGTGTAAATATGCAAAAAACAAGCGATGAATATTTAGCTTAAAAAAAAATATTATTTATCATATGTCTATGAAGAATTCATTTCAGTTCCTGAGTAGCTTTCTTGGACATTGTAAAATATTATAGTAAAGCACTTCCACTAACAATAAAAAGGAATGTTATCACTTAAATATTTGCAGCCCTGTATTCTTTTGAAGATTATGTACAAACCCCATAGCGTACCTAAACATAATCCTGTAGTAATAATACACGTCACAACCTGAAATACACTTCCACCATTTTTCAAGTATTGTCGCATTATAATCCAGTTTTTTTTTTTGGGGTAAACGAACAGTGAATGATATCCCTAACATATTCCGCATGAGATATGCTTTTACGCATATGAAAAATATATATTAATTTCATTTGGTTTAGTGCAGTCTATAGACGTTAAACTCTACTTATCTGCAATCTCCCCCATAGACTTGATGCATATGAATTCCCTTGGGTGTCCCTGTACACGAACCATTTGTTTCAGCTCAACGAAAAAGCTTAGTGTAGCATCCCTATATGATATACATTTAGTATACCAAGTTTGAGCTTTCTGCTATCATTTGTTCTTGAGATATGCTGATAACAGACAAACACACACACACAGAGACAGATACACAAACACACAGATAGACACACACACACAGAACAACCAGTAAAAACATGATTTTTGGTTTCAGGGAACCTCAAAACGTGTAAATATAACAAAAACTCATTTTTGAAAATTTGACCTTAAAACAATTCTTTCGATACCTTATGGGTAAAAGAAAGTAAAATTATAAAATTCCGGGGGAAAAAAAAAAGTGAATTTAATTTAACTGGACTTGTTTCAATCTATTCTTCCATATAAAGGCATACAGTAACCGAGTTTCATTTCCTAACATTGTTTACTATATTCACTTCTTGAGATGTCTTTGGTATAGCTGCAGCATAGTTTTCGAGAGGAGACATAGGAAACAGTTCCTTGGCGACTTTTAATTTTTATTGTCATTTTGGCGATTAAATCAAATGGTTATCACAACTATTTTAGTAAAGATCTTGTCGAAAAATGTCCAAGCTACTTCGGTGCCAAATTTCAAATTTTTTCAAGGAGTTTTATACTGAAGCTGTACCATTTAATTAGCACGATTTTTCTCAATTTTATTTTATAAATTTATTAATTTTATTTTTTATTTTTTAAATTTAATTTTTTTTTTAATTTATTTAGAAAAAAAAAGTTTGCGCGTTCATTTTTTGACATAAAAAGAAATATATTTACTTATGTATTTATTTATTTTTGGCAACAGTGTTTTTTTATTTTTAATAAATTTAAAGTTATAATAGGGTTTTTATTTAATATCTTTTGAACTAATTATCTTATTAAATTAAAAATACGGCGTTAGCTAGAATTTGTGCTGATTAATAACTGTACAAGTTTTTGTTAGAATCTGGACAGATACAGTAACAAACTTTCACCTTTATAGATTTAGGATTAAGTGGATTAAAAAAGAAAGAAAACATACATTAATTCTATACAAAATGTTAAAATAATAATAATAATAATAATAATAATAATAATAATATAAAAAATTGTTTGGTATTATTATATTTTACTTACACAGAAAAATTTCATAGAAACAGAAATTTAGTAAATTGAAAAAAAAAAATCGTTATGTTTATATACTTGTTTACAACAAATGTTTCGATTTCTTTTTGTAAAAGAAATTATGATTGACACGCATGCAAATAAAATGTATTAATTTAAAAATATGCATGTAACTTTTTTAATATACTCAATTAAAGTACTAATTAAGTTTTCATGTGTAATGCAACATTTTATCAAACATAGATCGAAATAAGTATATTTAAAACGTATCCATTACAAAAAAAAAACTTAGTGGATTAAAAGAGAAAGAAAAAATGAATTTATTCAATACAATAGGTAAAACAAAGGTAAAACTTGTTTGGAATTATCATTTATTTAGATAGAATTTATTTAGAGAAAAATTCATAAAAACATAAGTGGGATAAATAGCTGAAAAAAAAATCTTTGTGTATAAATAATTGTTTTTGCAGCAAATATTTCAAATTCAGGTGAAAGAAATTATGATTGATGTACATGTGAATAAAAATGTATTTCAAAGTTTCATTTTGCAAAAATAATGAAATGTAAAAATATTTCACACGAAATTCTGAGAAAATTGAAATTTTGGATAGAATTATGAGACTTTACTTAGTGCTGCACTATAGAAGATATCACAGATACGAAAATTTAATTTACAAAGAAAAAAAAAAAAAAATATTGATACTTGAATAAATGTATTTGATAAAACTACTTAAGTTTTGGGGAAAATCTATATGTATTAGATAACTGAAAGATTTCATTTAAATAATAATAATAATAATAATATTAGGACAAAAGTAACTAACAAGGAAACATTTAAAAGGTGTCGTCTTTAAAAAATATTGAAAAAAAAAAAATATATATATATATATGATTCTACTCTTCATAAAACACCAGAAAGTGAAAAAATTATCGGCTGAAATGAATTACAGCGACCAAAAAAAATTATCAAAATTAAGCATATTTGGCGATTTCACACTGTTTAGCGATTGATTTTAAGTACTTGGCGGAGAAACAAAACACGGTTCTGTTCGTACACGGTAATCTCGGTGCTGGCGAACACATCACCTAACAGCGTTAAATCGCCAAAAATGCTTAATTTTTATAACTTTTTGTGGTCGCTGTAATTCATTTCAGCTGATATTTTTTTCCCTTTCTGGTGTTTTAGGAAGAATAGAATCACACATATTTTTTTTCCAATATTTGTTTTATGACGACACCTTTTGAATGTTTCCTTGTAAGTATTTTTACAAAAAAATAATTAAATAGATAAATTGTTCGTGAGCATAACAAAATATAAAATGTTAATTTATAATTTGTCTTTTAAAACTTTTTTCATGCATTACAAAAATTGTACATTTAGTTATAAAATTAATTAGAAACTAAAATGATAAAACTCTGTAAAATAAATGAACGTATCCTTCACATTAAAATTAGTGTTGATTATTGGTAAAGTTGAATTTGAATATTTAGAAAATTTTTAGTTTAATAATTAATTAAAGTTTTAGTGCAATATTATTTGTATTGTATATAAATATTAATTAATTAATTATAATTTATAAAATTAATATATATATATTTATTTCATTTTTAGTTACTTATTATTATTATTATTTTGTTGTTAAAATGCATGATTTTTTTTTTTTTTAATTAATGAACATTAATATTTAAAGATTCATAACAATATCAATAATAATAAGCACTTTAATTACAAAATATTTTCATTGTGTATTTATTGTTTGAACTGCAAATTTCGATTTAATTTATATATATACATATGTATATATAAGTACTATATTGATACTTACAGAATATATGCCGTTAATTACAAAATAAAACAATAATATTTTTGTTCAGTGTGTGACTGAGCACTATCAGTTGGCCCATGTGCTTTTCAGTTCCCCATATTATATTTGTTCTTACTAATTTTCACAATATATCATACTGCATTTATGATGTTAACAATGGACTCGACTGATTTATAGGCCCAAAAATATCTCATCCATTAGACTACCTTTCTTTTGCTTAGATTTGCCTCATTCTAGTTTGCTGCTTAATTTTATTTGTGCCAGTTTTCTTTATTTTTTTATTTTATTTTTCTTTCTTTATTTTTTTGTGAAGTTTTGTGATTTTTTTTTTTTTCTAAATGCAATAATTTTGATAAGGCAAATTTTTACAAATTATTGCCCTCCTCATACACGTTATAAGTTAAAAAAAAAAAAAAAAAAAAAAAAAGACAGAAAAGGGGAAAAAAAAATTACAAAATTTTAAAAGTGGTTAAATGTACAAAAATGTTTACTCCCAGTATCATAAACGATATTTTAAAACGAAGAAAACTGTTTTACTCCCAGTCTTGAGATAATATCTGTACAGACTAACAAACAAACAAACAGAAGAATTAAATAGCAAATTAACATACAAAACAACTAATCAATAATTTGACAAATCTACACATAAACACCACAACAATTTTGTGATTATTCAAACCTCAGAACGTGCATAAATGTTAAAATACTCGTGTCGAAAATTTTTACAAATTACAAAATTCCTCTTTGCTGTAGTATATTAGGGAACTAAAGGTATTCGTATAAAAAATTGTTTTGAGGAGAAAATCTACATTTAACAATATCTATCTAAACTCTTTAATGGTCTCACATAAAAATAATAATAATTAAATTAATAAATACTACTACTACTAATAATAATAATAATAAAATAAAAATTAAAGTCATGAACACATTTTTTTTTTTTTAAATCTAATTGAAGGAATATGCTAGATTTATTTAATAGTAGTACTTTACTATTCAACGTTATTTCCGATATCTATTACTTTCTTATATATATATATATATATATATATATATATATACAGTGAAACTTGAATAATTCGAACTTGTTTAATTCGAAATTTTGGATAATTCGAATATTTTACACGGCCCCTTGAATTTTGTATTAAAATAATGTTAAAAAATCGTGGATAATTCGAATTCTATTTTGGATAATTCGAATTTTTCATACGATTACCTTTAAAATATTATAGTAAAATTTGTTCCCGAGATTTTATTCATCTGAAGTGCATTATCAATTTTTATAGTCTTTTAAAAGAAAGATAAGGAAATACAATAGAAGCCCCTAGCTAGTGCACCAGAAGATATGGTGAATATGTATGAACTTAAAGGTTTTTGTGAATTGAAAGAAATGTGTAATGTAGAAGATTCCATTTTTGTATCAGGTCACATGCTATGACACAAAGATTCTACTTAAAAAAGAAATAAAAAATATTTGACTATTTCTTAAAAAGTGTTGAATAATTAAGCTCGTAAAAAATATTGATTTGGGGGGGGGGTGAAAGGGGTAATGTAGCGGTATTCTTAGATATAAAGTTTATGTATTAAATCTCTGATCGTAGAGTTTTAATTTTTTAATTTATCACTTTTTTTGAAAAAATAGTATATGTAATTCGAATTTTTAGATATTTCGAATTTTTTTCTGGTCCCTTCAACTTTGAATTATCCAAGTTCTACTGTATATACAGAAACACACAAACACACACACACACATACATATTATTATTATTATTGTTATTATTATTATTATTATTATTTGTTTGAAACTTTTCCTTAATTACACATTCGTAAATTTGCAATTTCTTATTATGCAAAACCTTATCATTCAATGTAGACTACAACAACCAGACACAGAATACTTTTTCAAAAATTCGTTTACGAAAAAAAAAAAAAAAAAAAAAAAACCAGTTGTTTCTTATTACATATTTATTTTTTTACATGTTTATAAACAAAAGCGTGCATGGCATTTTCTATTATCATGAAAAATGCTCAACCTAGAATATATCACTAGAGTATTGCTTATTAATTATGCACACATTACACAAAAATTAAACAGAACTGGAATTGCAACAACATTCTTGATTAGTAAACTGTCTATAAACATTACATTTAGACCGAAGACAATAATTAAACATGAGAAATAATCTTCAGAGAAACGCTTTAATCTATATATCAGGTATATAATTTACATATATAATTCAAAGTTCAATTTAACGTTTCCCCACACAATTCAATGTTGAATGTAGCGTCTAATATACATCACAAGTTACTCGTGCATATACTATTTCATATATTTTATGCTGGTAGACAGTGTATCCAGTGTTCTCGGAATAAATATAAACGCAAAATTTAATTAAATGATTTGGTAAAAGGTTTAAAAAATAAATAAATAAATGAAACTTTATGTAAACATTTGTTTTCTGTCGATTTTTAGTCGCCAAGCTGATTAAAATGTAAAAGAATATGAAATTATTTCAATCGAAGTGTTAAAAATTTTAAGAGGTAATTGGAATTCTCAATTTTTTTTGCTTTTTTTTTTTTTATTCAAAAAAAAAAAAAAAAAAAAAAAAACATAGAAACATGCGTTAAAATAATATTATAGTTTTAAAAAATTAAAGAACACGCTTTTATAGAAATGTGAACTAAAAAACACAAAATATCTATCTTAGTATCAAAATGCTGGGTAGGGTAAGAGAAAATCGTGTGAGTGACACACATATTTACATACATTTAAATCTTTAATTAAAATAATTTAGAATTAAACAAAAACCATTTTTAAAAAATCTCCCCTGACTGGGATCGAACGCTAGACCTTTAGGTTCGTAGCGCGGAGCTATACCTCAACGCCACGGTGTTCACGTAGGGGAAGTCTTTTTTTTTTTTACAATATAGATTTTTTGTTCGCTCCCAGAGCGGTTACAAACATGCAAACATACATACATACATACATACAGGTGAAGCTAATAAAAGCGTGTTAAAAATTTGTTGACTTCGCAAATAAATATTTTTATTACAAAACTTAACAGAAACAAAGATTTAAATGTAAATGTAAAGAATCAAAACTTTTACTTTGACATTTTATTTTAAAAATAGCTTTATCTTCTGTAATTTTCTGAAAACACTAGAATGTTGTTGTCATCACAAAATGTTCTTTTGTAATATTCTAAATAAGGGCATCACTTGCTGTTTAACGTGCATAAAATTTTAATACTAGTTTTTCACTATAAAGATTTTACATATGAAGATTGGTGAAATTTTAATCAATAGATGCTTAGATGTAGTCATGTAGAAAATCACAGAAGGTTAGCAGCGCCACTTATCAGCCAATATACTCTAAAATTCGATCATAATACTGTTTCATAATAGCCCTCTTATATACCAAGTTTTTTGCAATTACATGCAATAGAACTCGAGGTATTATAGCCTTCCCACTCACGGAGAAAATTGTTGCATATCAGCACCATCCAACGACCGATATGCATCCAAATTGAACGGAACTTATGGCCTTTATATTATTTTTCTACTTTATATTTACGATCAAATTCTTTTTTTTTTTTTTTTTTTTTTTTTTTTTTTTAGTGATTTGCATCAGCTCTAATTTGAAGACATATTTTCTATGTAAAACGTAATCAATTTCAATTAATTGATATTGACTATTTCTTTTATTTTAAAGTGGATTCATTACTCACTATTTTGTACAGTACAGATAAAAAAAAAAGAAAGTATAAGATTCAGAAAATTGCACTGAATTGTGTATGTAAAATGTAATTGTGAGAAAATACATTGATTACATTGTTCGTTCATGTTAACTGGTAGGTGATGCTATTACATACAATTTTGTAGAAGAAAGTGTTGGATTCGCGAAAATTTAAAACTTCCAGTTTTCGATGATTTTACTCGTTTTGAGATGCCTAAACTTGATTTAACCAAACTGATTATTTTTCTCCGTGTGTATGATGTATTGACAATCTTTTGCATCTCATGAAATAATGAACGGAATCTAAGCCGCATAATGGATTAAACCTTGATTTAAATTGTTGCTCATTTGCTTTTGGTATATATTACCCTTTAGGTGGCACTACTACAGATTTCATAAAAAACTACGCTGAATTAATTTGGGTGCATATCCCACTGAAGGTGGCGCTGGTATGCTTTAATTAATTTACATATACGAAAAGACTATATCTCAGCTTCTGTGTTATACATATTCAACAAACTAACTTGCTATGTATTTTATTTATTTTATTATTATTAATTTTTAGGATAGAGTCTAAAACATTGTTTACACGGAAACTTTGAATTTCTTTTTATTCTGTATTTATTATTTAAATGCTTACTCAAAATATTAGTCGAGTTTCAACCACTAAGAGATATTAGCATTTACAGTTGAGACTACTAAATGGAGATACCATATAATTAAGTAGACAAACTGAAAGGGGAAAAAAGTGTATAGAAACACACAATGTATTTTTATTTTTCAATTGAAACACTAAGCGGATTAAAATCCAAATATTAAATTATGTATGCGAAGCATATAAATTGAAAATTCGTTTAGAGTCATCCAGTATTATGTACAGAATCGAAAAACACATCATAGAATAATAAAATTTATTAATGCTAATATAATATTTATATTTTTGAATAAATAATTTTGTTGGAAATCTAGTAAAGCAACAATTTATGAATGTAACGTATTAAATAAATTGTAGCCGAAAATAATTTTGTTACATTTTCTCTATGACAAAATATTAGTCTGCAAACTCAGTTATATTGGAAAAGGTTAGATATTAAAAGGAATATTATTTTTTATATACATTTTTTAATAGTATATATTTCTTTATACAATTGAGAAAGTAAAATAAGGAAATGTAAACGACTTTATTATTTATTATGTATTAATATCGGATTATAAATGTGCTTGACATTGTTGTAAATTAATGAAAGAAACAAAAAGTCTATTTTTTCTTTTTAATGTAATAGATATAAAATTCTATATAAAACAGAATTTTTTAACATTAATTTAGTATGATAAGCACTCTTTTTTGTCTATTCTTTCGTTCAAATATATGTGTTAACTGTATTGCGTTACTTAGCAGCAGTTATGATACCAATTTCTTAAAATCTCTTTGAGACAGCCTGGCAACATTTTAAATTTTTATTGTCATTTTGGCGATGAATTAAAATGGCTATCACAGTTGCATAAGTAAAGACCTTGTCGAGAAACTTTCGAGCTACTTCGGGGCCAAATTTTAAATATTTCACACGATTTTTCTCAATTTTATTTTAAATATATTTGTTAGCTTGAGGCGAGAGGTGAAACAGGAAGAATTTTTTTTAATTGGTCTAAATATATAAAAAGGGTTTAAAAAAATCTTTTCCCTCAGTTTATATAAAAGAAAATTGTTACACGTTATTTATTTATTTATTTATTTCGAGGTAAGAATAAATATATTTTATGTCAAAAAATATATGTATAAATCCTTTTTTTTTTTTTTTTTTTTTTTTTTTTTTGAGGGGGGGGGGGGGGGGACTACTAATTTTTCCGTCTTTTTTGGGGACAACTAATTTTTCCGTCTTTTTTTTTTTTTTTTTTTTTTTTAAATACAAAATGCATTTATTGATTTAAACTGTTTCGATTAAATGTTCGTGGGTTGTGATTGAGATTTGTTTCGTTTTGATTAATAAAACATACATGGTACTTCATATTAGAAATTTAGTTATATGCATATTGTTTTAATTCTAAATATAAATTTGATTAAGTGCATTGTAAGAAAAATATTTTAGAAATTTATCAGAAAATCTATTTGTAATTCAGCTATAAAGATTTTAATGACATTTTTAACGATGATGATTATTATGTAATGTAAAAATTTAGCTTTCGTTGTTATCAATTTATTAAAATGACTTTATGAAAACATTAATCACAATAATGATTTGAAATAAATTAAATTAAAAATTTATTAACAAACTTTTTGTTTGTCTTTTAAACTAAACTTTATTTATTATCTTGCAAGAAAGTAAAAAAAAAAAAAAAAAAAAAGAAGAAGAAGAAGAAAAATCATCACTATTGATGTAAAAATTGCTTGCTATCAAAGTATCAGTGTAGTTTACATGATCAACAATTTTTGCTTTAAACATGGAAATAAAAATTAGTTGTATAGATTTCTTTTTTGAAACGAATGTGCTCGCAAATTTCTGGCAAATTTTGCAAGGAATTTTTTACGTTTTTATACAATGTACAGAAAATTATTAGATTTCATTAAATCATCATCACTGTAAAAAAAAATTTCTAAAATAGGTAAAATTTTTTAAGATATTTGGGTAAAGGTATGTTCCAATTTGGAAAGTTCGGTTTATAAAAAAATCTTGTATAAAAATATTCCAAAATGGGTCAGAAAATCTATCTATTTTGAGTTTACAAACTGGTTATGTATGGTTCACTAACTTATTTTATATTTTTGTCTATAATATATAAAGACGTTGTAGAAAATATTGTATCACTCACCTCTTATTAAAAAAAAAAATCTGGAGTGACTCCACTCGACTTTCCGAACATTGAGTAACTAACAGTTTTGTAGATAAAATAAAGAAAGAGGAGTTGCTAAACAAACAAAAAAGAGAAAACCATAACAGAGTGTTTGAGTATTTTTCTCCATATATCACACTAGGTTTTATTTAACGCTACTGAACTTTGAGCCCTTAGATCATAATGATAAAGAATTTTTCGTTGTGTCCCTGTAAAAAATCTATAAATGCTAGATTCACCAAAATGCTTATAGTTAGTGCAACAGTGATTTATAATATTCATACAAATTTGCAGCTCAATTGAATAATGCGTTTAGATGCTATCGCTTGTCTCATAGGCCATAAAGATAAAGAATTTTTCTTTGTGTCCCTGTAAAAAAACTGTAAGTCCTAGATTCACCAAAATCTATACCGTTGGTTCAAATGTGACCTATAACATGTGTACAAATTCTTTGATGAGATTAATAAGGCGTTTAGACGCTATCACACTTTTAAAAATTGGGCAAAGAATTTTTCTTTGTGTCCCTGTAAAAAAACTATAAGTGCTAGATTCTCCAAAATCTATACAGATTGAGTATCTGTGACCTATAATATGTATATAAAGTTTTTGCTCAATTGAACAAGGCGTTTAGATGCTATCGCACTTTTAAGATTTTGGTCCCTTGGCCATAATGATAAAGAATTTTTCTTTGTGTCCCTGTAAAAAAACTATAAGTGCTAGATTCACCAAAATCTATAGGGTTCGTACTATGGTGACTTACAATATACGTACCAACTTTCAGCTTATTCGAACAAAGCGTTTAGACGCTAGCGTGTTCACTCACAGACATACACACATACATACACACATACATACACACATACATACACACACACATACATACATCATCGTAAAAATAGTGAAAACGGACTCGTTGGACCTCGAAACGTATAGAAACATCAAAATCTCGAATTCGGATTTTTGACATGATTACAATACTTTCCTCACTATAGTGTTCGGAAAGTAAAAAAAAAAAAAAAATCTAACATGCGTAGATGATCTAAACAAAATGTAAACATTTCGTATGTATACGTACGTACACTGCAAAAAAATCTACATTTAATAAATCCCACGCAGCCAATTTAGCGCGCTACCTCTGAACACAGACGAAAAATTTTCTACATAATGCAACGTTCCAGAGACAGGGAACTAAACAAATTCAAAACATATGTTCACTTTCTTTAAACCTCCTAAGCGGATTAAAAGAAAAAAAAAATTGAAATTATTTCGAACGGAGCGTGGAACAAATGAAATCTTTATTTAGTAATGCATCAAAGGAGTGTTTCTAGTTATAAGCAGATGCCTAATAAATGCTATTGGAATATATGCGTTCTTCAATAAATAATTTTATTATAAATTATTGTTTCGAATTTTTAATATATTTGAAAAATATATGTATAATTTTGGATTGAAATGGGTTTGTATTCAAAGTAATGGTAATAAAAGTATTGGGTTGTTCAGAAAGTAATTTCGTTTTTTCCTTTGAAAATGAAAGACGATTTTCTTATATTGTATAAATATTTTATTGAATTATATATTCTCCACTTTGATCAGTTTCTTAGCGATCTCACGAGTTACTATTTGGCAGCTTTCATAAATCAATACTTTATTTTGTCTTCATTAGCATAAACTGGTTTTCCAGAACGTAATGTATCTTCAACGTCAAAATTGCCGGAACAAAATTTGGTAAACCAGTTTTGACACAGGCGTTCTTTAAATAAATTTTCTTTATACACATCGTATATTTTTTCCTTGTTTGAACAGCAGTTTCGCCTTTTTGATAGCAAAAACAAAATATGCCGAAAATGTCGCTTTCGATTTTTGTTATTTGATAGGGCACCAATCAAAACCTATTGAGCAGAATAAAACGAACTTTTTCACAAGCAAGCCTTGCTATATCAGCTGTCACAATATATAATGGTAATGCAGCTTAATTGTGAAGACGGTGTGAAAAAAAATAAGTTCTCTGCTGAGAAAGACGAAATTACTTTCCGAACAACCCAATAATAATGTGCTTGTGGGAAAAATATTATTTTGTAACAATTTAATCAGAAATGAAATTGTAAAGATTTTGTTCAAAACTTTGTTTTAGATTTTTATATAAAAAGGACAAATTCATTTTCCTAGAAAAGTTGAAAACTGAAAAATTTGTGGTGAAGTACATTTTAAACTATAACTAAAATGTATTGTAATGTAGGTCTAAGTTTTAAAATAAGTTTAAACGACACAACAATTAAAATAATAGGTGTGACACTCACACTTCTTTCTATTACATGCTCGCTTTAGAAATTGTTTTACTTGGTGTGATAGGTGAAAGGGACGATCACCCACCTCAACCCGTTGTTTTAATATTACACCTAAATCCATAAAACATTCAAGACTATTATTATTGTATTTAAAAGTATATTTCAAATTATTCAGTTAACTTTTACCCACACGATTTCAAACTTACTGATCATAGTCAAACATTTCAATGCATTTGCTTAATTTTTGGTAGCCCTGTATATTGTTTATAAATTGCATACGACTTAACAGCAAGGACAAACTTGAGATGTTCTTCACACAATTTCTAAAGAGTGCTGTATATTTCTAGGTGAACATACACTGAGAAAAAACCATGTGACTGACATCTAGAATCTAAATTATGTCTCCAGTAAATACAGTTCCATGTCATCCTTATAAATTCTAGTCCCATTTTCTAGCGAGTTCTAAAAATTCCTGTTAGAATTCTAGACCATTTTCCTATATCATGGTGGGGGTCAATCTCATTTAAAAATCTCTGTAAATAAATGGAAACACAAAAGGCGAGTTTTAGTAACTAATTTGGTTTTATAATCCAATTCTAGGAAACCAATTATGAGAATTTCTTGCAATATAAAGGATTAGAAATACAGTAACCACCGCTTAATAAATTCACTGGTTAATAAAATCAGCCGCTTAATCTGATCAAATAGCCAGGACCGGAATCAAATCAATACAAACTACTTTTAAAATCGCCGCTTAATAAAATCAGTACCGTCGGTTAATAAACTCAAAAAAAAAATTTTTTTTCAGCAGCAAAAATGTCATTTATGCACGCTAAATAATTTTTTTTTTTTTTTTTTTTTTGAGATAAAAAGGAAAATGAAACACATCCATCAATATCTCTATTATCTCTCTTGGTTGAAAGTTTTACAGTTTCAGCAGAGTTACAAATTAAGCACGCCCACCACTTGTCTCAGTGACAATTTCAAGGAACGTATTCTTAAAAATGTGGTAATAAGTTACAAATTTAATTTCTTTCGCAAGTGATGATTTTTTTTTTAGTTTTTAATTAACAAATAATTTCTAATTCTTATTTTGAAATAATTATGAAGCAAGAGTTTTAAACGAAATGATTTTAAATTTAAAAGAAAAGCATGAACTTTCGGCAAAGTAATAATCATTTTCGTCAAAGAAAAACGCATCGGAATTTTGAATGTGTTTAATTTACTTATTTTGAAGGAACAATTAATCAATTATCTTTCAAATATTAATTCATATTATGTATTTATTCTATTATTCCATGCATTTTGAAATTTATTTTGAAATTCAGGAAAATAATACCTTTTTCTTGAGTACAGTAACACTCGCTGGATATAAAAATCAGCCGCTTAATAAAATCAATTTGGCTCAGGACGAATATGATTTTAATAAGCGGCGAGTACTGCATTCATAATATTCATAATATTGTTTCACCATCTAGAAAAGTGTAGTCTAGAAATTCTCGATCATTTCGTCTATACAGGTTATTTGTTTACCTTACACGCATAGCTTGGAAATCTATATTTCTACTTTAGGGATTCAGAAAACGGCTACTTATTCGTTCTAGATGAAAGCGGTATTTTTTTTATCTCTTTTTTTTTAGTAGCTCTGCAAACGAATGGTGAATGATTTTCATGTTTTATGTGAAACATACTTTTGCGCGGATGCTCTAACTATTCCTCTACCCTGTAGACGTCTAACCAGCACTATTTTGTTATGAAAATTTTTAACCGAATTGTGCTGTAATTAACCCTTTAACACTCGAATTATTTCTCGTAAATATATTTTGGTGGCTAATCAAACAACATTAATTTTGTTAAATCGTCTAAATTTTTTGTTATAAAAAACACAAATTACTTTGTTACTTCAACCAAACAGTCGGGGTGATTCAACCAATATTTGTTTGGATCAACAAAATTAATTTGTTGATTTAAACAAACAGTAGTGGTGATTCAACCAATATTTGTTTAAATCAACAAAATTACTTTGTTGATTCAGCATATCGCCCGTTTCTTTGGCTGATTACAGGGAGGGATTTATGACGTAGCTTATCAAACTGACAACTGAAAATTACTCTTCTTTTAACTATATCATTCTGGTCATTCGACGCAAGTTTTTTACTATGTAGGGTTAAAAATTATAAAATGGGAATGCTCATTTACGAAATTATAATTAATAACAAATACTTTAACAGTTTTCGAGATTGTCTATATTGTGGATGTGAAGAAACGGGGAAAAAAAGTTAAAAATACGTGAAAATAAAAAAACCTCACAACCACAAATGTGTGAAGAAAAACAATTAACTCCAGTCACAAAATGCAAGAAAAATAGTCAAAATAAAGAAAACGAACAGAGGGAAGATTGGGCACAGGGCCCTGGGGGGACGAAGGTTATGTTTTGCCCAATATCAACTACAGGGATGAAAGACTTCCGCTTTTTTTTTTTTTTCTCATCAGTAATTCCCTACAAAAATTTTTACCCTACAAAATCACAAATATAACTGTAAACATAAGATGACAATTTCTGTTCAGAAATATTGGTGGCAATAAAAGTGGAACTCTTTCATCCCTGCAACCATGACTAAAAAGAGAGAGAGAATAAAATTATACTTTAAAAAAAATAAAGAACACGCTTTTATTGAAATGTGAACTAAAAGGCCCAAAATATCTATCTTTATAGTGTTAAAATGCAGGGTAAGAAACAATCGTGTCAGTGACACACCATAATATGTACATCTTTAATAAAATCAAGTAATATAAATAATTTAGAATTAAACAAAAACCATTTTAAAAAAACCCTGACTGGGCTCGAACGTTAGACCTTTAGGTTCGTAGCCCGGAGCTTTACCTCACAGCAACAGCGTTCACATAGGGAAGGTCTTTTTTTACAATATAGTTTTTTTGTTTGCTCCCAGAGCGATTACAAACATACGTACAAACATACATACAGATGAAGCTAATAAAAGCGTGTTAAAAAAAAAAAAAAAATCCGAGAAAACACAAATATTCTATTCGATATTTCATCAAATGACTATAAATAAGACTCTGATCGTTAATTGGATAGTGTTGATGAAATTATTTTGCAGTAAATAATAGGTCTAGACAGATATCGAACGCATGGTCCAAATGGAACAGCATTAGAGATTTTTACAAAGAATTTATCTTTAATTAGTGACCTGGAAACTTTTCATTTTTGATAAAAATAATTTTAATTTCCTTTTAAAATATGTTATAAACATTTGGTTCATAATACAAATTTTAATTATTTCCAAAATTTTTAAATTTTTTATCGAAATATAAACTTTATCGCCTTTAATTGCAATAGAATTGACGTCAAAGAGATTTATTTAAATTTATATGTAGTCAAATAACGAAATCTTAATTATAGTGAATAGAATGTTTGGGAGAAACAAAATTTTAGAAATTTAATTGAATATTTCAAAACACTGTTGTTAGTGCTTTTTTTTTCTATGTGCGTAACAAAATAATTTAAAAAGAGGTATGAAAAAAAAAAAAAAAAAAAAAAAAAAAAAAGAAGAAACATGAAATATTAAATTAAAGCATCTTAAAGAAAAACAGTTTTGAAATTCATAGGGTGGGTAAAAAATGTATTAAACAAAGACATCATAATTAAAAATCAAATCAAATGGAATAGATTTATTTACCGGTTACTGTTTATTTACTGGTTTTAAAATTCTCAAGTTTGATTCAATTAACCAATATGCAATCCCCGAATCAAACAAATTCTGAAAATTTAATTAAAATAAAAAGAATATTGTTTCTAGATTTCAAAACGAAATATTATATAATAATAAAAAAGTAGATAGAAAGTAGATAAATTATAAAAAAGTTTAAAGAATTATTAAATTAGCATATATTTTGAAAAACAAATTCAAAATAGTTGCAATAACTTTCTACCCTTTTTTTCTTTATATAAAATAAATAAATAACTTAATACTTTTTTTTTTTTAGTTTGAGTAAATAGGCAAAAAAAAGTTATAAACACTGAGAAAAAATTCTGTAACTGACATCCTAGAATCTACATTGTGGCTCTAGAAAATATAGTTCCATGCCATCCTTATAAATTCTAGTCCCCTTGGAAAGCGAGTTCTAGAAGCCCCTATTAGAATTCTAGAGCGTTTGCCTACATTCTCGAGGGCAAAGTTATTTAAAAATCTTTGCAAATAAATGAAACTACAAGAGGCGGGTTTCTGCGAGACTTTCTCGCAATATAAATGATCCAGAATATTTAGAGTATTCAGAATATTGCTTCACCATCTAGAAATGTGTACACTAGAAATTCTCGATATTCAGTTTATTGGCGTGACTTATGCACATAGCTCGGAAATCTATATTTCTAGTTAAGGAATTTAGAAAATGGCCAGTTATTCCTACTAGAGAAAGACGGTATATTTTTTTTTCTCAGTGAACATTCATAAAACATTACTGAAAATAAAATTTTGTTCTTGAAAAATGAAAGAAAAAGAAATTACAAGTGAAAGCTATTTTAGCAAAATAAATTCTCTATTTTTTAAACATAAAATTATTTGATTTTCCCTGCATATTTTTTTTTTAATTTATAAACATATATGAAAAATGTAATTTTGAACTTAATGTGGAAAATTTCTAATTTGTATTAAAATCTAATTTGTATTATCTTCGTATATATAATCAGAAAAGATTCGATTATTTATTTATATTTATCTGCATCCACAAAAGTGAAGTAGCTAAATTGAATTATAATGCGATAGAACGTTTTAGTCAAACACATTTTAAGGTACTATTTTGAGTTTTTTTTTTTTTTAAACATTATTCATAATATGAAAAAACACCCATTAAAAAAATAAATAACAATTACGTTATTACCATTCCAAAATTTTATTCTGCAACATTCTATATAACAGTATAATCTACCGAACAAAATGCACTGAAATTTAATCAACAAAGATAGCGGTACTTGTATTCTGAGATAGGGTAGGTGCTCCAGTGATTGGCATGCTCCAGTAATTGACATCTATCCCAAAATAATTAATAAATAATAAAAATAATAAAATCATTTTTTTACGTATAGGAAAATTTAACATTTTATGTCAAACACTGGAGCATAGGGTGCTAATGAGTGGTAAAATGAATAACTAGCGGTGTCAAATACAGGAACATAGGGTGCCAATTACTAATAAAAGGAAAAACTGGCAGTGTCAATTACTGGAACATTGAGTGGGTGTCAAATAAAAATTCATAAAAAAATAACTGTTATCAAGTATATATATTTTAACATATATGGGGTTCTGAATGTCTTTCATGCCATATGTATTAACTTAAGATTTCCAAAAAAATTGTCTGATGACTAGAACATTAAAAACATCAGATATTGCTCTAAAAGTGTTAATCACTGGTGCATTTACCCTATATCAAAACTGAATAGGTACATATATTTTTTCATAACACCTATCTCACACATCAAGTTTAGTTTGTTTATATATTACAGAAGCTGCGGTATAACTTAACAACAGAGAAAATTACAATAAATTAGCTTAATCTAGAGAACGATATGCAGCCAAATTAAATCAGCATAACTGTTCATAATGCTCATCTCACATACAGTCGAACCTCGTTAACGTGAGCTACTTTTAACATGAACTGTTTCTACACTCCCTGTCAAAATGAAGATTAGTTTAATTATATGAAAATTATTTACTGGTAACATGAACTACTGATAACATGAACAGATTTTTTATTTCACTAGAGATTCACGTTAACGAGGTTCGACTGTAGTAAGTTTGATGCACTTACATGCTACAGAAACTAAGATTTATTTAAATATAAGCGGGATAAATTGCAGCACAGCATCATCACCTATCTACCTGTATGCAAATTGAATCAGCACACTTTTCCATAATGGCTCTGTCATATATCAAGTTATATACATTTATACACAATAGAAACTGAGATATAGTCTTTCCATAATTGATAGAAATAGCATCTGAGCAGAGCCATCTGCTTGGCGATAGTTACTAAAATCTAATCAAAACCAATTTAATCAAAATTAAACCAATTATAAAGTTTTGTAGAATGTTGCCCATTATTTTATAAGATAACAGCGCCCAGAAAATTTTGATTTCACACAAATAGACAGGCATATAGGCAGTTTCTAAAATCGCCAAATCATTATTCGAGGAACCTCAAAATGTGTAAATCAATAAAAAACATAAAGTGAAAATTTTCACAAATGAAATATCTTCTTCTTCCATATCTATATTAATAAAATCAGAGTTTTGTCTGTAAATTTGTCGGAATCGAAAAATTTTGTGATATCTTCACGTTTCACACCCCATGAAAGCCGAAAATGACTTCAGAAAATTTTGCCTGTGTGTGTGTGTGTGTGTGTCATCGTGTCCGTCGCTTTTTTTGTCCGGGCATCACTTGAGAACGGCAGGACGGAATGCAACGGCGCTTGGCAGGGATTTAGGTCTTCGCCCAACTTAAAATTATATCTATCAACTTTTCAGAAATTCCCCCCCGTTCCCCCCTGGGGGGTAAAAGATTAAAACACGTTTGCCCGGGCATCACTCGAGAACGGCTGGACGGAATTCAACGGCGCTTGGCAGAAACTTAGGTCTTCACCCAACTTAAAATTATATCTATAGAAATTTTTAAAATTCTGATTAGTGTTTAAATTGTGGGTAAAAAACGCCTGCGCATGCGCCATAAATATTTTTTCACTAAAACGCTTTGAATCTTTATTAATAAAATCAGAGTTTTGTCTGTAAATTTGTCGGAATCGAAAAATTTTGCGATATCTTCACGTTTTACACCCCATGAAAGCCGAAAATGACTTCAGAAAATTTTGCCTGTGTGTGTGTGTGTGTGTGTGTGTGTGTGTGTGTGTGTCATCGTGTCCGAATGTCGCTTTTTTTGTCCGGGCATCACTTGAGAACGGCTGGACGGAATTCGACGGCGCTTGGCAGGAATTTAGGTCTTCACCCAACTTAAAATTATATCTATCAACTTTTCGGAAATTCCCCCCCGTTCCCCCCTGGGGGTTAAAAGACTAAAACACGTTTGTCCGGGCATCACTCGAGAACGGCTGGACGGAATTCAACGGCGCTTGGCAGAAACTTAGGTCTTCACCCAACTTAAAATTATATCTATAGAAATTTTTAAAATTCTGATTAGTGTTTAAATTGTGGGTAAAAAACGCCTGCGCATGCGCCATAAATATTTTTTCACTAAAATGCTTTGAATGGAAAAATAAAATATAAAAATAATTTTTTAAGTTAAAGACTTTTGTATTCGCGTGATTCGCACTACAAATTATGAAAAGATTGAAATGAAGCGTTGCCATCTAAGTTTCATACTTTAGTTAATTTTAAAAAATCTAATTGTCGTATGGAAAAACTGTTTGCACCCCAGGATACAGAAAAATCACCTCTTTCATTTGGTACTGAATTTGTAATGATAGGTCTGATATTTCTAATTTATTTTTCCCTTTATCCGTTTTTCCGTTGACACTTAAATTTCATACTTTAGTTATTTTAAAAAATCTAATTGTCGCATCGAAAAACTGTTTAAACCCCTGGATTCAGCAAAATCGCCCCTTTCATTCGGTATCAAATTTATAAATATCGGTCTGATATTTCTAATTTATTTTACCCTTTTTCCGTTTTCAAACCAGATTCGATATGGAACAGCTTTAGTATTGGATCCCTTTGGCAAAATTTGAAATTCGGAACCGAAGTAGCTCGGACGTTTCTCGCCAAGATCTTTAATTGCACAATTGAGATAGCCAATTCAGTTCATCGCAGAAATGGCTTAAAATATTTAAAGTCACCAAAGGTTTCCCATACTAAAGCTGTGCGTTTTGTATTTATTTATTTATAATATTTTCTATTAAAGACTTCTGTGGTCACGAAATTTGGTGCGTAAATTGTTTGTTTGCATCCGGCACTTATTGTAACTGGATTTCACGAAATTCGAAATTCCCCCCCCCCCCCCCCTCACACACACACCTTCTCGGAGTCGGAAGGCAATAAACGGTATAACTTTAGTATAACCCCACAGCTGAATTTGCCGATTTTCCTTTGGCGCCGTTTTGAAGGATAACGATGTCGTTCTGAACTGTTTGCGATATAATATGCAGCCTAATATGTTGTTTATTTTGGATTTTTGATCTTATGATTTAGATTATGATTTTATCATTTATCATATATGATTTATGATTTAGCCATAAGCGCCAACAAAAAAAATCGCCAAATATCGTTGTGGGGTTATACTGAAGTTGTTCCCAATAAACATGTGTAAAAACATGTTTTTCCGTTTGAATTCGCTTTGAATTATCTTAGAATGGCGAATTTTTGTGCGCGGATATTGATTAAGTGTACGCATTATGTACATTAGTGGGATTTTGCAAAACTTTGAACTCATCCGCTGAGGAAGGGGAAGTAAGAAGTGTGTTCCGAAGGCAGTGGGGACCCAGACTGGATATTGATTAAGTGTACGCATTATGTACATTAGTGTGATTTTGCAAAACTTCGAACTCACCGCTGAGGAAGGGGAAGTAAAAAGTGAGTAAGTTGTGCCGAAGACAGTGGAGACCCAGAGTCCTTAATTTGCGAGCGAGAAAACCTCTACCAATCACAGCGAGAACTTAGGTTATTAATAAAGATATGGTATTTTGAGACTTCATTTAAGTTTAATGTCCAGCGAAGCGGGCAAAGCCTGCTAGTATAGAATAAAATCAAAATGAAGAATGAAAATATGAATAAACAATAAATTGTAAAAGAATTAAATATTATATTAATTAAAATTAAACGAATTTTAAGTAATACAAAGCATAAAAAGCAATTAAATTCAGAAATCAAGCACAAAATATAATACATCAATATAAAATACAAGAATATAAATAATACAAGAATATATAAATACATACATGGACAAACTGGAATAGTCATTAGAATATGGAAAATTGAAAACCATCCCCCATTATAAATATAGAACCCTCTTCAGCACTTAAATGTCGCCCAAAATGGAATGTGTTCTATGTTTATAATGGGGGTGGTTTTCAATTTTCCATATTCTAATGACTGTTCCAGTTTGTCCATGTATGTATTTACATATTCTTGTATTTTATATTGATGTATTATATTTTGTGCTTGATTTCTGAATTTAATTGCTTTTTATGCTTTGTATTAATTAAAATTCGTTTGCTGTATGGTCTTGCTTCCATCTGTGGGAAGTTGGGGGCTAGAAACGTATTTTTTGGTTAAATTACCAGCGTTTCGTCAGAAACTTCTCATATTCCTTTCCCTACATGGGGGAGCTTCCCTGATGAAGACCCTCATGTGTTTTGGGATTAAGGTTTCATCTGGCTTTGATTATTTTGCTTATTTATTATAGTTTTATATTTCCTTTTGCTGCATTTGCGCATTGGTTTATAAAAACTTTGTTCTAGTTCTATTTAATTAATAATTCATGTTTTACTCCCTCCTTTATTTAAATTTTACCATATATATATATATATATATATATATATAGAGAGAGAGAGAGAGAGAGAGATAGATAAAGATAAAGAAAATGTTAAAATAATTTAATATTATGCTAAAAATAAAATGAAATTTAAACATATACAAGGAAAGAGACGGCCGCAATAACAAAGTAGGAATTAAAATGCTTTCAATAATACATCTTTCATTAAAGTCTTAAAAAAGTGTTTCTATTTGCATTTTAATTTGTGAAATTTTTCTTTTCTTATTTGATTTGTATTTATTAGAAATATTTCAAGTAATATAAAAGTATGGTATGAATAAACGAAAAAAAATTATTAATATTTATAAAGCATTATAAAAATATAAAGTCTTACTATACGAAATGTAAAACTTGAAATTGCATTTGAAAAATATATTAAATTTCCCCTTTTTCTTTGTTTACATAAAATTATATGTCATTTTGTGCATATTTTGTTGTAGAATAATTATAATTTCGAACTTGATGAAAAATTTCTAATTTTTATTATTGTACGAAGAATAATCATTAAAAATGATATGAATACTTATTTATATTTATGCTGTAAAAATACTAAAACAGCTAACTCAAATTATATGTGAAAAATTCTTTTGCCAAACATCTTTTCACATATTTGATTAATATTTCAAAATGTAGTTTTAGTTTTTACTTCTTTTAAATTTACATATAAGAACTTAATTAAAAAATTGAAAAATCAAAATATAAAGAAACAATGAAGGAGGTAATTTTAAATATAAAATTAAAGCATTTCTTCAAAGAAGAACAGTTTTTTATTTTAAAGGAAAAAAAGTTCGTAATATTATCAAAAATCAAATTAAATCGAATAGATTTATTTAGTTGTGAATGCTTATTTACAGATTTTAAACCAATTTAAATTCTGAAGTTTAATTTAATTAATCAATCTGCAATCTCCGTTTCAAACGTGTTTTGAAATATTTAATTAAAGTTAGAACAACCTTTTTTCTTAATTTTAAAGCGATATACTAAAGAAATAATGGAAAAAAGAAGGTAAAGAAAAGAAACTAAGAACTGGAAAATAAATAAAGGGAAAAAAAAGAGGTTTAAATGTAAAATTATTATTATCCTTTGAAAAACAATTTCATATGAATTAAAATAACTAGAGAAGTACAAATTCGCAACCAATTTTTAGATATATGTAATTGTTAATAAACATTTTTATTTCAGATAATTTATAAAATATTTTCCATTTTATAAAGTTTTAATGTATTAGCAAAATTTGAAATAGTGGAAATAAAGGAAATAATTATTATGTATACAGTTATAGTACTATTAAAAATAAAATTTCATTTCCTCAAAATTGAATAATTGAAATTGCAAGTGAAAGATATGTTTTACCTATTTATTTTTGTACACAATTCTGCATATATAAGAATATATGTTTTTTAAAACTACCAAAAAAATATGTCATTTATTTTAACATCATTATGGTTCGCTTTCTACAGACACGCGAACATTCACTCAGACGATAAATGTTTTAACATTTAGTCTAGTGCACAATTTTCTTTTTAGATAATGTTTTTTCCTTATTTTTAACTGCGACCGAGACTTTCGGTAAATATTGAGGTAAATTATGAATGTTAGAAACGAAGAAAATATTTTTCATTTCAGGACTTCATTTCGAACAGAAAAAGCTATTGAAATGAATATACAGTTCCCGCCGCTTATTGAAATCACATTCGTTCTGAGCCAAAGTGATTTTATTAAGTGGCTGATTTTTATATCCGGCGAACGTTCCTGCACTTAAGGAAAAGGAATTACTTCCTGAATTTGGAAAGAAACTTCAAAAAGTAAAGAATAATGGAATTAGTAAACAATATTAATTAATATTTGACGGATAATTAATTAATTGTTTCTTCGATATAAGTAAATTAAACGCATTGCAAGTTCCCCATGCACTTTTGTTAGAAGAAAATCATCATTACTCTGCCAAAAATCCCCGCTTTTCTTGTAAATTTAAAATCTTTCCGTTTAAACCTCATGAATTATAATAATTTCGAAGTAAGAACTAGAAATTGCCTTTTAATAATAAAAAAATAAAAAAATAAAATAAAATATCATTTCAAACCAAATTTGTAATTTATTACTGCGCTTTGAAGAATACGTTCCTTGAAATTGTTACGGAGATAAGTTATTGGGTGTGTTTAACGCTTTGACTGCCAAGCAAAAATTGCAAATGTTTACCACGGTGCCAGAAAATTCTTTTGTGTAATTTGCATTTTTTTCAACATAAAATTATATATATAAAAAAATATTTTTAAATCTGATTCATTTTGCAAAACATGGAGAGATTCTCATCCTCCAACAATTAAACTCCAGAACGATTTTCATGTGACTGATGTTTTTATAGCCAAGGACTGAAGTGTTGAAAAACTGGCTATCATATCTGATAGCCATTGCCCCCAACGGAAACATCATTGGCTATCGCACATGATAGCCATGGCACATAGATCTTTAATAGAGGTAAATTTGTATTGTGTCCTATGGAGAAAAAAATGTAAAAAAAAAAAAAAGAAAAGCCTAAATGGAGGTGGTCTTTCAGAAGAGGTAGACTTTTCCTGTAATTCATCGAAATTTCTTGTATTAGTTCATGAGTTATACTCTGACATTATTTAAGTATAATACATCCGTACAGACTTCGTTTTCTTAAAACAGTGTATGTATATTGACAGGAGACTTGGAGCTAGATAATTAAACATTGGGATAAAAATAACGTCTTGAACGCAGAAGGAAATACTAAACTTGCAGACAGCTGTTTCGGTAGCATTTCGCGTACTGTACTCAGTGCATGAAAGAAGCAAAAGAAATGTAGTCCTATATATGAAAGAGGAATAGGATTTTATGACTGTTTAAACAATCAATAGAATTAGGCGGAATACAGGGGATTTAACATTGTTGGGAGGAAAAACATAATTACAAATTTCATACGGCTAAAATAATATTCAAACACAAATTTACACTTGAAATTGATTTCTTTGAAGCTTTTTACATTTCTGAGAATCTTAAAAGCATTGTTAATTGTGATATCGCCGTACCAACTTTGTTTGATTGCTGGAAATTTTACATTCAATCCGCACTTTCCGAATTCTTTCTACATTTTTGACGACTACCGTTTCTCAATTTCCTATTGGCTAATCTCCCGCATTCAGCCTAATTGTATTAATTGATTAAAAAGGCATAAAATCCTATTCCTTTCTTATACAGGATGTTTATAAAACCTCTATACATTTTTACATTTTTGCTTAAACGGGCTTTATTCTTCAATATGAGTTATTTACATGAAAACGCAACATAATAGAACACTAAATTAGAACAATTCAATGTCACCCCTCCTCCTCCCCCCCCCCCCACACACACACCTGAGTGTTTAGGCACAATTGCCACCGTTCCAGTACACTCCAGAACAGCTTCTGTAAGGTTCTTCGTGTAATTTCAGCTGCTGCAACCATAATTCGCTGTTTTAATAATTCAATGTTGCGAATCTTCACTCGGTAAGCTTTGGATTTGACAAAAGCCCATACCGAAAAGTCTAGGGGAGTTAGGTCTGGTGATCGCGGAGCCCAAAGCTGTTGAGAGCCACGACCAATCCACCTACCAGGAAAAGTTTCATTAAGATAATTACACAATAATCGCACAAACAATGGCGATCTGTTGACACACTGAGAAAAAAAAAAATATACCGTCTTCATCAAGAATGAATAAGTAGTCTTATAAAAATGGAAAGAATAAATGGAAAGTTCCTATTCGGAGATATTATGCGCTGAGAAAAAATATATACCGCCTTTATCAAGAATGAATAAGTGGCCATTTTCTAAATCCCTTAGCTAGAAATATAGATTTTCGACCTATGCGCATAAGGCACGCCAATAAACTGAATCTAGACGAAATGATCGAGAGTTTTTAGTCTATACATTTCTAGATGGTGACACAATATTCTGAATATTCTGAATCTTTTGCTTGATTTTCTAGAATTGGGTCATAAACCAAGATTATAGTTGCTGAAACCCGCCTCTTGTATTATCATTTATTTGCAGAGATTTTTAAATAACTTTGCCCTCGATAATATAGGCACACGTTCTATAATTCTAATAGGGGTTTCTAGAACTCGCTTTTAAAGGGGACTAGAATTTATAAGGATGACATGTAACTATTTTTTTAGAGCCACAATTTAGATTTTAGAAGTCAGTTTCAGAATTTTTTCTCATTTCAGCATTCTTTCGGGTCACATGCAAAGCAATTGGAAATAAAACATATTTCCCTAAAATGTATTGAGATTTTATAAATACCCTGTATATAGGAGCACTTTCGCTTTGTTTCTTTTATGCATTGATGACATTACGCTAAATGCTGCCGAAACAGCTGTCAGCTAGATTAATATTTCAGTGTTAGTCTATTTCAGACAGTGTAAGTATATTTAAAAATCTGTTTAGAAATTTTGACTCAAAAATAATGTTTTTTCTATCATATCTATGAGTAAGAGAAACCAAAATATATATATTTCGCTTCAAGTAAAAAAAAAAAAAAAAAAAATCTAACCATTTCAATAGAATTCATATTGAAATAAAGAAAACAAGAGAAGGAAATATAAAAATAAAAGGAACGAAAACAAATCTGATTGAAAAATTTTGCTTGCTTGAATTGCACATGCGAAGGGAAATCGCAATTTCGTTCTTTCGAGCATTTTGGAATATTTTCTTTTATAGACGCAAGTTTTTTTCGTAACCCGAAATGCATGGCTATTTCCCTTAAGAAATGCAAAATGTGCATGGTTCATTTTCTATTTATAAGATTTGCTGAATAAATCGATAAGTTATATGCTTGACAATATAAAGAAAGAAAACTGCATTGAACAGATGCATAGCAAAGCATATCACGATGACTAAATTTAGTTATGAGCCACTCATCGAAGGTCACAAATATCTAAAAATAGTTCCGAAATTGCAAGTGACGAATTTTACCTGTATAGAATAACATTTGTTCATTGTGAAAATGTTTGAAAGAAAAGAAAAATTTTAATAAAATTTTAAACCTTTGTAATTGTAGATTTCAGATTCGTGCAAAATGGCAAGCATGTATCACATTATTACTTTTATTTTCTTATTTTATATATATTTTTTTGTATAAATTACAATTTCTTAAGCTTTGCATTACATACTATTATTATTATTATTATTATTATTATCATTTAAATTGGGTTCTCGCAGTGTTAGAAAAAATTTCATAATCAACGTGCAATGCATGATTTATTTTTCTATATTTTCACAATAAGAATTGATCTAATAAAATCAGAAATTTATTATTTTCATCTTTTTTTTTTTTTTTTTTTTTTTTTAATATTCACAGTTGAAAATAAATCTATTTTTAACTACTTTTGAATAAAAGTATTTTTTTTACTTTCTTTTACCTATGTATGATATTTTTTGAAATATAAAAGGAGACGGGACAAATTGTCCGTGTATAGGGAGCTACGAGAAAAATTCAATATAGTATGGTCTATGGGCAGAATTCCTTGTTATAGTTTAAACTTTTGGATTTAATTAAACGTAAGGAAGTTGATATATTCTTTGTGTATGCAAAAAAGCATGGTTCTTTTAAAATAGGATATGTAAAAATACTTCTTCATTAATAAGGGTACACAAAAATAAATAAATAAATATAATCGGATTTTTTAAAATTGGTGCTTGGAAATTGCTCGAAGAACTATATTTCAAATTGTTTTATGCATTTATTTTACTGACAAGGAAACATTCAAAAGGTGTCGTCTTTAAAAAATATTGAAAATAACATATGCGATTCTACTCTTCATAAAACACCAGGAAGTGAAAAAACTATCGGCTGAAATGAATTACAGCGACCACAAAAAATTATCAAAATTAAGCATATTTGGCGATTTAGCGCTGTTAGGCGTTCAGTTCGCTAGTACCTAGATTGCCGTGTTCGAACAGAACCCTGTTTCGTTTCTCCGCCAAGTACTCAAAATCAATCGCCTAACAATGGGAAATCGCCAAATATGCTTAATTTTGATAATTTTTTGTGGTTGCTGTAATTCATTTCAGCCGATAATTTTTTCACTTTCTGGTGCTTTAGGAAGAGTAGAATCACATATATGTTTTTCAATATTTTTTGAAGACGACATCTTTTGAACGTTTCTTTGTGAGCTAATGTTGTGCTATGTTGTATACTATGTATACTATGTATACTATGTTGTGCATATATAGTCTATCAACAATATTCAAGGTATATCAAAATTAGTCTAATAAATTCTATACTATTGGAGTTGTTTTTGTTTGTTGCATTACTAATTTATACCATCTCCAGAAAATTTAACAACGCAAAAATTTTCATATTTACAGAAAAGTTTAATCAAGGAAGTAGTTTAGTTAATAAAAATTTCCTTTTTAAAATGCATTGTAAGAGAAAGATAGTAAATGCGCAAAACAAGAATATTTTCAGAATAAAAGAAATAGTTATTGACCTTTATATTATACATATATTTCTTTCACGAGAAACAATCTATGAAAAATTGAATACAATATAAAAAATCTGGTGTATAACAACCACACGGCTTCCATTACCTATATTACATATATTATAAGCACTTTTTGGAGAAAATGTGGTCAGAAAACATAAAATTAACCTAACAAATTAGACACCAAACAATTTTCCTCTACTAGAAAACTGATACATGTGTAAAAACATATAAAACAGATTTTATATACCGAGTTTAAAAAAATAAATCGGCAGGGCCGTTTTTTTGAAATACCCATTTCCGAGATCTAAAACTGACTACCTAAGTCAGGATGCCTGTCAATTTTCCTGTAACAACCCCGTAATACATGCAGAAGGATATCTAAAAAGGGATTTACGAAACAATTTTCAAGAAAATCTTTTGAGCCTTTTTGAGATTCCGACTTTCACTAAACCCTGGCAAACTCAATTGTTGACCGGAAAACAACAATTAAATACGAAAGGTTTCATGTGGCGAAAGAATTCATGTGGCGAGATTTAAAAAAAATCTAGAGTGACTCTACTCGACTTTCCGAACATTGAGTAATTAACAGTTTTGTAGATAAAGTAAAGAAAGAGGAGTTGTTAAACAAACAAAAGATAGAAAACCATAATAGAGTGTTTGAGTATTTTTCTCCATATATTACACGATGTTTTTTTTTAACGCTACTGAACTTTGAGCCCATAGATAATAATGATAAAGAATTTTTCGTTGTGTCCCTGTAAAAATCTATAAATCCTAGATTCACCAAAAGGCTTATAGTTAGTGCAACAGTGCTTTATAATATTCATATAAATTTTCAGCTCAATTGAATAAGGTGTTTAGATGTTATCGCACTTTTAAAAATTTGGTCCCATAGGCCATAATGATAAAGAATTTTTCTTTGTGTCCCTGTAAAAAAACTGTAAGTGCTAGATTCACCAAAATCTATACAGTTGGTGCAACTGTGACCTATAATATGTGTAAAAATTTTTTGCTCAGATTAATAAGGCGTTTAGACGCTATCACACTTTTAAAAATTTGGCCCCATAGGCCATAATGATAAAGAATTTTTCTTTGTGTCCCTGTAAAAAAAATATAAGTGCTAGATTCTCCAAAATGTATACAGATTGAGTATCTGTGACCTATAATATGTGCATAAAATTTTGCTCTCTTGAATAAGGCGTTTAGATGCTCTCGCACTTTTAAGATTTTGGTCCCATAGGACATTATGATAAAGAATTATTCTTTGTGTCCCTGTAAAAAAAAACTATAAGTGCTAGATTCACCAAAATCAATAGGGTTCGTACTATGGTGACTTACAATATACGTACCAAATTTCAGCTTATTTGAACAAAGCGTTTAGACGCTAGCGTGTTCGCTCACAGACATACACACATGCATACACACATACTACATACACACACACATACATACATCATCGCAAAAATAGTGACTCAGGGGACCTCGAAACATATAGAAACATCGAAATCTCAAATTCGGATTTTTGACGTGATTACAATACTTTCCTCACTATAGTGTTCGGAAAGTAAAAATCCGTACAGCCATTTTTAAAAGAGCGCACTTGCGAGACTTCAAATTGACCTACTTATACAGAACGCCTATCAGTTTTCATGAACTAACCAAGTACTACATACGAAATGGTATCAAGTAGGATATTTATATAGCAACTTTGAAGAAAATCATTAGAGCCGTTTTTGAGATACGGATCTACGGTCCTAATTCAGGTTTCATATGTTCCCCTTTCGGTTTTCCAATTTTCCCCAAATATAAAAAAAATTATCTGTACACCAGACTTAACTCAATTTTGAAGTTTCACCGTTCTATCGTTATTAGTTTCGGAGATATGATAGTCAGATATTCCCAACGCACATAGACACACCCTATCGAATGTCGAAAACCACTTTTTTTTCTCAAAAGGCCTTAAAACTTGTAAATCAGCTGAAAAATCGACATCGAATTTTTTGACCGAATACAATAGTTTCATTACTTATGGTAGTAGGGTAATGGAAGTAAAATCTATTCATTATTTCTTTCAATTATACCGATCATACATGTCGAATGATTAAGGCGACTTTTTTTTTCTTTCTTAATATGTATTGATTAATTAAGCTTAGTCATAAATTAATGTTGTAACGACACAGTAGGACATTTAATTTAATTCTTATAAATGTATCGATAATGAAGTTCAGTCATAAATAAATGTTGAAAAGACATATTAAGACATTTAATTTTAAAGCTTTCTTTTTCATAATACAGTCGAACTTGGATAATTCGAAGTTGAAGGGACCAGAAAAAAATTCGAAATATCCAAAAATAAAAAATAAAAACTCTACGATCAGAGATTTAACACATAAACTTTATATCTAAGAATACCGCTACATTACTCCTTTCACCCCCCTCCCCCCATTAAATCAATATTGTTTACAAGCTTAATTATTCAACACTTTTTAAAAAATAGTCAAATATTTTTTTTATTTCCTTTTTAAGTAGAATCTTTGTGTCATAGCATATGACCTGATACAAAAATAGAATCTTCTACATTACAGATAACTTTCAATTCACAAAAACCTCGAAGTTCATACACATGCACCATATCTTCTGGTGCACTAGCTAGGGGCTTCTATTGTATTTCCTTATCCTTCTTTTGAAAGACAATAAAAATTGATAATGCAATTCAGATGAGTAAAATCTCGGGAACAAATTTTACTGTAATATTTTGAAGGTATGAAAAATTCGAATTATCCAAAATAGAATTCGAATTATCCACGATTTTTTAACATTATTTTAATATAAAATTCAAGGGACCGTGTAAAATATTAGAATTATCCAAAATTTCGAATTAAACAAGTTCGAATTATTCAAGTTTCACTGTAGTTCCTTGACAATTCCTTCATCATTCATTTCTGATGATAAATATATTCTGGTCATTTATGGGTACAATATTTGAGTGCTCTGAAGCGACAAAGGCCAATCCATAAAACTAGGCCAATAAAGTGCCCTAAGGTCAGCATTTGCGCAAACATTCAGCATTCACTATTATTCATAAAATGTAATATTCAAAGCGGTAACAGAGGTTAATATTTTTTTTTTTCCTCCAGGAAATAAAGACGTCTTTTTCACTTTCAAAGTGAATAGCGAAGTGGTTAAACATCGAATAAAAGCACTTTCGAAAAAGTTTTATTTTCTTGGATTCGTAAAAATTTTCAACTTCTGGTTTCGATGTATTTACAAATTTTGAGAGGTGCAGAACATATTTGACTATTTTTAGAAAATATCTGTTTATATATCTGCCTGTGACAAAAGTTTGCTGCAGCTCTGGATTAACCCATTTTATCCCAGTTTATTTATTTTGCTCAAATTTGAGAAAAATTATATTTTTTAAGGTTAATTAAACCTAAATAAACTAAATACAACAAAATTTGAAAAAATATATATATATATATATTCTGTATAAGAAATCTTATCCACCTTGTACGCAGGACATTGAAATAAAGAGGATGAAATTTGCACTTATATGTTTTAGTGTTCTCTTCAATAGTGAAAAGTGCTTTCCGAGTATAAAGTTTTGCTTTATCTGTATTATACTTTCTTATTTACATGATAGTTCTCCAGAAAGAATTTTCAACCGCAAAGAGAAGATAAACCACGCCCCCTAATGTAATGTTTAAAGAAAGATTCCAGATGGAGGAGCAGGAGGAGGAGGTGAGACACATAACAAGCTAGCAGAAGCTTATATATACCATTATATATTCCAGCTGACAAAATATTCGCACCAAACAAATTCTGATTTCTGTATGCTATTTTTCAGCTGTCCTTTAAATAGGACAATGGGATAAAATGGGTTAACCCCTTAACGCGCGCTGTCCTCGGTGCGAGGAGGCAAAATTTAAGATCCAGCTGCAAAAATTCATCCCGGAAATTTTTTAGCAAAAATTCACGTTCATAACATATCAGAAAAAGCTAGTTTTCTAAACCTTGAAATTTCTTTTAGTTTAATTTAGTTCACGAATTCCGGTGGCAGTTTAATTTAAATGTTTCAAATTGTCTTGCGCCGCAAAGGGTTAAGAACTAATGCACAGAATTTTATGTAATTTTATTTTTAGTTGACATTTGACGTAAATTGTTGTCTATAAATTTCGTGCATATTGTTCAACAGGTAGTGCTGTCATCCCGTTTTTATAAATTTTAATACGACAGAATGGGAAGAAATTTCATATAAACGTTTACAAAGAGGTTCACTTTTAATCAGTCATTAAGAAACAAAAATATTTATAAGAGTAATATTAAACCAGGATAAACGTTTCTGAATTTGCAGAATCATCGCTTTCTTCCCCCTCCCCTCCCAAGAGGATGTAAAATTTCAATTTCAGTATTATTTTAAAAGAACTCGTCAAAACTTTTAAAGCGAGTGGTCAAACCATATATCTGTAATAATAATTTGATATACAATTGTAGCATTTTTTCTAAAAAAAGAAAAAAAAAGTGCTCAAGCTGTTTTAAACCGATTTCTCAAGCTGTCTGTATCGCACAAAACTAACTTTATTTTGACACTTAGTGTTATTTATCTCTGAGATGAAAATCGTCTGCACATTCCATGTAAAAAGGTTTAAAAAATAATAATTTTAATAAATGATTTGCACTACATTTTATTACATTTTTAATTTCAATGTTTAAATGTATAATGCGATGGAATCCCGTTAAAAGAAACTTTTAAAGCTGCTTTATGAAATATTGTTATAAGGATTTCTAAACCTTTTCAAAGAAAGAGCTCATATCACTTTTTAATTCTTAAAAACGTGGTGAGATTTCAATTGATAGAACATCTATATTATACTACATTTTAAATTTAGAACTTTTGGTTTGACTCTTACTTGATTTATATTTTATTAAATTATTATCGAATATTTCTTTGTGTATAACATAGAGTAATTTCCACTGTATACTCTATAATAAGATTACGTTTTATAAAATAATGTAAATATATAGATTATTTATATGGGTATATGCATAAAAACATTTAATGATGGATTTAAAAGCCTCTAATAGCATGGAAAAAATTTACCAGGTTTTACCGACAAAGTAATTTTTCTCAGGTAACGACAAAAATTCCGTTAATTCAATGACAGGGATGTTTTATTGTATGTTAGAAAGTATTGTAAATATGTATTAATTTACATGTGATGTAAGGTACAGTAGAACTTGGATAATTCGAAGTTGAAGGGACCAGAGAAAAATTCGAAATATCCAAAAATTCGAATTACATATACTATTTTATCAATATATATATATATATATATTAAAAAATTAAAACTCTACGATCAAAGATTTAACACATAAACTTTATATCTAAGAATACTGCTACATCCCCCCCCCCTTCCCCATTAAATCAATATTTTTTTATGAGCTTAATTATTCAACACTTTTTTAAAAATAGTCAGATATTTTTTATTTCTTCTTTAAGTACAATCTTTGTGTCATAGCATATGACTTGATACAAAAACAGAATCTACTTACTACATTAGGCATGCAGAGCTGCCAGTCTAATCCGGCAAATTGTTAGTACCGCCTCTTTTTCTACACCAATTAATTTTTAGAGTAATTCTCTTGAAATGTAGCTACGATGAATTACGAAGAAAAATACTCTAAAAATTATATGGTGTAGAAAAAGGGGCGGTACTAACAGTAACAATTTGCCGGATTAGGTTGGCAGCTCTGGGCATGACTTTCAATTAAAAAAACCCTCGAAGTTCATGTATATTCACCATATCTTCTAATGCACTAGCTAGGGGTTTCTCTTTTATTTCCTTATCCTTCTTTTGAAAGACTGTTAAGATATATACTTTAGCTGAGAAAAAATCCCGGGAACAAATTTTATTGTAATATTTTAAAGGTAATAGTATGAAAAATTAGAATTATCCAAAATTGAATTCGAAATATCCATGATTTTTTAACGTTATTTTAATATAAAATTCAAGGGACTGATTAAAAAATTCGAATTATCCAGAATTTTGAATTAAACAAGTTCGAATTATTCAAGTTTCACTGTATTATATAAACGTCAGTGCGCATATATTTTAAGATTACGTAAATGTATAAATTGTTTATATTATATGAATATATATATATATGGAAGAATTTATCGATAGAGTGATATGTAGATTAATTAATAGATGGTATAGGTGATTAAAATAGCAGAAATTTGATTGATTTTAAAATTAAAAATACATAATCATTGTCTGTTACGTTGATAAAAGCAGCTAAAGAGACTGTAATATATATATATTTTTTCTTCTGTGGAGTCAATGTACCAGTCAAATGTAACTTGCGTCGAATATTAAATCAAAATGTATGTAAAAATATTTGTAGAAATAACTGCATACCTTTAATTAAGTTTACACCATTCTTTACACAGTAGATTTTCTTTGACTTGTAAATGTCTTAAATGCAGTTTTTGCTACAATTGTGTGAAACCGACTGGAAACTGACTGCATTAAATATTTTCGTTTTCAGAATAAATATATATTAGGCATCAAAACATGGTATATCTGTAAAAAACAGAAAAGAAAAATACTTTAATATCTAAAGTAACAGATATAAGTAAAAATGTACTTACATTATTTAAAAAAAAAAAAAAAAAAAAAAAAAAAGACAAAGAAGAAAAAAAAAAAAAAAAAAAAAAAGAAAGAAAATGTTTATTTACGGTACATATATTAGCAACAGTTGGACTTGCGTACGTATCGTAATTATTTCAGAAAAAAAAAAAAAAAAAAAAAAAAAAAGAAAAGAAAAGAAGATCAGGGATGGAACACGGGCGCAGTATTCATACCGGAATCTGTTTAAGAAATTTTACTACCTATAATATCGTTGATTTAAGAAGTAGGAAATTTTCTTACATTGATAGTGGTATGAATACTGCGCCCGTGTTCCATCCCTGGAAGATATTTGTTCATAAAAAATAAATAAAAGTAAATTTTTTAAATTCCATCTCCCCCCTCCCACCCACCACCACACTATATAAATAAATAAATAAATAAAATAAAATAAAATAAATAAGAAAATAAATAATGGTTAAGTCTCAGTTTAACTAGTTTTAATCCTTAATTTCTTCAATCACTTAATTTGAAGATTAATGATTGATCAATAAATTAATTGTATTTTCACAATTACTGATTGATCAATCATTACTTGTATTATTATGAATAAAATTGCAAATTTTTCAGAAAATAACTGATTACTAGTCAATTGTAAAATTTGTAATTAACGATTGATTAATTGTCAACTGTCCAATCGAATACAACACTACCGTAAACTAGTGCTATATATACCTTATATTTACTCGAATAGTTTTATGTTACAGTATAAATACCGCCTATGAGTTAAGAAATACACCTGCTGCATTTTTATGTTTAATGTACTGTAAATATACATTGCTTATACTGTAAAGTATCAAAACGTCACAAGCACCGTAAAATGTACGGTACAGTCGGTAACAAAAGTGTCCGAACACTAGCAAAAATTCCTATGTAAAAAAAGTACACTTCATACGGTTTTGCTAAATAAATCCTTGTCGAATACTGTTCTTAATCAGTGTAAGAACATGATTCGATAAGGATTCATTTAACAAAACCGTATGAAGTGTACTTTTTTTACATAGGAATTTTTGCCAGTGTTCGGACACTTTTGTTACCGACTGTAAATATGCTGATATTTTACTTTTTTTTTTTTTCTTTTACGTGTACATACATAACATGTATTATTTCAGAACTACGTAACTGAATATTTTTATGTTTTCAGAAAAAAGTTCATGAAAATACCTGCAAGAGATTTAAAAAAAAATCATGATTATTTAAAATAATAAATGCAAGTATAAATATTAAATAACTTATACAAACATATATGCAGGCACACACACAGAGTAAATAGGACATTTTTTAAATTACACTGTACTAGCTCACATTTTCATTATTTTGCCCTCGAACCACAATACGATGCAAACTTGGGCTAAATACTGTAATGCAGAATTCCTGTTTAGATTATTACAGTTAATTTTCGGTAATTGAGTACACTACGGTCTATTTGTATGAAATACGAGCAGAGGTGCGAATGATGTGATTGGTAATTAGTGTAGATAATCATTCAACAGTTGTCACAAATACCCACCTGTTACAGCAAATCACTAGGTGCATTAGTTGGATCTGTTACCATCAATAATGGAACAATAAGGCATTTTGTTCGCAGTTTTCATTTTTCTCAAAGATTTGCATATTTTAAATTTACTTTACTCAATTTTTGTAAATTATTTGTTCAAAGTTATTTACGCAGTTAATTACAGCCCCTACGTTATTAATACTTTAAATTTTAAATTATTCACTTCACACACCTTCTCCACATGACATCCTTAAGATATCCTATGGACGACAGGACATCTCATGGACATCCTTAGGACGTATTATAGATAAGTGTGCTGTTAGGGTTATATTAAGATTGGACCAAAGTTAAAAATTAAATTGAAAAATGAAATATTTCTTGAAAGATTAATTACTTATTTCTTATTAGAGTACATTAAAAAATGGCATACTTTATCAAATATGATTTGGAATATTTTTTTTTTAATACGTTCTTTTATTTTAAAAATACTAATAAAAGACGGGTTTCTTAAAAGTATTGCTTTTAATTAATAATAATGACTTTGATCATTTATCGTAAAGCTTAATGATAAGTTGGCCAAATTTATTTTTACAAAAGCGGAAAATGATGACGCGATGTATCAATCCTGGGACTTTTGAATGAATATCCTAATTTTCTATCAAATGATGTGTAACGAGACAACTTTCTAATAAAAAACTAAAAAAAAAAAAAAAAAAAAAAAAATCCTTTTTCGGCAAGTTTAAAGGCAAAGGTAGATAGATTCCTTTACGTTAATGTTACAGAAGTAAAGAAATATTTTATATGCATTAACACATACTTAGCCAATGGCTTTGTTCCCACACATTGCATTATTTACGTCACTATTCTGTTTTCCAGAAATTTAATTTTCAACTACAAAAGGATTTTGTTCTTTCTACTTAAAATTTTAGGCTAGATTTATTGGTCAGTAAATGTTTCAATTTTTTTAAATCCAATCATTCAACAAATAGAAGCCATAAAGATGTACAATTTGGTGACAAAACTTGCGACTTAGCAATGAAATTTGGGATTTTGCGGCAAAATTTGATACTTGACGACGAAATTTTTGACTTGGAGACGAAATTTGTTATTTGATGACAAAATTTGGCGAGCTTGGCAATGGAGAATGACAGCTTTGGCGTCATTATATTTTCTTCCCACACGAAAACCTCATATCTCTTCACAGACCAATATCTTATTTCCACAAGATAAAAAGTCAAAGGAAGCTGTAACGTATCACTCAAAATTTCAATCGCCGTTCTAAACTATTTACCACAAACAATATTTTTATTAAGACTAACGTATTATTTTAATTTTATATTTTTAAATGATTAATTAAAGCAGTTACCATGGTTTTTATATTTTCAGTGATCTTTTTTATTATCGTCTACACTTGACGTAAACATCAGATTATAAATTTAAGCAATTAAAGCTATAGAAAAAGTGGCTTCGCCACAATTGACGAAAAATCACTTTTTAACTTGTAACTTTTAAGCAATTGAAGCTATCGAAAAAGTTTAAATACAAAAATAATTTTTAGGATAAGGCGGTAATTCGCCTGATTTGAATTTTTTTTTCTATTTTCAATATTAGAGAAATTAAGGGTAAATGAAAATTTACACTACCCCACCATTTCCACCCCCTTTGAGCTGGATACCCCATTTACGAACTCAACCGAGATTTTTATTCTCCTGACAACATATCCCGAGCTGGTTAAATAAAAATAAAAATTACTCCAGTTATCGTGTTCACAACTTAACATGGGAAAAAGCGTTATATATATATAAACTTTTGAACGGAGGGTGGTTTTAAGTTGTAGGGGTCATGATCGGAGAAGATATGTAGAAATTTTCCAGAAGTCGTGTCATGAGGACCATTGCAATAGGTAAATTACCTATAAGGAATCTACCTAAAAATATATTTATTTATTCTGGTTCAAACAGTCAGTCCTATGGATGGCCTTTTTATTCATTCATTTTAACTCCATATTTGCTGTATGTAATAAGTAATTGAATAGTAACTTCAAGCATTTAATGTATGTATATACACTGCTCGACATTGAAAATGCAACACCAAGAAGGAGTGTTCAGAAATTTATGCAAATTTTAGAGTAGACGCACGTCATTGAGTTATAGGAATGATGTGAAATGCGCAGCTCTCCGACGCACATGAAGTAAGATATAAGGGAAGGAACTTGCAGAATGGGCAATATTCGTGCCGTTATTTCTGCCAGACGAATTATCGAAGAATTTTTTTTGTCTCGGAGGATACGTGTAATAGGAGAGAATACCAGGCCGCCGTCAACGGAGGTACTTCCAGCAGATATACGATTTTACGAGGGGTATGGTGATCGGACTGAGAAGGGGGGGTTGGTCCTTACGTCAAATCGCAGCTGATACCCACATGGATGCGAGCACGGTGCATCGGCTGTGGCGAACATGGTTGGAACAAGGGAATGTGGCAAGATTGAGGGGTGCAGGTGCAGCCAGAGTGACGTCAACACGCGTGGATCGACGCATACTCCGACACTAGCGTCTCGCCGCAGCGCCGGCTCCCTACTAAAATGCTAACTGAGCATGCGTACAGACTTGGATTTTTGAAAGTTGTTGGATTCGAATTTGGATTCGAGCAAGTTAAACAGAGTTTGGCGAGGCATCACCCTTTTAGCACATTTTCCTAATTTATGTGTATTCCTTTAATACAAAAATACTTCAAATGACAAAAACATCCCCACCCCTAAATATTTCTATTTTTTTTTTTTTTTTTTTTTTTTAACAGTAACTTTATTTTTAGGAAATTTAACAGATAATTTTAAAAAATTAACTAAATTTTTTTTGAAAAACGAAACTGCCATTTTCTTGAAATATCTTCAATACAGATTTAAATTTATTGCATTTTTTTTTTTTAAATCTCTTATTTAGTTTATTTATTTATTTATTTATTTTTGCTTAGCTTAAAAAAAAAAAAAAAAAACTTGGATTACAATACAAATTTAAAATATGCAAAATATTTGTTTTTATGTTTAAATAATAAACAAAAATTATTTTATTTAAATTTTAATTATTATATAAACTTGTTTAAATTGGTTAAATATGTTATTTAAATTACTTCTTTTTAAAATTCCTTTAATGCAACGATGTTTCAAATGACAGAAACACTCACCCCCCCCCCCCCCCAAATATGTCTTTCCATATTTTATTATAATAACTGCAATTTATGAATTAATACAGCACATAGATAATTGTTTTTTTTTATTTAATACTAATTCCTGCGAAGATTTAAAAAAAAATATTTTTAAGAGAGTTATTTAAGTTAATTAATGTGAAGAAAATAAGAAAACCCTTCAAATTCTAAAAGCATTCAATAATTATTTCAATTTAATAAAGCATGACTCACCATCAGACCAAAAAAATAATAATAATCGGCCAATGTGCAACATGAACGCATCAGCACATCGCAGCAAATTTTCTACAGAATCTTTAAAAGTTTGTTTCTGAATGCGGATTAGGCCTGAGTGAGATGTTCTCTGGGCAGTCTTTTTAAGGTGACCTAGCACATTCTAATGCGAGTTCCTAAGAAGACCATGAAAAAGTCGCACAACTAGGTTAACAAGTGTGTACCTGATTCAAAGCTAGCGCCTACCATCGATCACCTTGGATGACAGAATCTCTTTGCCAGTGCAATAAATTTAGAATAAGAAATTTGTTTGAAATACAGATTTTAAATTCTAAAAGGGCTTTTTTTAAACTGATATTTTGGTAGTATTTTTATTTATTTTATTTTTTATTTTTTCCATATAAATAAAAAATATTAAAAAGGTTTTGAACAAATTTTCGTCTGTAGTCAAAGCCTGACTATAGCACGGGAACCTGGGGCCCCTGCCCTGAGCACCAAGATAAAGCACTAAACTCCTGAAAAATGCATTCATAAATGTTTGTTCAGACATTCTTTTTTCAATTTTAAAAAGAAGTAATTTAAATAAAATATTTAAAAGGCAGTTTCGTTTTTAAAGAACTTCCGCCCCCCCCCCTTTTTTTTAAAATAATTATCTATTAATTTTCCTTTAAAAAAAAAAAAAAAAAAAAAAAAAAGTTGCTGTTTTTTAATAAAACTTTTTACCAGGTCTGTTTTTTAAAATCTCTATGTAGTGCATTAATTCATAAATTACAGTTATATTAATAAAATATGGACAGAAATATTTAGGATGGGGATTGTTTTTGCCATTTCAAACATCTTTGCATTAAAGGAATTTTAAAAAGAAATATATTTAACGAATTTTAACAAGTTTAAAAAATAATTAAAATTTAAATGAAATAATTTTTGTTTACTATTTAAACATAAAAATAAACATTTTACATATTTAAAAACTCTATTATAAATTTTTATTATAATCCCCCCTTTTTTTTCCTCTTTTTTTAACAAAAAAAGCTAAGTAAAATAAAATAAACTGTTTAACAGATTTAAAAAAAAAAAAAAAAATACATTTAAGTTTGTAATGAAGATATTTTAAGAAAATGGCAGTTTCGTTTTAATTTTTTTTTAATTATCTATTAATTTTTCTAAAAAAATGTTATTTTTTACTAAAACTTCTTACCTGGTCAGTTTTTTAAATTCTCTTTGTAGTCTACCAATTCATAAATTGCAGTCATTGTAATAAAATATGGAAAGAAATGTTTAGGGAGGGAGGAGTGTTTTTGACATTTGAAACATTTTTGCATTAAAGGAATTTTAAAAAGAAGTAATTTAAATAAAATTTAAACAAGTATAAATGATAATTAAAATTTCAATAAAATAATTTTTGCTTACTATTTAAACATAAAAATAAATATTTTACATATTTTAAATTTGTATTGTAATTTAATTCAAGGGATTTTTTTTTTTTTTTTTTTTTTTTTTTTTAGAAAAAGCTAAGTAAAAATAATAAAAAACTGTAATTTATTCTCCTAAAAATAAAGTTACTGTTACAAAAAAAAAAAAAAAAAAATAGTATGTCAATTTAATATGAACTGCCTTACAGAACTCTGCATAAACATAAATGGTAAACAATCTACAACCCTTCAGAAGTGTAGCAGTGCATCGCCAAATTACAGCATGCCAAACCTGCCAAGGCAATTTATTCAACTTTTTCGTAGTGAGCCAGCGCTGCAGCGAGACGCTAGTATACTCCGACAAGCTGTGGCATACCCGCAGTTCACTTGTACCTCGATTCTGCAGCATGTGCAAGATACCCTGGATGTTCCCGTGTCGACCAGAACCATTTCCCGTCGATTGGTTGCACGTCGCCTGCACTCACGGTGTCCGCAAAGAAGACTGCCATTGACCCCACAGCATAGACGCCAACGTTTGGAATAGTGCGGGACTAGAGCGACGTGGATGACAGAAAAGCGAAACGTCGTGTTCTCAGATGAGTCCGCTTCTGTTTATCCAGTGACAGTCGCCGCATACGTGTGTGGCGTCGACGTGGAGACAGATCTAATCCGGCAGTAACTGTGGAACGCCCCACCGCGCGACAACGTGGCATAATGGTTTGGGGCGCTATTGCGTATAATTCCATGTCCCCTCTAGTTCGTATTCAGGGCACTATGACGGTCCAACGATACTTGGATAATGTACTGCGGCCGGTGGCAATCCCCTACCTTCAGGGGCTGCCTAATGTAATTTTTCAGCAGGATAACGCCCGACCACACAGTGCTCGCATCTGCCAACATGCTCTGCAAGGTATACAGATGCTTCCCTGGCCACAGTACTCTCCTGACCTGTCACCAACCGAACATGTGTGGGATGTGATTGGACGCCGTTTGCAGACTCTGCCCCTGCCTCGTTCAGAAGACGAACTGTGGCAAATGGTTGAAAGGGAATGGAGAGCCATCCTTCAGGATACCATCCGCACTCTTATTGACTCTATACCTAGACGTGTTTCTTCGTGAATCGCTGTCCGCGCTGGTCCTACATCCTACTGAGCCGACGCCGTTCTCGCTCTGTATTCTGACTGTCATTTTGAAATAAAGATCACATATTGTTCCTTGCTGTCTCTGTCTTTTTTCCAAATTTCATCACTTTCTGACCACTCCTTCTTGGTGTTGCATTTTCAATGTCGAGCAGTGTATATACATATATTTGATTAATTAACCGAATTAATTTTTGAAAGAGCGAAAAGTATTAGGCCAAGATTCGTGCTCGGTAATTTGATTGAACGTCCTAACGCTTCACCGACGGAGTTATTCGGTAAATAACTGACCTCCATAATTCACTCATTTGAAAGTTAGTAATTTTAATTTATTTTAACAGTTCCAGGAATACGATCCAATTCCGCGGATGGAAATTTTTTGATAAAAAAAAAAAAAATAATAATAGTTAAAATTTTCGTCGATAGGATTTTTTTTTTTTTTTTTTTTTTTTATGACTTTCAACGTTTAAATGCTTTGGAAATACGTAATTAAAAAAATTATAAATTTTTGAAATTATTTTATTTTATTTTATTTATTTATTTTTATTTTTTATTTTTTCTATCAATTTATTTGTAAGTTACAAGAAACAAATCTTTTGCAGATAAGAGGGAAAAAAAGAAATCTCAGAAGAATTTGGAGAAAATTGAGATTGAAAAAGTTAAGTCAGACCACTTTTAGAATAAATATAATTGACAAATAAGAAAAATATATTTCCCTTCAAAAATAAATGTGATAATTAAAAACCCTCTTTTAATTTGCTTTTTGCATCAGAAAGAAAAAAAAAAATCACTTTAAAAATTATACTGTATCATCGATAAATGAATCTTAAAAAATGCTCTAAGCATATCTTCTTTTATCTTTTTGTGGGTTTTCTTTTTTATAAGAGTAAGATAAGAAAAGAGATTACGGATGTTTGCCTTGATGGGATGATTTGGATTTACTTCAAAAGAGAAATTACCCGTAAAATCCACGTGCTTCTAAGCATGCATGAAAAATAAATATTCATCTTTAATGCCTTTCTTTTGTTATTTAATGTATAAATTCCAAACATTGAATATTTATGTTTATATTGTCTGGATTTATGATAATAATAACTTTTTATTGCAGATATATTTTATTTAATAAAATGTAGCCGGAACCGGCTAGATGCGCTTTATAGGGCCAAACAAAAGTCACGCATTAAACGGAGATCCTGTATTAATCACGATTTTCAATTTGTTTGTTGCTGAATATGAACATTTTGTTCGTTAGATGTTTTTATGATTTTTTGTGCTTTGGCTTAAACGATTATAATTGAAAATTGCCTCATTTATAGACGTCAGAATTTAAATTTAAGATTATTGATGTTTTACTTATTGTAAAATATTTTTTATGGGCTATTTTGAATTTTATTGAAAGAAAAAACATATATCTGTATATATATATATAAATTACGTGTCACGATGTTTGTCAGCGATAAACTCCTAAACTTATAATTCAATTTTAACAAAATTTTGCAGACTGTGTGCAGTTTGGTCCAACTTGAGAGATAGGATAGCTTTTATCTCAATTTATAGTCACAATATTCTTTTATTACAATTATATGTTAATTATAGCCCTTTGTTACAGTTGCTCCAAAATATTTGCGAATTCCATGTTTAATTGTTGCCCAAAAAAAAAAAAAAAAAAAAAAAAAAACGATTTTATTTTCTTTCGAGATAAAAATAAATACATTTAATCAAACGTAAACGTTAAAAAATTATAAAAAGTTAAATTATGCATCTCACAAAAATTGACATCATAATCACTTTAAAGATTTTATACACATTGATAAAGTGCTAATGTAGTTATACACAAGCGAAGTGTGACGTCACTGACCGTCTGTGAAGTCAAGAAAAAGATTTCCTATGTTAATTGCCCATTGGATTTTTTGTAAAAAATTATTAAAAATCGAGAAAAATTATTTCCCGATTTTAATCCCCATATTTTTGTATAGATATGTATTAGTTATCATGTGCATACGTTAGATTGAGATATTTTGCTGTCAAATTGACAAAAATTTATTTTTAAATTTCAAAACTCTGTCGTCCTTGGAGTTTTTATATTTTTTTATTTGGCGATCAAAAGCGTAACAGGAAAATATACACGCCATATGTATATTTTCGTAATATGCATTGTGCGAAATATTGTTTCATATTATTCATTACTCTCTCAATATAAGTTGTTAAAACCAATGTAACTTTTAAAATGAGATAAAAAATACAAAAATTTAAAACTCTAAAAATACATTCCAATTAAAAACACTAAAACACAAGACAGACGTTTCGGCTAGAACACTAGCCCTCCTCAGTGTCAAACATACAAGCACAAACAACATTTACAAAAATTCATAATACATCATAGCAAGATTAAATATTCAGGAGGATTAGCTTTAGCCTCGTTCAAGGCAGAATGTTGCATTTTGGTAAAAGCGCCCTCTAGAAAAATACGGGATTCATAGATATTTATATTAGAAGCTAAAATTTTAAAGTTTTCAAAATCCGGAATATGATCACTATTGAGAGAATGGATTACGAGTTTTGATTTTAAATCTCCTGTTTTATATGAGCGTTTCTGTTCTTTTAATCTAATTTCACCTGTTCTGCCAGTTTCACCGATATATGTAGAATCACAATTTTTACAAGGAAAAAGTAAGTACAAGTTGTTAAAGTAACCATGATTTTTGAAAGGAATTAAATATGTTCGCCAGATAATTTGGCGATATTTTTTTCTGCCAAGGATGACAGATATGAAATTTATTCCGCTTCAACATGTTAATATCTTATATCAGATACATTATGTATATGCTAAAATTTATTTCACGTGACACGTGTGTCAAAAATTTACTTACGACATAACCTTTCTTTTTCAATTTTTGTTGCATTATCGTAATCTGTATCACTTCGTTTTCTTTAAGAAATTCTTGATCTATACATATAATGTTCTAAATAAAAAGTAACCATTTCAATATTTTAAAACTTATTTAAAAGTCTGTTTTATTTAACATTAAATTTAAAAGTTAATTTAAAACGGTAAAAATATATTTGAGGGTGCCCTTATGGCGAAATTGTTTGGCGCATTTTTGTTAATAACCTGTAACACTATATACATATAACCTATACATGTACACTATATACTTATAACCTATACATATAAATAGGCTAACTTTAATATATTTACCGCGATCACAACTTGGCGAGAATCAAGGGGCACCCTCAAATATAATCTAACCTAAAACTTATTTAAAAGTCTGAAAGATTTTAAGACTGTTTATTTATTTTGTAACGCTAATCTATATGATCGATGTTAGAAACTTTAAATAATTATTTCTCTTACTTTTCTTTAATGACTTATCAATTTACCGTTCCTGATTAAATTTGTGATTTATACATGTATTTTACATTAAATTTTGACTCATATTTATTGCTAAAAAAAAAGATCTTAAAATCTTGCAATTTTCTTATCTTAATCCTCAATGCTTTCCCTCTTGATTAACTTGATTTTACTATTAAAATTTTAACATACTCAAAATCTTCTCATCACTTCGTTAAAATATATTAATCTTTTCCAAAACCTTTTTCTGTTTAAAATGATGCGTGTAGTTATTTTAAATGACCAAATATTTCATGAGATATCCTATTTTAAAGTTTTAAAATATTTATCAAAGGAACAACTATAGTATTTCACAACAACTGGATTTGGCGATTATGGCTAAATCATAAATCTAAAAATCATAACTGATTAAATCATAAATCTAAATTAAAAGCATGCAGGTTGCCATATTTTATTGCAAAGAATCCAGAACGACATCGTTATCGTTCAAAACGGAGCAAAAAAAAAAAAAAAAAAAAAAAAAAATCGCCAAATCCAGTTGTGGGGAAATACTATATACCTTACCAAATTATCAACGTATAACTTAGCCACAGCAACGCGTGGCCGGGTCTGCTAGTATATATATATATGACTGACAACTAGGAACTGTGAGGAAGTATTAATACAGATCATAAAGCAGCAATCTTTTTTCGAGAAAATAATTTATTCTGTTTTACAAACACGAGCACCGCACACACATGTACATATAAAAGAAAACGTAAAGAAATTAATTAAAAATAATTTTAAAATGGGCGCCAATTTCTGGTCCAAAACAAATTACTTTTAAAGCGAGCATGTCGAGCCCGCCGTCCAGCACCAGCACCAGCACAGACGCATCATTCTCTCTCTCTTAAGGGCCCTCTTCACTCACCGCCGCCGGAAGCCAAATCTAATGTTATTCTATGGGAAATTTTTCTTTACAAATAACTTATTAACTAATACATATTTTTAAATTCTGTTTTCCCATTCTGAAAATTCCCAGCTGTTAAATTGACGGACCTTTTTAAAAAAAATTATTATTTTATTTTATTTTGAAGCTGCAAAATACGAATTTTCATTATGTGAATTTTTTTCATTTTTTCATTTTGCAATTTCAAAATGAAACATTAAAAAGAAAAAAGAAAAATACATTTTTAAAAAAGGTCCGTCAATTTAACAGTTGAGAATTTTCTGAATGGGAAAACAGAATTTAAAAATATGTATTAGTTAATAAGTTATTTGTAAAGAAAATTTTCCCATAGAATAACATTTTCTCGGGCTTCTGGCGACGGTAAGTGCCAGTAGCGCCCTCTCTAATCAGTCTGAAAGTTATTATTAGTCTGACGTCATTACAGAACTAAATGTGTCTCCAGCAAATATAATTTCAAGTCATCCTTATAAATTTTAGCTCACATTGCTAGCGAGTTCTAAAAACCTCTATTAAAATTCTAGATCATTTTCTTACATTATCTTAGTCAAAGTTATTTAAAATTCTCTACAAATAAAGGCGAACACAAGAAGGGAGTCTTAGTAACGATAATTTTGGTTTATGGCACAATTCAAGAAATTCAAACGAGAATTTCTTGTAATACAATGGATTCATAGTATTCAAAATATTCATAATATTGTTTCACCATCTAGAAAAGAATAGACTATCCGCGTTTGTAATGATCGATAAATGGCGCTTTTTCAGCTTTTGTTGTTAGTAAATATAATAGCCACGTGTATTTATTCTTGTTCTTTTTGTTATTCTACTTGATATTCGTACTATAATTTCTCCGCCATTACATCATGGAAAATTGGTTGCTATTAGAAAAAAATATTTCAGTTTATTCAAAGTTCGATCGGAAGTAGATTTTTAACTGAAGTTGAACGAATATTAGTTTCAAATCATCTGATTAATTCTTTACTTCCATTAGCCGAAGCAACTGAAATTTTAAATTTGTCATTTGGAAATAAATGGAAGCTTAATTCTGGATTTCTTGATCCTTTGGAGTTACACTGTAGCACACAACAGTATGTGTTATCTTTTTTACCGGATTTATTCATTTTTATTCAATAAATATATGTGACACTAAACATCGGCAAGCAATGGCGGCTTGATGAAAACCGAATTAAAGCATGTTAATTGTAATTTCACCTTAGCACACCAGAGGGCGAGCATTTCACTACAATCGCGGATTATCCTCTATCATTTCGTCTATAGAGGTTATTACTTTTACCTTATACGCGTAGCTCGGAAATCCATATTTCTAGTTTAGAGATTCAGAAAAGGACTACTTCTTCATGCAAGATGAAGACGGTATATATTTTTTCTCAGTGTAGTTGTATCTTATCTATAACAATAGAAAAAAAAAGCAATCTCTAACAAGAAAAATATTTCATAAAAAAATAAATAAATAATAATAATAATAATAAATAATCTATATTTAATAAAAAAGAAACAAACGAAAGTTAAATACAAAAAATATAATCTATCACTTATAAGTGAATTTAAAAACTACTCTTATAATGTTATCTATTTGATTTTGATTGTTTGAACACTCAAATTTCTAAAAAAGAAGCGATACTATTTTTTTTCTATTTCGCTCGGGATTCAGCATGTAATGACTATTTTCCGGATAAGAAGAAACATTCCAGAAGGATTTGAAAGAAAATGCAGATTGAAAAATCGAAAAAGTTAAGTCAGACGACTTTTAGATTAAACAATATTGACAAACAAGAAAAAAATATTTATTCCAAGAGATAAATGTTTTTTTTTTTTTTTTTTTTTTTTTTTTTTTACAAAACACTTATTTTATTTTATTTTATTTTAATTTTCAGTGTAAAAATCACTTGAAAAATTATTCTGTATCACCAATAAACGAATCTTAAAGAATGCTGTAAGGCATATTTATTTATTTTTTTTTTTTTTTTTAACAACGAAGAAAATAAATTACGTACATTTTCTTTTATGGAATGATATGGATTTATTTTAAAGGAGAAATTACCCGTAAAATCCGCATTTTCTAAAGTAAGCACGAGGAATAAATTTTGATTTTATAGGATTTTTTTTTTTTTTTTTTTTACTAAACATCTTAAATGTAGCACATTTATGTTTATTATTAAAACTTATTAATACATTTTTTTTAATGGAAAATTTATATCTTATTTATTAAAATAAAATAAAGCAGGATTCCGTTAAAATGCAAACTGTTGAAGTTGGAACATTTTTTTTTTTTTTTTTTTTTTTTTTTTAATGGAAAATTTATATTTTATTTAATAAAATCAAACGGGATTCCGTTAAAAAGCAAACTGTCGCAGGTTGAACAATTTTTTTTTTTTTTTTTTTTTTTTTTTTAACACGCTTTTATTAGCTTCACCTGTATGTATGTATGTATGTTTGTATGTTTGTTTGTAACCGATCTGGGAGCAAACAGAAAATATATATTGTAAAAAATGACTTTCTCTACGTGAACGGCGTGGCGTTGAGGTATAAGCTCCGCGCTACGAACCTAAAGGTCTAGCGTTCAATCCCAGTCAGGGCGATATTATAAAAATGATTTTTGTTTAATTCTAAATTATTTTAATTAAAGATTTAAATGTATGTAAATATTACGGTGTGTCACTCACACGATTTTCTCTTACCCTGCATTTTAATACTAAGATAGATATTTTGTGCTTTTTAGTTCACATTTCTATAAAAGCGTGTTCTTTAATTTTTTAAAACTATAATATTATTTAATGAAAAATTTATACGGGATTCCGTTAAAATGCAAACTGCCGCAGATTGAACAAGTTTTTTTTTTTTTTTTTTTTTTTTTTTTTTTCACAGTTTGGTTGAAAATGTGAAACTTAAAGACTACTTAAAAAAGACTACTTAATAAAAACTTATATATTAAATGACATCCGTAATGATTAATTTGTGTCTGCTGTAAAAACTCGTACATACATTCATATTGTTGCAACGGATTAAGTCTTTTCCTCTGCACCAATTGTTCTGTTGTAGTGAAAGTAATTTTACAGGCAAAGTGAAAAAGAGGCAAATCATTCCCTTTCACTGAAGTATGCCTTGGTGATAAACTTAACGAACTGGCTACGATTTTGGGGACATGGAGATTAAATTCAGCGAAAAACAGTAGTTTAGGGTTCACGAAATTTCGGAGCTCTTCAATGCATAACAGCCAAGATCTAAAACTTTCCATGAGATTTTAGATAGAAACTCCGTCAAACCCCATCACCAAAGAATATAAATAGGAGTGAGTTGACTTCTACGGTAGATTGTGTAGTCACTGTGATATAGAGTTATTCAGAGACCTATTGTGAGCGTGGAGATTGTGCTCCAAGTAACAGGACTTTGTTCGTGAGCTAACGAAGATTTCTGTTCTCTAGTATCTGATGTTATATAATTCTCGTGGATCAAGTGACTATTTTCTTGGACTGTCCCAGAACAATCGTCGAATAGAGATTTTTGCGGTACGAGTAACAGCCTGATAGGACTGTTTGGATCGTAGAAAAGTCTAACTATCAACGCGCGATCGTGTAAGATAGCATGCTGTCGCCATCAAACGACAAATACATATCCAGCTAAGTTGGTTGGTTGGATGAGTTTTGGACTCTTGGGTATTGGTTGTTTGGTTATTGGACTGTTTCTGAGAATTTTTGTTGTACAGATTCGAGAAGTTACGTGGAATAAATTGCATTCATCAACTAGAACTTACCTGTTTCTTTACGAACTACTTTCTCACACAAGAAAGTCGACAAGTTTTTCGTAAGAATGCAATTTTACTTTGTATATATATAAGCTAGTTTAATTAGTACATAGAATAAAAAAAGGCTGGTTCCTCGACTGCTTGCTTGGTTGTGAAAACTGCTGTGAGTATTCTTTCCCTGCTCGGCTCTTTCTTCTATGAGATGGCGCCACATTCAATCCAAACCTGCTGCTGGCTCTTTGCCATTACATGAAATATAATTATTTTGAATTTCTATTGTATCTATGAAGAAAGTGCAAACAGCGTTGCTACAATTGGCGAATTTTATGGCTTTATCAAAGTCTGTTTTAATATTTTCATCATTGTATGTTAATTTAATGTCGGAAACCTGGACTTTGATGACTTTTTGTGGTGTTAAGTGAACTGCCACCTTTCTGCGGCTCGTGCCATAGTTTAATTATAGATGAGTCCAGCGGAGGAAGAATACTCGCAGCAGTTTTCATTACCTAGTAAGCAGCTGAGGACTGTTGGGATCCTCACTGAAAGCAGCCACGGCTATCATCTGAAGCAAGTAAGATCACTTTTAATATTTTAAAACTGTAGTATGCTTCTATTTTCTAATTCTGTAAAGTTAAAAGAAGTTAAGCTTGGAAAAAATTTCTGTTTGCGGATTATGATCAGAGGAACATTGAATTCCCCTCTCCCCCCATGTACATAAAAAATAATTATTACAAAACTAATTAAAGGAGGGCGTTCACACATCCTACTGCAACGTTTAATGTACGCCCAGGCAAATACTAACAGGTAAAGAAACAGATCGCAATAACATGGTTTGCGCGTTTATTTTAAAATAAAACATGTTCACCATAACTAGCAGCGCAATGTATTAGGAGAGTGAGACGCATCACAACGCCTATTTACAGCTTGCGCAATGTAAGACGAGACTCACCATTCTCGTAGAAAAGCCTAACTATCAACGCGTGATCGTGTAAGATAGCACGCTGTCGCCATCAAATGACGAATCCATTCAGAAATATTTATTCCACTTTTTTATTGACGTTGGAAATGAAAGGAAATGAAATTTATTAAAGTTTTTTAAGATTGATATGCTGTAAGTTATTTTATTTATTACTGTTTCATAACGACGAATCCATTTCTAGCCAGGTTGGTTGGTTGGATGGGTTTTACGTCGCACTAGGGCTGCGCAACGGGCAATTGGCGACGGTCTGGGACTCACCCCTACAGGTAGTTCTGAGACATGCCATTACAATTTTGATCCTCCATGGAAGGAATGGCTCTCCCGCTTCGGTGACCCCCCCCAGAGGTATAATTTTTAATGGGAACATGGAGGACATTGTGGCCACGACGAATTTTATGTGCACCAGCCACCATTAGTGTACACGACGGTCTTTAGCCGGCTCGAGTACTGAATCCGCAATCTTCTAATTACAAGCCCGGCGCTCTGCCGACTGGGCTATAGCGGCCCCATTTCCAGCCAGGTGTTATATTGCTATCCCGATTTTCACAGAACGTCTCGGTATGACGTGTAAGTGTTTTTATTTTTCCGGCAAATTTTGGATTTTTTTTTTTTTTTTTTTTTAATTACCAAAAAAAAAAAAAAAACAGTATTCTTCGAACCATATTATCGTAAACAGAAATCTTTGTCGAGCATTACTTTTTTCATTGCGAATTTTTGAAATTGGCACGAATATATGATGCACGTACAGTCGGTAACAAAAGTGTCCGAACACTAGCAAAAATTCCTATGTAAAAAATGTGCACTTCATACGGCTTTGTTAAATAAATCCTTATCGAATCATGTTCTTACACTGACTAAGAACAGGATTCGAGAAGGATTTATTTAATAAAACCGTATGAAGTGTACTTTTTTTACATAGGAATTTTTGCTAGTGTTCGGACACTTTTGTTACCGACTGTATGTGCACATAATAGTAATTTTACAGTTCATACAATACTGCAGTTTATGTACTTTTTTTGCATAAGAATTTTTGCTACTGTTCGGACACTTTTGTTACCGACTGTAATATCAAAGAAAAGAAAAGAAAGAAAGAAAAGAAAAGAAAAGAAATTATGCTCGAATTTAGTCAACTTAGATTTAAGAACAGTATTAAAATATAAGTGTAGTAATACTAAATTAAAAAAAAAATATTTGGTATCAATTTTTAAACTTTTGTTTATTTTTTTATTTATCCTAATAGAAAAACAACGAAGTTTGGCGACAGAGTGTTTCAAAAGTTGTTTCTCCTTGCTTTTAAAATAAACAAGTTGCACAATATTTCTTACAGAAATGAAAATCTTTACAAGAGACTTTTAAATAATAATAATAATAACAAATAATATATAAATAAATGCAGCTTTTAAAAATTACACATAGAAACAATTTACAGCATATACTAATAGTATTATCAAACAAAAGACGACACAATTCTAAGAAGCTTACACCGAGTTATTTATTCTAAGATATAATATAGAAAAATTCAAGAAATATTTCTATTTTCTCTCAGGTAAAAAAGAAAATATCAAATTAAGAAAAATGGTAACTGCATCTGAAAGAAATGGATTTCAAAAGTTATTTCTAAGCTCTTTAAAAAAAATCTGCCAGTTTGTTTTTAAAAAAATGAAAAGAATTATAAATGTGTTTAGCGACATGAGAAACAGGAACTTATTTTATAAACACTAAATTTCAGTTTCAGGTTTTTAAAATATTAATGATGATAAACGCTGTTTCTAAAGTGTCTGATAACAGTATTTTGATGTCACGTAAACGACAATTAAACTGTTGGCCAAAAATATAATGTAGTTGATTTTTTTTTTTTTTTTTTTTTTTTTTGCTTAAAAAAATAATATTTTTAAAATTAAATTGGTTTCTTTTTTTTTTTTTTCAATATAAATATGTTATCTTAGTTAAATAACAAGTTTGGGGTAATTTATTAAAAAATAACATTATATATATGTATATACCGGGTGATCCAAAAGTCAGGACGAAATTTAAAAATGAATAATTTGAAAACCAATCAAGATACAAAGATACGGTTTGCACCAAACGAGTGAGAAAGAAACCGGGTTTTGTGTGGCAAAAAAAAAAAAAAAAAAAAAAAAATAGTTCGGTTGGCAACCAACAGATGGCGCTATAGTGTTTTATTTCACCAAAAGATGATTTACAAATGAAAAAAAAATGTTGACAACTTACAAGTCAGCTTAATTACAGTTAATTAGAACTACTACAGTAACTCTTCAATGTCCATCATTCAGAAGTACAGCTGTGAGACGATTCACCACCTCGTTCACAGCATTTAGTAGCATTTCTTGCGTTATGGCAGACACATTTTGGCGGATGGCATCTTTCAGTGCTGCTAGTGATGCCGGTTGGTCGCGGTACACTTTTGACTTCAAGAATCACCACAGCCAAAAGTCACAGGGTGTCAGATCGGGAGATCTTGGAGGCCATGCGCGATTAAAGTAACGACTGATAATGCGATATTTCCATACGTATAAGCTTCGACTACCATTACCGGCTGTAGTTGTTACTTTTTATATCGTTTGTTGCTTTGCATAATCCTACATCAGAAATCGCCATCTATTAGTCGCCAATAGAACTATTTTTTTCCGTAGCCACACAAAATCCGGCTTCTTTTCAATCCGTTTGGTGCAAACCGTATCTTTCCATCTTGATTCGTTTTCGAATTATTCATTTTTAAAGTTCGTCCTGACTTTTGGATCACCCGGTATATGCACAGGGTGGTTATAATTAAACTTCTCCTATAAACAGCATCCTACAGCGCAAACGGGTGAACGGATTGCAACGAAATTTGGTATATAGACTATACAAGAGATGCGCTCACGGAATTTCGAAAAAAGTTACAATAAATAAATAAATAAATAAAGCTACAAAATGTCCACCAGAGGGCGCTTTTTCCGGAAAAACATTAAACTTAACACAATGAACGACCAAAACGGAACACAGAAACAATATTAACAATCCAGAAGAAGAATTATGAGTAATAAAATGTAAAACCGGGAAAAGCTGTCAGTTCTAGGAAAAATATGTCGAGATTTGCATTTTTGCGATGAAGAGGAAGCTTTATGCAAAACAGCGCACTGTTATTTTTTCCTTACCTTTACTTAATGTGGTGTGATGACAAGGTGATCAGAAACTAGTCAGTAAATGTTAATATTGTTTCTATATTTCGTTTTGGTCATTTATTGTGTTAAATTTTAATGTTTTACCGAAAAAGGCGCCCACTGGTGGACATTTTGGAACTATTTATTTATTTTTTTCGAAATTCCGTAAGCGCAATATATAATATATGCTATACACGTATTTTGTATGCTATTATATATATATATATATATATATATGTATAATAGCATACAAAAGTATTTACAGGTTATCAAGAAATCAGCATACATTTTGGTATCCTAGAATAAAATAGAATAAACAAAGAATTTACAGTTTTACTAAGTTCTAGAGGAATAATAATTTTCTTTTATTTCATTGAAGAAAATTATCATAAAATATTGCTATATGAAAAAAAAGTAGAGACAATGTAGAGACCAGCGGCATACAATGACCTCTATACGGCAGCGTACATGCTTTATGCATATAATATGGGCATTAGAGCGTATTTGTAATTGAAATTATCTTTTTGAAACATACCTGTATTTTATTGTCAGTTCCGTTTAGTAAAGAAACAGTATTTATTTTATTTTTTCCGCTTTTAACTATACGAAAAAATGTACAAATCAATTTCTAAATAATGCTTTTCTATTTACTCTGATAATACATAAAATATATATTTTTTCAGCAACATATATCTAAATTATATTAAATATATTGTAAAAAAATAACGCTAATTTTTACAGTAAATTCTTTTACAGATTACTGAAAATTATTGTGTTTGACAACCAAATATGCTGGTACTTAAATAACCACCATATTCTACTGTAAAAATTACCATAATTCTTTATTAATATAGCAAAAACCTTATATATTAAAAAAAAAGTTTATCTTTAAGTTAATTTTCAGAATTCCTGCTGAATAATGGTTTAAGAGTAGTTTGAAAAATGGTATCAAGACATATATTTCTGGCAACATCTGTCTAAAATATATTAAATAGCAAAAACAGAAATTCAAAAATTACTCATAGTTAATTTTAAGAGTCCTTACTGAACAATTACATGAGAGCACTTAAGAAACAATTTAATTTTAACAATTCAAATTAATATTTATAAATTTTCTCACTATTGAAGTGTTTTACAGTTAATTTAGTTTTAGAAAGATAGAAAGAAAAATGAAGTATCGATAAAAGAAGAAGCTAAAACAGATGTTTTTCTGTAACAAATGGTATTGACAAGTTACGGTTCAGACGTCTTTAAGAAGAAAAATAAACTTCCGACGAGAAAACGTTTTTTTGAAAAATACACTTTTCATTAAAAATGAGGAGGAAGTATTACATCAAATATAGTAAGTGTACCGATAAAAAATGAATCTTAAAGAATTCTATATTTCCTCTTTTCCTTTTATTTTTTCATCTCTTTTTTGACAAAATGAAGAAAAAAAAATGTTACAAATGTACTTGTTGATGAGAATCGTTAGGTTTTATTTCTAACAATGAATTAAGAGTTTTTGAAGTGTTACATATATGTTGTATGATAATGTGACGGAAATAGCATGAGTTTTGATTTTATAGGATATTAATTATTTGTAAGGAAAAGTAAAATATTGTACCTGTTTCCTCATACTGAATTAATATATGCAATGTTTTATCAAGTGTTAATAAAGATGCAAAATCAATTACACTGGTCTACAGTGGTTCGGTAACAACGGTCAAATTATTTTTTTTTATTATTAATTCCAATTTGTATTTAAATATCTGTAAGTAAAAAAGTCCCACCACGTCACATTTTTCTGTTAGGGTATCAGAAAATGGCAATTTTCACGATTTTTTATCATTTTCACAGTGTCACAGGTGGTAACTCTTCCTGCTGGCAACCCAGAGTCCTGGCAACTCAGAAACCCGTCAACTATGTTTGTTCCATTTTTTTGTTAAAGTATCAGAAAATTGCAAATTTCACTACCTTTTTATGATTTTTACAATACAGTCGACAGCAAAAGTATCCGAGCACTAGCCAATAATTCCGATATCAAAAAAGTGCATTTAATACTATTTTGTTAAATAAATCCTTGTCGAATCATGTTCAAAGACTGACTAAGAACATGACTCGACAAGGATTTATTTAACAAAGCAGTATTAAGTGTACTTTTTTTAGACAGGGATTATTGCTAGTGCTCAGGATGCCGACTGTATCACACATGGTAACCTTTCGTGCTATCAACCCTGTCTCCTGGCCATCTTCTCTGCTGGCAACCTCTATTTGGCAACCCTGTATTTGTACCTTATCTGTTTTTCTTTTTCTGGTATTCTAGTTATCAGATATTCTTTGTTAAGTATGATTGTGCTGTTTTATAGTTAAAGTTTTATGTTCAAAATGGCAAGTATTCAGTGTAGAACTTGTAAAACCATACCCGATAAGTTTTGCTTATTTGTGAACTATTCATATTAAAACTACAAGGTAGACATTTAACACAAGACGTAAAAACACCTATTTTTTGTATTTTGGTTTTAAAATAACAAATAATAACAATTCTATCATTTAGTGTATTTTCCATGTTTTTATGTTCTACTTAGTCTACAGTATGTATATTATCTCCATTTTACAATATTTCATGGTAAATTAATGATATTTTGATAGTAATAATGCATGTCTTCTAAAGACTTTTGTACATTGCTTCCAGTACAGATTAAATAATTATAACAAAAAAACTGTACGTGTTACAGATTTTTCACTATTATTTTTTAATTCTGCAGTACAAAATTAGTTGAAAACAGTTAATTTCATTTCTGTTACCCCCCATTTTTTTTTTGTCGACTAGTGTTATTTTATAACTTCGTATTTCTCTGAAAAATAATTAAATTTCGTTCTATTTAAAGTATTTGAACTTTTCTAAACTTCATGCTAATTAATTATCACCTATAAGCCATAATGTATTTGAATTCTATATGTGATCTGCTAATAATATTATAAAAATTACGCACGCAATTTTCATAGGTATACATTTATGTATTGACACTTAATAACATATTTGAGGAGCTAACATTCAAACTATGTTTTCTCCTTCAGATAAAATTTTTCAGAAAACACAAAAAACTAATATATTAAAAAGAAAGAAAACTTAAACCCTAATTATTGTTTGTTTAAATGTATTACTATTAACTAGGAGGATAGACATATGTAGGAAGATATGTAGACGCTCTATTTTATGTTAAGTTAAAAAAAAAAAAATCACTAACTCAATTTTTTTTTCTTGAGAAAGCACGGCGTGAATGTTTGCTCTTAATTTAAATTCCTTTTTATTTTAAGTATTGAAAAAGTAAAATACACGATAAGTAGCCTGACTTACCAACAAACCAAATGAAAAGCACTCATAAGACATAAAAAGAAGCCGAAAGAAAAATCGCTTATGAATTTTATTAAAAAGCATTTTAAAAGTCATTGATGTACGGGTATTTTTTACGTTAAAAAAGCTTATTATTATTAAGCAACATCGTTATTACATTTCATTTTCAATTCAGCTTCTTTATATTTTAAATGTAACAATTTTTAAATCCAACGCCGCTTCTAAAAACAAACATATTTCAATAATACATTCATAATTTATTTTCATTAATATTCAAAATATATTTTAGTTAAGAATTTTTAAATCCAACGCTACTTCTTAAAAGAAGAATAAATTCTCATAATATATTCATGATACATTTTCATTAATATTCAAAATGCACTTTCATAATATATTCATAATGCATTTTCCTTAATATTCAAAATATATTTTCATAATATATTCATAATGTATTTTATTTAATATTCAAAATATAATTTTAAATCCAATGCTACATCTAAAAACAAACATATTTCAATAATACATTCATAATTTACTTTCATTAAAATTAAAAAAAATATTTTAATTAAGAATTTTTAAATCCAACGCTACTTCTTAAAAATAAATAAATAAATAAATAAATAAATTCTCTGTTCGCAATGCATTTTCATTAATATTCAAAATGCACTTTCATAATATATTCATAATGCATTTTTCTTAATATTCAAAATATATTTTCATAATGTATACTACTGGCCATTAAAATTGCTACACCAAGAAGGAATAATAATAACGGAATGAAATTTGTTGGACAAATACATTATAGTAGGAAGAACAATTGATTTAAATTTCAGGAAATTTGGAGTAAATATGTACTGAGAAAACAGTACATAAAGCAGCGACCTCTGTGAGCAATAACAGCACACATCTGCCTAGGCATAGAATCGAACAGCGAGTGGATGACATGTACGGGTAGAGCACTTCATGAAGTTTTAACACGATGCCACAATTCGTCGATGAAGCACTTCATGAAGTGCTCTACCCGTACATGTCATCCAATCGCTGTTCGATTCTATGCCTAGGCAGATAAGTGCTGTTATTGCTCACAGAGGTCACTGCTTTATGTACTGTTTTCTCAGTACATATTACTCCAAAATTCCTGAAATTTTAATCAATTGTTCTTCCTATTATAATGTATGTGTCCAACAAATTTCATTCCGTTATTATTATTCCTTCTTGGTGTAGCAATTTTAATGGCCAGTAGTGTATTTTCATTAATATTTAAAATATAATTTTAAATCTAACGCTACTTCTAAAAAAATATATTTTCTTAATATATTCATAAGCATTTTCATTAATATTCAAAATATATTTTCGTAATTGGTTTTACGTTGGTCATTTAATTAATGAACTGATAAAACATTCCATCAACAAGTCTGTCGAATGAAACCCTCACAAATGTGAGGGTTCAGCAGGAGGCTGAGTGTCAAGTCTCATTACTTTGGAGAGACTCTTCAGCCTTTCAACTAGCATTAAGGAAAGTCAAGCTATGCCATAACTCTGTTATAGCTATGAAAAGACTTTTTACATAACCATGCCAACTAAAATTGCTGCACAGGAATACCTAACATAAGATGCATATCACAGAATTCCAAATATCACAAACAAAAGATTATGATGCATACATGCAATCACTTGACCACTCTTTTGTAAACTGCCATAAGCAGCTCCTTAATTTGATCACGAAATCATAAGACCCAAAAATGCACGATGAAAAAACTTAATAATCAGTCAGAAAAATGATGAAACATGGAAGGAAACATTTTTTCTTCATGAATCTTCCAAGCAGACTGAAAATACGGTGGATAATGTACTTACACTCCCTACTAGTAAAATGAAGGCGCTCTATCTCCAACATGACAAGAAATAGAAGCTGAGTGCCACCTACTCCCTTATATCAGCAAATAACAGTTTTCTCTATGTTTTATTATTGAAAAGAACATTAAAGCTGTTGATTAAATTGTACTGTGCAAAAATTGTCAAAACTTTTATGTAATACCTAGAATTTTGATAAAAATATTATTTTATTTGCTAACATTTAGTATTATGACATAGACAAAGCTTTGTAATGATTACATGGAACATGTTTTCTTTAATCTATAGAAATCACTTAATGGAAATTTTAAAGCACAAAATTCACTCTCAAATTTCCGATTTCCTGACTTTTATTTACGAGACATTTCAAAAAGACAATTTCTTAGAAATCTCCAGAGATTGCTTCAAAACTTATTCCTCTCTTTTTTTCCCTCTTTCAGTCAACAGGTAATGGAATATTTGTAGTAGAATAAAAACTTTCAACGAGTTTTGAAGAAAAGCGAGTTTTTAGAACTCAAAATGTTAAAGCGGACGATTTTTCAGAACAAATGATACTGACAAATAAGTGAAACAATTATAAGGAAAATGGCATACTTTACTCAAAGAAAAACTTGTCATTAAAAATACCATTTTATACGTGACTAGTGGATTAAAAAGAATTGTATTATAAACAAGAAGTAAATCTTACAAATAATTTTACAGACACAATGTGTTTTCCTGTCTTCTTTAATTGATTTTCTAATACTTATTGTATCAATCCACTGAATTTTTATTAATAAATTAATCAATAATAAATTTGTATTAAGCAATTCAAATCAACTTTGTAATGAAATTTACTTTAGTTACAAAGTGTGGTTAATACCAGCATTGGGGATGTTATGAAATTTGGAGAACACAGTTTGATATATATATATATATTGCTGCGAACTCAGGGCTTGTGAATTGTCCGTGAATGAATGACAGGTCTTGTAGAGACTTAAAAGTTTATTTACAGAATATTCCACAAGATTACAAGTCTATCAACCGATTATCAGCTTGAGATACACCAGAAAACACAGTTTAAATAACAGCTGACAACATAAAAATCACAGCATGAACTTTATCATAGCATAACGCATACAGAATAGGCTGTATTATTTAGCAGAGACTCAATCAAAGAGTTCTTAACATATCAAGCAACTTGGCTTAAACTGAAACTGGATGGGCAGAATGCGATAGTCTCTTAAACATTTCGAGAATGTTCCGGATATTTTGCAAAATATTCGATTTAGAGCTTAGATAATCGATATATTGGTAAAATTTCTTTCACTGGTTCGTGAGGTACAGTGTTTACATTATTTGTGATATATACACACACACTCACAGACAGACAGTTTCTAAAACTAGTCAAATCATGTTCAGGACATCTTAAGACGTGTAAATCCGTCGAAAACTGGAGTTCGAGATTTTTCACGAATCCAATGCTTTCTTGTTATATAAATAAAAGAAAATAAAAACGAAAAAATTTAGAGGGATTTGGAAGAAAATGCTGTTTCAAATATCGGAAAAGTTAAATCAGACAATTTTTCAAACAAACGACATTGACAAATAAGGGAAGAGACAGTTCTTAAGAAAAATATATTTGTTCTATGAAATAAAAGCTATTTTAAAAAATATATTTTGCAAAAAATAGAAAATATAGATAGATGGGGATCGAGATGAAAATTGCTATGACGTAAAGGTTAAAAAAAAAATTAATATTATAGTTTTAAAAAATTAAAGAACACGCTTTTATAGAAATGTGAACTAAAAAACACAAAATATCTATCTTAGTATTAAAATGCCAGGTAAGAGAAAATCGTGTGAGTGGCACACCATAATACTTACATACATTTAAATCTTTAATTAAAATAATTTAGAATTAAACAAAAACCATTTTTAAAAAATCTCTCCTGACTGGGATGGAACGCTAGACCTTTAGGTTCGTAGCGCGGAGCTATACCTCAACGCCACGAAGTTCACCTACGGAAAGTCTTTTTTTTACAATATAGATTTTTTGTTTGCTCCCAGAGCGGTTACAAACATGCAAACATACATACATACATACAGGTGAAGCTAATAAAATCGTGTTAAAAAAGAAAAAGAAGAAGAAATATATATATATATATATAGGGTAGGTGCTCCAGTGATTGGCATGCTCCAGTAATTGACATCTATCCCGAAGTAATTAATAAATAAGAAAAATAATGAAATCATATATTTTACATATAAGAATTTTAACATTTTATGTCAAACACTGGAATATAGGGTACCAATTATTAATAAAAGGAAAAACTGGCAGTGTCAATTATTGGAACATTGAGTGGGTGTCAAATAAAAATTCACAAAAAAAAAATGCTATCAAATGTATATATTTTAACATATATGTGGTTCTGAATGTCTTTCATGCCATATGTATTAACTTAAGATTTCTAAAAATATTTTCTGATGACTAGAACATTAAAAACATCAGAGATTGCTCTAAAAGTGTCAATCACTGGTTCACTTACCCTATATATATATATATATATATATATAAAGCAAGCCTTTATCTCCACAAATCTGGATTTTTTCCCGTTTACGAATATTTTTAATTTTCTTTATAAATTTTCGATTAATAGCGGCATATGTGGGTTTGTTAAAAATATTTTTAAATTTTAATTCCTGTTTTAAGGAGTATTTAATATCACTAATGCAAGCTTTTTCCATATCTTTTTACGTAGATGTTAGACGTTATCATTAGTATGATTGATATCTATTCGTTTAATATTTTTCAAATTTGCTTGTAGTATTTGTATCGTCTTTTTCTAGCCCCAAAATAAATATTTTGATAATCTTCTTAATAACAACAGACCAAGTATCTGGAAACTAACGCTCGAAACTCATGTCATTGCTGCTAGAACAACATATAGAAAAAAAAATTATAAATGTTTTTAAAAGATTAAATAATTTTATTTTTAGAATTTCATTTAACAGAATAAATTACATCACAACTGCAATAACGTACTCAAAAAGTAATATCCGTGATTTTAAATAAATAAAATAAAAATTAACAGACCAAGTATCTGTAAAAACAAACCAAGTATCTGGAAACTAACGCTCGAAACTCATGTCATTACTTCTAGAACAACATATTGGGGGGGAAAAAAGATATTATAAATATTTATAAAAGATTAAATAATTTTATTTTTTAAATTTAATTTAACAGAATAAATGACATCACAACTGCAATAACGTACTCAAAAAGTATTATCCGTGATTTTAAATAAATAAAATTAAAATTAACAGATCAAGTATCTCTAAAAACAGACCAAGTATCTGGAAACTAACGCTCGAAACTCATGTCATTGCTGCTAGAACAACATATTGGGAAAAAAAAAAAGATATTATAAATATTTATAAAAGATTAAATAATTTTATTTTTAAAATTTAATTTAACAGAATAAATGACATCACAACTTCAATTACGCACTCAAAAAGTATTATCTGTGATTTTAAATAAATAAAATTAAAATTAAAAAAGAATTAAAAAAGAGAGAAAGAATATTAAAATAGACATACCATTTATGTTACGTAGTTCTAAGTAGATTTGTTATAATATAAAAGAAATTGTAAATATTAAATATATCATTTTAATTAATGTTAAACAATTTCACTTGGTATGAGAAAAAAAATAATAATAAATTTGCGGTATTTAGTCCTTATTATCCAGTCGACAAATATATACTAGCGACGATTTTAATGAATTTACGCTGAAGTTTATTTTTTATAAATAATTAAATGAAAATTACATTTCATTAGTCGAATTCCGTTGTTTTAATAAAAAACACAGTTAAATTTTAAATAATCATTTTTAATTATTGGCTATTTATTATGACATTTGGCTGCTATTTTTGATTTGGCGATTATGGCTTCCCGGGATAATATGCAAGCAGCAAATTTGGAAATAGGTTCATTTAGAAATATCGACCACTAGGGGGACGAAAGCCAACTGGTTGTTATTATAATTATCTAAATTATTAGCTGCATCGTTAGTAAATACTTCTGATGCGATGATCTATTAACTTTTTATTTCATTTTGCACATGGTTATATTCTTGATTTATAACCTCATCATTCTGTTTTTATTTATTAATTTACTTTTTTTAAAAACGTTAAATGCAAAGATAAAAAGCCAATAATCTCCCCCTCCCCCCTCATAATAATAATATAAAAAAATATTAAAATAAAATAATAATAATAATAATAAAAGCTAAGAGGAAAAATAAATATCTCTGAAGAGAGAGAGATGATATTTAAATTCAATACGGATTACGAAATTAATATTTTCACCCAAGTAACTAAGTAGCTATTGCAAATATATGTTCAGAATTCTAGTTAATAATAATAATAATAAAACCTAATAACTATGAGAGAATAAAAAATTACAGTGTTTTGTGTTCCAAGCAGAGAAAGAAGTATATATATATTTTTTTTTCATTTTCCATAAAAGTTCTCGGAAGATTAAAGGAAAATGGAATTTTAAAAATAAAAGATCAAACTAGACAGTTTTCCAAACAAATAGTATAGACAAGTAAAAAACAAGGCAGTTTTAACTTAAAAGATTTACAGGTAAATGCCACTTTTATGTATTTTTCATGTGAAATAGGAAAAAAATCGCGGGAAATTCATTAACTTATCAAAAGAGAAAAAAATGCTAAGCAATAATAGATATTTTTTTTTAGGACTGAGGGCCTATTAGCCTCAAGCTGGGATTTTTGCGTTGTCGTTTTCGATAGTTGGACATTTGTCGAAATCTAAAATTTATCGAAAATATAATTGAATAATTTGAAAGCGATGTTATAATTTGAAAAAAAAAAAAAAAAAAAACTAATAGTCCTTCGTCCTAAACTAAATTCTGCTTTTGCCAGAATTTCATCAAAATCTTTTTTTTTTTTTCACTAAAGAAAGAAAAGACATTATATAATTTTTGAAATGACTTAATCTTATAAAGACAAATAGTTAGGATCCATGTTACGTATATAACCCTTTTTTTCTTTTCTTTTTTAATGGAGAATGCGAATGATAATTTTTATAATTCATTATTTTTGTTATTCTATTGAAAAATTAAGCATTTAATATTTTTTTCTAAAAAAGTTTAAAATTACTCACAATCCTGATATCTTAAAAATAATTTTCACTCGATATAGTTTGTCTCCTTTGTGAGCATAAAATTTTAATTTTTTAAATAAAAATACATTTTATAATAGTTTTTAATTCTGATAAAAAAAATAATAATAATTTCGCATTTAAAATAAAAATTCAATTTAGAATATTTTTTTAATCTCCTAAGAAGGAAAATTTTTATAATATTATCATTTTCTTTTCTTTTTTTATTTTAAATAAAAATACAACTTAAAATGTATGTGAATGCTAATAAAAAATAATTTTACAATATTTTCATTTCTTGAAAAAATATATAATTTAGAATAATTTTCAATTCTAATAATAGTAACAATCTATATTAATAAAATTAGACTTTTATCTGTAAATCTGTCAGAATAAAAAAAAAAAAAAATGCGATATCAGCACGTTTCACACACCTCTATCAAAAATGGAACGAAGATGTTAAAAACAGCCATGCGTCTTCTTTAGAATATTTTCAAAACACGTTTTTGATTTTTTGCGATTTGCCGTTTTTTTTTTTTTTTTTTTTTTTTTTTTTTTTGGGGGGGGGGGGGAGGGAAGTGGGGTATGTGTTACGAAGGGCGAATTCGAGACACCCCTTTCAGCTCTAAATTTGTCCTGGGAAATTTATGAGAGCTGCGGTGACAAAATTTGGTGCTTGGATTGTTTATATGTATCCGACCCCTAAAGTAATGGTATTTATTGAAATCCCCCCGTTTCCCCCTGGGAGGATAGGAAGTAGAGTCCTGCGCGGGTCGGGTTTTACCCGACCCGAACCCGACAGATGAATTTTAAATCAACCCGAAACCCGACAAAAAAATTTTCATCAACCCGAAACCCGACCCGAACCCGACAAAAAAAATTTCATCAACCCGAAACCCGACCCGAACCCGACAAAAAAAATTTCACCAACCCGAAACCCGACCCGAACCCGCAACAGAGAATTTTTTGCGACCCGAACCCGACCCGAAACCCGACTTATCTAACCCGAACCCGACGCGAAACCCGAAAAATAAATCAACATTGCTTATTCATATAAAAATCATGCAAAACAAGATAAAATGATATAACATGATATAAAATAAAGTGAATTTTCATTGTCACACAGTTGGTAATGTTAAACTATAAAAAAAAAATAGTATGTTGTGGCCACCACAAGACATTCTTCTATATTTTTCTGTCAAATTCACTAAGTGCGAATAATTTATTAAAACTATTATTAAAAAGTTTAACGTGATGAATACAAATAATTTTCATCTTAGGGAAATCTAACACTAAATATCCAAAGAGAGACAGTTTTATCGTCTATAAATAACTTCTTAAACGATGCGTTTTTATAATGGTTATCTCACATATCATGGTTCGTAAAGTTATATGGCATAGAAATTGACATATAGCCATCCTGTTATGGATGAAATTTGCAGTATAACTGAGCTACCTATTGACCGACAAGCATTCAAACTGAGTCAGCATAATGTTTCATAATCGCCTTCTTACATATTAAGTTTTGTTTGATGATACACAATGGAACCTGAGATATAGCTTTCCTTGTAATTGTGGAAATCGCTGAGTAGCAGCGCCACCTGTTGAGCGGTTTACACCAAATGTTGACAGACGCTAATATATATTAAAGGGCACCTACATACAAATCTATATGAAATTCTGCGCAGTAGTTCTTGAGATATAGCCTTTCCTTGAACTGTGAAAATCACTGTATAGCAGTGCCACATTTTGAGAAACTGACATAAAAAAGGGACTATGTTATGTCAAGGTGCATCTACATATAAATTTATATGCAATTCTCTGCAGTAGTGCCTGAGATATGGCATTCCCTTAATTTGTGGAAATCACTGTATAGCAGCGCTATCTGTTGAGCGATGCGCACCAAAAGTTGATAGGCACTAATTTATGTCAAGGTGCATTTATTTATAAATTTATATGCAATTATGTGCAGTAGTTCCAGAGATACAGTCGCCACAAAACTTTTGTCACACACATACAGAGACACAGACTGATATTTTCTAGAAATAGTCAAATCGTGTTCGGGGCTTTCAAAACGTGCAAATTCATCAAAACCCGGAAGTTAAAAATTTTTACGAATCTAATACTTTCTTCTACTGAATATAGAAGAAAGTAAAAAAAAAAAAAAACAACTTGTAAACTGCGAAATCTTTTCAATTTCCAGAATGTAAATGCGAGGTTATACTGTATTTGTATTTCTTTAATTTATATATTAACAACAGTCGAGAAAGATTTATAATACTTTTCTAATTTTCATACAATTTCTACAAAAGATACATATTAGTTCCGTTGAAGAAAAGAAAACAGATCCAGATACAAATACGGATCTATTTTTCTGGCCATATCCGCGGATACGAATAGGGAGCTCCGGTACATGTCTGTCCACCAGCGGCCGAGCGCTGGTGGGTAGACGGTTCTGAGCTCGAAGCTGGTAGATGGGAGGTGTCGGGCTCGATCCCAGGTCGCGCTCATTGACCTAGCCGTTCGGAGTTTTCCGTGGTTTCCTACGAAACAAGCGTAAATACGGGCTAGGACCCACTAGAAAGACTCAATCGGAGGGCATTCCCCCTATAGGCCTAGGACACATCTGGAGTCAATTGGCCTTAAATCCTCCAACCAAACAACCAACCGATATATGTCTAGTATGTGCAAAATGTTTAAATTAGTTACATAGTTGTAAACATGCCTATAAATTTATGTTTATAATTGTAAAAAATATTTTGAAAGGTGTTCTCAAGTCGACCCGACTTGTTGAAAACCAAACCCGACCCGCAAGAGAAAAAATTCTGTCAACCCAACCCGCGAGTCGGGTCGGGTTCGGGTAAAATCGGGTTACCCGACCCGATGCAGGACTCTAATAGGAAGCATAAAAACGTTTGTAAGTATAACTCGTCCCCAAATTACTTCACGGTGAAGAAATTGTACATGAGGAGACTAGACTTGAGTATAAATAAAACATTGTGTACGATTTTGGAATTCTTGATTCTTACAGGAGGGAGGGGGAAAATCGTTTTTCGGGGAGAAATTTCAGAAATTCCGGATTTACGACTAGAGCTCTATCAAAAATGGTTCAAAGGTATTAAAACCAGCCATGTGTCTTCTTTAAAATATTTCCAAAAACACATTTTCGGTTTTTTTTTTTTTTTTTTTTTTTTTTTTTTTTTTTTGGGGGGGGGGGGGGGGGTTGAAGGGGCAAATTCGAGATCCCCCTTTAGCGTTGTTGTCTTGGGAAATATATGGCATCTGCGGGATTTAGCAAAACTTCGAATTTACCCGCTGGGGAAATTGAAGTTAAGAAGCGGGGAAGCTGCAGCCGAAGGCAATGGGGACACGGACTCCTCACGTTGCGAGTGGGAAAAACCTCTACCGATCACAGCGGTAACTTTAACTTACGTTATTAATAATGATATGGGATTTTGACAACTCATTTAAATAGTGACAAGAGAAGCGGGTAAAGTCTGCTAGTAACAATAATAAAATTACAACAATAAAACTCTTTCCCTGATAATATGCATTCTAAGTTTTCCTTTCAATTTTTATTATTTCAATTTCTAAGTTATAAACAGTTAAGAAACAATTTAATGAAGTCAGTAACTTGTATTTTTACTAAAAACATATAGGAAATAAAAAACATCACTATAAATAACATATTATTCTTAGACGCATTATTATAAGAAAAAATTATTTTAAAGTTTTATACGTTATTCAAAAGCTTAAAAAATAATACAGTTCCAAAAAATTTTATTTATTAGTTCTCGACATTTGCTGCCCAATATCATTTTAATAAATCGCTATCTTTGTTTCAATGTAAATTATCTTATGTATAATGTGGTTCTAATTTTCATATTATTTTGAGCAAAATTTTTATTATACGTCTTATTAATAGCTGTTGTTTGAATTCTTGAATTAAGGGGGGAAAAAATCTCTAATATAAGCATTTTTTCTTTTTATAAATTAATACAGAGTAATAAAAAATATCTAGATAAAAACTTTAAAATCCTAAAAAATACATTGTTTCAAATAAAACCCCACCTATGATTATTAGTAGATTGTATCTTCTTCATTGTTTGTTGAATTAAATAATATAAGCGGAGAAAATGCATAAATGACATATTTGTGTCAAGAAACGAGGGTCACGGTAAAATCTGAACAATGGCCAAAGAAATTTTAAAATCAAGATTATTCGTTTTGAATAAGAAAACCACTGTATCCAAATCTGTTAATAATAGATTATAAAATATATATATATATCATTAGCAGTATTACTGGTTAAAAGAAACGTAAAAACATTACCCTAGAAAATCACAATACGTTAGATAATTCTTGGGTTGTATTATCATTTTTCACTTAGACAATTTAAATGTGTTGGCAACCGCGGAAAAAAAAAAAAAAAAAAAAAAAAAAGCTATCTGCGGTTTTTTTATGAAGAAAATCAGATAAGTGTTTTATGTGTTTATTTTAATAAGTCATTTACATTGCAAATACTGGAAACTAGACCGCATTTATGGACCATCAAAAAACGTTTAAAAATACATAAAATACTGTTATCGAAATCAGTGAAGTGGAACTTTAAAATTTAGATTGCTGCACTAGCATGATTTCCAAAACTGATTGAAAATACTGAGAAAAATTATATTATCGTCTGCTTTAAAAAATAATACCGTAACAGAAAAATTAAATGGTATTGTTGAAATAAGAAGTGTTTCATGGTAATTTTTGAATAATGCATATTTTTTGCTTCAGATTATTATTTTTTCAATAATTCAGTTTTATTATTTTATTATGTTATAATGTGAAACTTCAGATATTTCATGTTTCAGTGAATCTTCAAATCCCTCCCCCCCTCTCTCTCTCTCTCTTTCTCTCTTTATATATGTAATATGTATGTGTGTGTGTGTGTGTAAATTAAAAGAAATAAAATTATACTTTTAAAAAATTAAAGAACACGCTTTTATTGAAATGCAAACCAAAAAGTACAAAATATCTATCTTTATAGTATTAAAATACAGGGTAAAAGAAAATCAAGTGAGTGATACACCATAATATTTACATACTTTAAAATCTTTAATAAATAAATAATTTAGAATTAAACAAAAACCATTTTAAAAAAATCTCCCCTGACTGGGTTCGAACGTTAGACCTTTAGGTTCGTAGCCCGGAGCTTTACCTCACAGCCACAGCGTTCACGTAGGGAAAGTATTTTTTTACAATATAGATTTTTTGTTTGCTCCCAGAGCGGTTACAAACATACATACAAACATACATACAGGTGAAGCTAATAAAAGCGTGAAAAAAAAAAAAAAAAAAAAAAAAAAGAAAGAAAATGAAAAAGAATAATTTTTTTGTTGCCAGCCAATGTGTAAATTTTCTCCTTTCTACTAGGAACACCAGCGGCCGAGCGGTTCTGCGCTCAAAGCTGGTAGACTTGAGGTGCCGAGTTTGATCCGAGGTCGCGCTCGTCGGCCTAGCCCTTCGGAGTTTTCCATGGTTTTCTCCGAAACTTGCGTAAATGCGGGCTAGGACACCATAGAAAGACCCTTAAGGAGGGCACTCCCCTTCAGGTCTAGGACCCGAGTTCAGTCAATCAGTCTTACCGCCAAAACACCAAACACCCTTTCTACTTAAAAAAAATAAAAGGAAAAATGGAAAAGTTTTCGATTCAGAGGAAAGTTTTTATATCGTTTTAGACACATTTATGTATATGTGTCTAGGGTGATTTAACAAATAGAATTTTTACTATTTTCCAATGAACTTCATAAAAACAAATGTAACACATTCGCGACCCATGACGTGAATTCATGTCATTTCAACTTTTATAGCTAGTTGTTGCTGGCGTAAATTCACGTCTTTTCAGATTCAATTTTTGGTTACCGCTGACGTGATTTCACGTCATTTAAAGAATTTCTATGGAAAAAATACTTCAGTATTATTCCGATAGTATTATTAGGGTATTAACTCTTCGATAGTGTTATAAGTTCATTCTAATATTTTAACTACTAATTTTCATTTAAGGCTTCAGATAATTACAAGAGTAACATTTCAAAACATTACATCTAATTTTTATCCATGCGTAAACATCATGAGTTTGCGGCAGCTAGCTTGAGTTTACTTCAGTATTCTCTGGCAATCAGTATTAGAAAAGGGGAAAATATGCTGAAACGACTCCAATTTATCTCAAAATAACGTCAACAATGATAAAAACTTTGATTCAACTTTTCGTGCCAGTTTTCAAATTCCATATTTATCAGATTTGAAATAGTTTTAAATATTTTAGTTCGTATATTTAGAAAAAACAAATTAAAATTGTCGTCTGAAAACCATTTTGTTTTTAAATTTAATGTTTTTATGAAGAATCGTTAAGATTATCTATGAATACAAAAAGAAAGATATATACAGTAGAATCTCGTACAACTCGCTCCCACAAAGCGTGATTTCGTATAACGCGACGAAAAATCTGCGACTATTACTCATACAACACGATAAAGAGTCTCGTGTAACGCGTTAGATAAAGGAAGCACGTGACGACATCTTTTCCACTTTCAACCTGTTCAAGGACCCAGACAGCACATCGCCTCCTCAGGATATCTTCAAGATGTCTTCTGGATGAAAAGACATCCCAGAAACGTCCTTAAGATGTACTGTGGATAAGTTAAGCCTAACTGTGCTGTTAGGGGAAGGACTGCTCCGTTACTATGCCAACACCCGATGCTTTTGGTTTCATTGCGGAATGAAATCGTCTGCTCAATGTATGTCTCCTATAACGCGATTTTCTATTACGCGGAATGTATCCCCCGCGCTATACGAGAGTCTACTGTATTCTATTTCACTTTTGATGATTCTCTGGTATTGTACACAACATTTCTAAAAAAAAATCCCATACATGTAACGCGTTGTAAAAATTCCTTTTTAATTCCTTTTAAATTTATTACTCAGAAAATAATTTTGTTTGAAATATAATTGCTTCATTTAAAAAATTAACGAACTATGTAATTTTCCTTGATTTTTAAGATATTTTTATAATAACATTGCAGTGTTGGAAATATAAAATAAATAAATAAAATTAAAATATCATACCAAGAATTTTTGTGCGAGCATTCCATTTTTTTAAATACTTTATATTTCCAAGCTATAGAAGCTGAGATATAGTTATCATTCAGTAAGAAAAAACACATACGAATGCATTTTTTTTTACTTTACACCGGTTTATTTCTATGGAACTCATAAAATATGAGTAACACGCAGGCGTGTTGCATAGTTTAACAGTTAAATTGTGCACAAGATGTTCCATAAATCCATTAAAAACTAGAAGGTGAATATTTTTCTGAATGCAATGCTATTATATATAAATATAAAATAATGCAATAATAATAAAAAAAAAAGTATATAGCAAATGTTTGATAAACTACATTTTATTAAACAACTTCAAAATGAAAAAAGAAACTCTGGAAGAAAATTTATAAATTACGTTTTACTAAAATTTATTTGCATCTGAATTTTTTACCAAACAAAGGAGGTTCATGTTTTACCAATTAACTCAAATTCGAATCATTACAGAAACGAGTTTTACTTAATTATTTTTATTTTTGAAGCAAAACGGTTCTCACAACAACTCGGCTATTCAGATGATCAAACTAAGCTCGTACAAAGAAATTCTAACATTGAAAAAAGAATCATTACGAGCGAAACATGGAGAAGAGGAAAAAAAAAAAAAAAAATCAAAACAACACCGCTGCTTCTTCTGTGCGTAAGAAAATAAACACGCTTGAATGGATTTATTTAATAAGTGCAGAAAGGAAAAGAAGTATGGCAACAATTCCAGAGATTTATTGCGTCTAGGGAAACAAGGTAATAAAACTTTTGAAAAACTTTTATTTTTAGGTAAACACGAGTAATATTTTTGAAAAGAAAAAAACTTTTTTTGAACAGTGATAAGAGATTTAAACCTTTTATTTTTTGATAGTTTTATAATAATGTTTCTAGTGAAAAAGATGTTTTAAAACATAGTTTTGAATATTTTTCGAACTTTTAACAACACAATAACAAGATTTTTTCTTTGATCTGTTTACATATATATATATATGTGTGTGTGTGTGTGTCAGATGACAAACAACATGAAGCAATTGTGCCTTTTCGACAGTTATTGCAGCAAAGCGACATTGTTGACGTGTGTTACATATAATAAAAGAGATGTGTATGTGTGTGTGTCCGACGTTTTGTAGTCAAATAGCTGATCGTAGAGCAACAGAATTTTGCATGGAGGCCCAGTTCAACCGCTATTGAAGCACCTAGAAGCTTTCAGAATTATTTATTAGTTTATATATATATATATATGTGTGTGTGTGTGTGTGTGTGTGTGTGTGTGTGTGTGTATTATTATTATTATTATTATTATTATTATTATTATTTAAAACATATAAGGTACCAGTGCTCGTCATCCCTAAGATTTAAAACACTGTTCGTGAACCTCACAAAAGACATGTTAAAATAACCGTTAATTAGCATCTATGAATTTGAATCTGCAGGGGAACAGAACTAATTATTATATAAAACTCTTCCGAAGCCTAATTTGAATTATTTAATATAGGTTTACATAACAGTACTCGTTATCTTGCCTCTTAATCTCCAACCTGTATTTATAGTATTAAATTTTTGGGTAAGGAAAAGTCGTGTGAGTGACACACCAGATTTAGCAAAAAAAAAAAAAACCGTAGACAACGTGTGTAATATGTGAAGATATAATGAAAACGTTCATGAATTATCACTAATTCAATTTTCTGAAAAAAAAAAAAAAAAAAATCGGTTCATCCTTATGTAGAGCTAGAATTCACCTTTAATTCCTTTTTCATGAAATACTTCGTATGGAAACTTGCTCTGCAAATATTTTTTTTTTAAATATTTTTTTACATTTAGCAACCCTTTTTATAGCCATGTTGCAAAAATATCCCATAACGCAGTACTAATTATCAATGAAGAAATTTAAATGTAACTTTAGATTTGTTATGTTTTTCCCGCCTGCAATAAATTAATATTGTGTGGCAGTAACATTATTTTGTAAGACTAATTGAATTTTTTGCAAGGTGTTTACACGCCTTTTTTTTTTTTTTTTTTTCATTATTTTCTTTTATGTTTACGAATAATTAAAAAAAAAAAAAAAAAAAAAAAACTTAATGCAAACATTTTAAAAACCGTTCTTAGTTTTCATTTCACTTTTTTTTTTTTTTTTTTTTTTTTTTTTCCAGCTTAGATGGCAGACAGTTTTTTACGTAACTTTTTTTTAAACAACTTTATTTTCTAAACAAATATTCCTTTTTTTTAATTTTTTCATTTTTTAGCTGAACAGTATTTATTTTGTTTAACAATAAAAAAAACAGATATTACAAATAAATTGTGTAGTACGTATTTCTACTCAAATGTTGCAATAAAATAAGAGACAAAAATATTGCGATACACATTTAATATAGCATTTCTTTATCATTGTCAGAAAATTCTAATGAGATTTTTGTCACCTTTAACATTTATACAATGACATTATACATGTATCGATGCCAACTTTTACATTATTTTTATGTATGGTTTATTACCATTATTTTTCAACAGAAACCTTTGTCGTTAATTTTCTGTAATTTAAATTCTTGAAGTCCACTAATATAATAATCTGGTATGGAAATCCTTCGCATAAAGCGGAAGAATTGGCAGCTATGCAATTATTTTGAAATTGCTTTGATATTGCAAGGGAAATTTTCTAAATAAATATATTTAGAATAAACAAATAATTCAAACAAATAAACAAAGTAATAAACAAAGTAAAAAACTAGAAAATATTTATTTAGTAAACAAATAAATTTGACTTTTACATGTACATGCACGAGAAAACCTACTTGATTATTTGGAACTATAGCAAAGTTCCATTTAACATGAAAAATACACTGAAAGTAGTTTCAATTAACAACGGGAATAAACTCTAATAATTTGGACAACACTGTATGCAAAGACAATCCCTTTCCAGGCTTGCCAATATTTTAACCCATTAGGCGCCAAAGCGCACGCTGAGGAAGCATTTGTTTAAGACTTCTTCTGAACAAATATTTAAGATAATTATATTTTAATGTTTGTAATTGAATATTGAAGTGCCTAGTTTCATTGGTAACTTAAAAAAGAAAAAAAAATGAAATGAAATGTAAATTGTATTATTTTTAATTTTTCAAACAAAACTGTCTGTTTTCACTGCATAAGGGAAAAAAAAATAACTCAATCGAGTGCAGGGATTTAAAAACAAATTTATATGAAATAAAGCAGTTCTTTTATTAAATTATAACAAACAGGGATCAAGAAAACTAATTTAAAAGGACTTTGAAGTTTATGAACATCTATGCTAACCCATTATATACCAAGTCTCCCGTTCTGGAACCATATCATATCATCTAACAATATATATATATATTTGAATACTAAAAAATTAAATCATCTTTAAATTTCAAATGTTTGCACTGACAATATTACATTACTACTGACCGTTCTGTTTATATATATATATATATATATATATTTAATTATTTAAACTACATATGACTAGAAATGCACATTAAAACCGAAAACATACGGAAATTCAATTTTTTTTTCAGTGAGTTTCATATAGCTGCGTTTAATGGATTAATTTATTCCAGAGAATTAATAGTACCCACCCTTTATTCATGCTTGTGATGAAGATTATCACATTATAAAATTAATTTTCTCTCTAAAAGATAGGTAAATTCTCTAAATAAATAAAATTATAGGGTAAGTGCACCAGTGATTGACACTTTTAGAGCAATCTCTGATGTTTTTAATGTTCTAGTCATGAAAAAATAGTTTTAGAAATCTTAAGTTAGTACACATGGAATGAAAGACATTCAGAACCACATATATGTTAAAATATATACATTTGATAACAATTATTTTTTTTTAATGAATTTTTATTTGACACCCACTCAATGTTCCAGTAATTGACACTGCCAGTTTTGCATTTTATCAGTAATTGGCACCCTATGTTCCAGTGTTTGACACTGCTAGTTATTCATTTTACCAGTTATTAGCACTCTATGCTCCAGTGTTTGACATAAAATGTTAAAATGCTTATATGTAAAATATATGATTTTATTATTTTTCTTATTTATTAATTATTTCGGGATAGATGTCAATTACTGGAGCATACCAATTACTGGAGCACCTACCCTAAATAAAATTATTTAATCTTAAACAACTATTTTAAATATAACGATATATAACTATTTTTAACCTATAAATAATATTTTTTTCAATATACTTTTCCTAATTTTATATGTACCCCTTCATATTTTTTTTCAAGGCAACTGAAACAAAATCTTTGATCTATTTCCCAGTATTCATTTAACTAGAGCCCCTTAAATAAATTATATAGGCCGGTGCATCACCGTCATTTTGTTGCCTCGGAAGAGGGCAGCATTCCCGCTTGGCGTCCTTATCGCTTCACTAGCGATATTAAGAAATCTTGATCTGAAGTTGTTGTCGGTGTAGATATTATTATTTGGAGCAATAAGCAACAAATAATATCTCTAACAACACATTTATACACAGAACTTTGAGAGAAAAAAAGAGCTTACTGTTTAAAATTGGAAAAATTTATTTATTTACTTACTTTTCCTGCTATTTCTAGCATATATTATTCATTTAAACAAATGAACCTTAAAATAAATGTGATTTAGGACACGGAAACAAAACAATTTTGGTGACCCCAGAAAACGTCGCCAAAACTCAAACATACAATAATAAAAGGTCTTCTTTAATTAATTTATGATTATTAATACAAATATTTTTATTAGAATAGCACTTTCTTTTTATATTTTTACATTTTAACATTTGAAAAACAAACACACACACACACAATATATATATATATATATATATATATAAGTTATTTTATCCTTCTTAAATTATCTTATCGACATCTGGACATTTTATGTTCTTTTCTTGAGTGATTATAGCAATTTATCACTAAACAATCTGCGTATCATAATTTACTGAGCTAATATTATGAAAAATGATTAAAAAAGTAACTCCAAAGTAATACAAGACGATAGAAATAATGGCTGCAGTTTGTTTATCTACGGAACGCGCTGGGTACATGCGGCAACCATAAGGCAACAAAATGCCTGATGTGCCAGCTCGTATATATAGGAGCCTTACATTTAACAATTCTAATGTAAAGAAAATTCTTTTCACTCTCGAAAATATATATTTTGATTCATTTCTTTCCTTTTGTTTTGTGAAACCAAATAATAATTAATTCGGCTCCTTTTAATATTACATCGAAATAAAACTCAAGTGCCCTCTTGTCGCCTAATTTACATCATCATTTAGACAAAATATTTGCTTAGCTGGTTATTTCCCAGGAACTAAAAAACTTTGCGATATCATGCCAACATTCACTAGCAACTACCAATAAATTACTGGTCGCTTTTCCAAAAAAAAAAATATATATATAAAAATATTCGTAACGAATACCGCAAGCATTCTCAATCTTAAACATTGAATTTGGCGTATATAAAATTAAACACCAAAAGCAATGTCATTTTTCGCTCCAGTTTTGGACGACACTTACGATCATGACGTAGCTGAAAAAGGTTTAGGGACTTGTGTCCCGCTGCTGATCCCCCAGTCCATACTATTATCGTCAAAAATCTATTATGTTTTTTTGGTAGTCTATGGTCACGCCACAAATGGCATGATTTAAGACATGGCATGATTTAAGACAGGATCCTACATATTTCTCAGAACAAGTACGAGGAGGGGGATCTGTCATGACTTTAGCAGATTTCTGTGCTCGAGAGCAGATTTCTCTCTCTATACAATATTAGGTAAGACTAATATTGTATTCACTAAAGGTAGTATGAACTCTCTTGACTATCAAGATATACTGGCTAACAATTTTGTTCCATTAAAAGATGAGCTTATGGCTCAAAATTTGATTTTGTTGCAAGATAATGCGCCTGAGCACAAATCTGTTTCAACCATTTCTTGGCTAACTGAAAATAACGTAAGTTTTATGGAATTTCCAGCCAATATTCTAGACTTGAACGCCATAGAAACATGTGGGATAAACTTTACCGCAAGGTATATGAAAATTTTAAACAATACTATTCTGTTTCTGATCTCAAATCTGTTAATTCAAAGCATGGGATGAAATATCGATTCTAACATGCAAAAATCTAGCAAATTTCTCCCAAAATCGTCTTTTATAAGTAATTCGTGTGAAAACGAAGTACTAAAAATTAGAATGCAATACTTGTTGATGTTTAATTTTGTGGTCTTAAAGTTTTTTCCACCCTTTTATGTTGTGGAAAAAAAAAATCACTTGCATATAATATATAGTTACAACCATTCTTTTATAAAACTTTGTGAAGATTTATTATTTTTTTATCCTATTTACACTATTTAATGTTTCTTTTTTTCAGTAAAATTAAAATTTTTGCAATTTCACACGTGGTCTTAAAGTTTTTTCCACCACTGTATCACACAAGCACACAATAGAAAATACAACGTTTAAAACTTAAAGACGATCACTTTCTTAAATATTTGTATGATTACTCGTCTATGAACAGAGTATACTAATTGAACAGCTTTCAATCGAACCACACAATCTGACCGAGGAAATTTTTTATTTGTAAGTTTTATGAATTTTTTTGGAATATTTTTTTAAATGTTAAATGTGTTATTTTACCTTTTACTTTGAACGAATATTTATAAGTTAAAAAGTTTCAATTTAATATTAGCTTAGTTAAAATTATATTGATCATCATTTACATTTAACAAATACTTTTGATTGATAATAATGTATTTAAAATTTAATATTTTTTATAGCTTAGAAAATATTCATAGACATTATATATATATATTTTCATTTTATACAATATAAAGTCAATATCAATTGTCTATATAGTGCTTATTCGTTTGAAACATTTTACTGTTATTTAAACATACTCCAAACAATATTCATCTATTGACGATAATGTACTTATTTTTTTCTCCTGATCATGAAAAAACACAGATGCCACACATAATTATTTAATCGTACTGCATACCAAAGTAAATTATAATAACACATACCAGTTTTATATATCTAATACCACCAAAGTTTTCATGTATTTTATACCTCATGAAACCGTTAATTTTTGCTAAATTGCCTTTCAATGATTTTAAATTTAGATATAAAATATATTGCAAAAAAAGGGAAAAGTAATTCTTTTAAAATGAGATCTGGAACTGACACTACCAATAATGGAACAAATAGCTTTTAAAAAATTGTCAGGGAAATTTATATTTTAGCTTCTGGGTAGAAAATTCTGTCAAATACAGAAGCATTGACAAAATTACACATGATAAACCCCTTATTTACATAAAATGAAAAAAAAAAAAAAAAAAAAGAGAGAGAGAGAGAGAGAGAGAGAAACACGAAATATTATTATTATTATTCTTTTTTTTTTTTTTTTACCTGACACTTATAAAATAAAGGAATATAAACTCCTTAATAATGAAAAAAAAAAAAAAAAAAGCTTATATATAGAAACACAAAAAACTAGTTTTTCGTAAATACTTTATAATATTTATAAATTTAATTAAAAATTAAAAAAATAAAGGAAGATGCTACAGATAGGGGAAGCCGGGGTAATAAGAGACAGGGGTTATAAGAGACGCAGTCAAAAAAACCACCAAAAAATATACTTAGACAACTTTAAAAATATGTAATATTAAGTATCATGTGTATTCTTTGCTACAATACACTTGTTGAGAAGTTTATAACACATTTTGAATTCTTTTTATACGACGAAAAAAAACCTTCACTTTGAACTTACCCTAAAAGTTCGTGATTTTTTCTAAATTTTTCTTTATTATTATTATTATTATTATTATTTTTTTTGTAGGTAAGATATTTGGGATTTATTAGTGTGTAACCTTTTGACCAAGACTATGACTTTTGATGTATAATTTTTTAAAACATTGAAAGCATTCTTTATTTACATGTTCTAGGCATGTTTCTTATTACCCCATTTTTATTTTTTGTGGGGGTAATAAGAGACACGAGTCTCTTATTATCCCCACTGTTAATTCCTGTGTCCCCCCATTGTAGTTTCTGTTATTTCTGTCAGACTAGTTTACGAAGAGTTTACCTAGTGTTAGGCCTAGTCTAAGTTTAGAGCATTATTATTATTTTTTTTTTTCACTTTAAATCAAAAAGCAGTTTTACTCATTAGGCTAGACCATATTTAGTTGTTATGATTATGTAAATTTATGTCTAGAATGTGTATAAGTTAGTATTTAGTCATTAATACTTCATTACATAATAAATAAGTTCATTTATAATTACTAGAAAAATTTTTACAACATTTTGTTCGCTTGTATACACTTCAAAGATACGGTTTTTTGCCTATTTTGACTACACTTTAGAAAATGCGTAAAATATTTTCTGCCCATTTAAAAAATTATATTGATGTTTTTGGTTAATCCCTAGGTTATGTTGATTATGTAGAACTATCATTAAGTACAATATTATATTATTTAGGACCTAATATTAAAATAAATGAATTTCACTAATACATTTATGACAGTCAATTTTCGAGAAAACATATTTTTTGAATGGATGTAAATAATAAAAATAAAAAACTATTGGCTGATTCAGAATTGTTTTCAGATGTCTTTTATTACCCTACATGATTTTACATTGCTATATATGGACAGTTACAAGCCTGGTCTCTTATTACCCCGCGTGGGGTTATTAGAGACAAGGATTTAATGAAAATGTAAACATTTTTTTTAAACAAAAAATTTAAGTTCAAAAATCACCTAAAAAATCAAGAGGAGTCCATTTAATGAAATTAATACGAGACATTTATTTCAAGTTATTTAGATTTATAGTACAGATTTTATTAATATTTTGTGTCTCTTATTACCCTTTTTGTCTCTTATTACCCCGGCTTCCCCTATATCAAGAAAAATGCACGGAAAGACGAAAAAAAAAATCTAAAAGTTAAGCCCCTTATTTTATTTTATTTTATTTATTTATTTATTTTATTTACGTGACACTTATTATAAAATAAAGGAATATAAACTTTTTAACTATATAAAATGAAAAAAAAAAAAAAAAAAAAAAAAAGAAGTTCATATATAGAAACACAAAAAACTGTTTTTTCGTTAATACTTTAGAATATTTACAAACTTAATTAAAAATTAAAGGAGGATGCTATAGATATATTAAGAAAATGTACGAAAAGACGAAAAAAAAAAAATCTAAAAGTTAAGCTTTTTTACTTTCTCTTAACCATAGGGTGGAGAAAGTATTGTTTTATGGTCAAATTTTCGAACGTGAGTTTTTGTTATATTTACATGTTCTGAGGTCCCCTGAATACGAAAATCATGTTTTTAACGAATGGTCTATGTGTCTGTCTGTCTGTGTGTGTGTCTGTCTGTCTATGTGTCTGTTATCAGCATATCTCAAGAACAAATAGTAGCAGAAATTCCAAACTCGGTATTCTAAATGTGTATCATATAGGGATGCTACAGTAAGCTTTTCGTTGAGATGAAGCAAATGGTTCGTGTACAGGGACACTCAAAAGTATTCAAATACATTACGTCTATGGGACTGAACACACGAAATAATCGAGAATTTCTAGTTTACACATTTCCAGATGGTAAAACAATATTCTGAATATTCCGAATTTTCTCAATCTTTTGTATTGCGAGAAATTCTCGCCTGATTTTCTGAAATTGGGTAATAAACCAAGATTATAGTTGTTGAAACCCGCCTCTTGTAGTCTCATTTATTTTCAGAGACTTTTTAAATAACTTTGCCCTCGAGAATATAGGCAAACGCTCTAGAATTTTAGTAGGGGCTTCTAGAACTCGCTTTCCAAGGGGACTAGAATTTATAAGGATGACATGGAACTATCTTTTCTAGAGCCACTATTTAGATTCTAGATGTCAGTTACAGAATTTTTTCTCAGTGTAAGTAATGAAACTTCTCAAAAAGGAGATTCTGCTTATTTTTGAGAAGAACATTTTAATAGTGTAGAGAAGGAAAAACAATGGATATTTTGTTGACAAATATTAATTATTTTTATTATTTTTGTAATTAATGTTGCATATAAACAAATTTGTAAACACTTTTACTTCACGCATAACTTCAGAAATAATTATCTGATAAAAAAAAAAAAAAAATTGAATCACTCAGCCCGTTATCGATTTTGCTCACGCGTGCTCATTCTTCAAGAAATCTTTAGAATACAAATGAAGACACAAAGGAATAAAATTTGCATTCTAAACACAAAACAGAAACTATTGCGATGAAATAACCTTCGAATAAATTTTCCAGTGTTTTAAGTAATTAATTGTACAGCACGTGCTCTCTCTTTCTTCAATCTTAAGTGTTACTCAATGAAAAACTTTTAGTTTGAAATTATTTATTGTTTTCAGTGCACAAACCGTGTGGTAAAATTTTACAACTGAACAATAAATGACATTTTTTTAAATATGGAATAACGGTATTGGTCTATGACAACTATTATTTTTCAGTGCGGAAAAATTATTATGCGCATTATCGATTCTTTGTAATTTTGAATATTGTAAATTTGAACTTACAAAGACTTATTTCATAATTATTGTTAGGTATTTTGAAAGCAATATTAAAAATTGAACATAATTTATTTTGCAGACGACTTTGTTTAGGTAATTTGAAAACTTCGAATCGCGATGCGCCGTGCATTAAAAGTAAACACGTATTGAACTACTTTATGCGTGAAGGAGATGGAATAAACACAAAGGTAAGTTAAGATACAACAGATAAAAAGATATGTTTATACTTTTTTTTATTTTCAGATATTAAAAAAAAAAAAAATAAATAAAAATAAAATAAAAAATAAAATAAAATAAAATAAATTAAAAAAAATGTCACGATTAAATCGAATTTTAATTATAATATACAATGAGAAAAAAATATATATATACCGCTTTCATCTGCAACGAATAAGTGGTCATTTTCTAAATCCCTAAACTAGAAATATAGATTGCCGAGTTATGCGTATAAGGCACGCCAATAAGCTGAATAGACGAAATGATCAAGAATTTCTAGTGTATATATTTCTAGCCGGTGAAACAATATTCTAAGTATTCTGAAAATTCTAAATCCTTTTTATTGCCAGAAAATTTTCGCTTGATTTTCTAGAATCAGGTCATACACCAATATTATAGTTGCTAAAACTCGCTTCTTTTGTTCGCATTTATTTGCAGAGATTTTTAAATATGTTTGACATCGATAATATAGACAAACGCTCTAGAATTCTAATAGGGGTTTCTAGAATTCGCTTTCCGAGGGGACTACAAATTATAAGGAAGACATGGAACTACTTTTACTAGAGCCACAATCTAGATTCTAGATGTCAGTTACAGAATTTTTTCTCGGTGTAGGGTAATTTGACAGTCTGTATTTCCCAGAACCAGAATTTTTTATAGCAGTTTTCTATATATCACTCCTACGATTAGTCGAGTAAATGTTGTATAAATATAGTGGTGGAAGAATCAGAAATAAAAAGTGGGTCCGTTAACACCCTGTAATAACATGACTTATTACTAGAAAATAATATATATAATGTATTTATTGAGTGAAAGGTACAAAATTCTTCCTACACTCAAAAATAAATGTTAAGTTCTTGGGTGTTTTGTAAATAAAGATTGAGGATATATAGCTTTTTTTAAGATATAATATTTTTCATTAATTTTTTACTTTCCGAAACTTACAGGATGTCTATTTAAATTCTTTCTGAAATCCTCAATTTTTTTAAACGGATAGCTATAATCAGAAAACATTATACAGTGATTAACCCATTACCCGCTGGTGTGAAATGTGGCCCAGAAATAATCGCGTTTAACAGTTAACTAAAAAAGGTTTTTTTTTATATTAAGTATTGTTTTTAAGTAAAAAAAGGATAGATGTTTATTTTATTACAAAAAATTTGATCTGAAAAAAAGTTTTAAGTTTAAAAATGGATTTCAAATTTGAAACACATTTCAAGTAAAAACTTTTGAAAATCTTCATATTTGAATGAGTTTACATCACTTGTAAAAAAAAAAAAAAAATGTTTTCGTAATAAAATAATTACTTTTGTAGTTATCTGTAGTTTTTGCTGTTTTATGCTTCCTCAAGAAAATTTCCGTAAACATTTATTTGTATTAATTCTATACTCTTATTCCACTGAAGTTGTATAAACGCAACACCCTGTATTTGGTAAGATAAGATTCATTTTAGTAATTTTATTTTAAATTATTGCTATATATGATCCAAATAATGAGTATTACTGCTTGTATTTTGAAAAAAAAAATCATTATTTCGAGTTTTGTCGGTTAATGGGTTGAATAATTGATAAAGCTGCTCATAGTCCTAAAATGGGAAATAGTGCTTTTTATCCTTTCAATGTCGAATGCAAGAATTTGTAATTCATTTTTAAACAATTTCTAATATTCTATACTGTTTATAACTTTATTTTGCCAGTCAGACTTTGGTTTTTCTGCTTTTTCTATTATTTTTCAGGCTGTATCTTTAATAAATACATTTTTAGGTTGCTACGAAATATAAATACAATATTTACATCGAGTACCATTTGTTAATTAAAAGAAAAGCGTAAAAGAACTCTTATTTACAAAGGTACACATAGCAAAATTATTGCAAAGATATACATACCCCCTCCTCCCATGTTTTATGTTGTAAAACCTCTAATTATTTAAAGGGAATATCTTTAATACGTTCTAAATATAGTCAGACTCATACATATAATAGTTATTTACAACAGCATGCTATTTATTGAAGACGGTATGCATAGAATTTATAATTCATTTACAGAGCGAATTAATTTGTGAAACCTTTCATTATTAATGCGTAAACCAGTTAGATTTAATACTAAGTACTAATTGTTAGAAGCAGAGCTTTTAATTGATAATAAATTATCGCACAGAATTGTACAAATGTGTATATTTAAGCAGTACTCTAGATAGGAAGTCATGCATTTAATTTGTATAGTACAGTGCCCGGGTGACCAAGGAAGCATACATTGAGTATTTGTGGAATGTACTACAAACTTGGTCAAATTGAGTATGCCTATGTTTTCATGTATCACTCATTTTCGTGCGTCGTATACATGCAAGTAAACAGTGATTTGAAAGCCGATGAATCATTTAAGCTAACCCTGTACTTTACAGAACCGCTTTTTTTTTTTTTTTTTTTTTTTTTTTGTGTGTGTGTGTGTGTGTGTGTGTGTGTGTGTGTTTGTGTGTGTGAATAGGATACATCACTGCTCCTCGAAATTACTTGTCTATATAAAAAAAGATAAGTAATGGCAGGTGTATGTGTATCTGTGTGTGTGTTCGTGTGAGATTGGGAGTTCAGATGTTTGAGCTCCCGAGTGACTGAGTACTCTTACTCTCAGACGTACACCACATATACACAGAAATCTCTCCTCAGTCCGGTAATTAAATGTAATTTATATGTAATCGCGATTTTAATATGGAAGCATTGCTTTAATTTCTTTGTTCTTGATACGTTCCGATTGAGAAAATAATCTGGGGATACTTTTTTCGAAGCGATGTGAATTTTTTAAGATTAAATATAGTGTGAAATTTCATTTGAATATTACCATTTGAAAACAACTGTATATGTGGAGAGAAAAAATTACCTAAAAACGAAATGTGTTTTTTATCATTTATCTTTTTTATTAGAGTCAAATAGTGATATAGTAGAAAAGAATAAACTTATTAAATTTTAAATTTGACTAAAATTTATAACAATTAAGCAGACTTATTAATTTATAATTTTATTAATAAGTAATACAGTAGAGCTGCGGTTATTCGAGTCCCGACTAGCCGAGTTTTGCGTTAGCCGTGGGAGTCCGGAAGGCCTTTGATAAATGGCGTGAATAACTTTGGCAAATTTTACTGCACAGTACTGTATTTTATTCATTTCAACGTTTTCATTCATTTCAAGCTGTACAATATGTTTTCCCCCTCTATTTACTATAGAGTCCTTGTTACCCGAGTTTTTGATTATCCGAAGTACTATACCTCGGATAAGCGAAGTTCTTCTATAATAATATAATTTAAATTTATTCTACATATAAATCTATTATATCAAAGCGAAGGCTAGAAAAATCATGTTAATAGGCCTCGCTATTACATGATACCTAAAGTAAAATATTCAGTACATGCTGAGATACAGCCATTTGTAAAATTACAGTTCTTAAATAATAACAGGACCACCTGTCATCCAAAAAACACTGAAACTGAAGTGCACGAAAACGATGCAGCAAGCAGTAGGATGAAGGACCCGACTTAGAGCGTTCGCAAGGTTGATTCGAAGAAAGGTTTTGAGCGATTTCATTTCATTATTATTATTAAAGTTATATTAATCCCTTTCCTGCCGAGGGAAATTTACAAGATTCTCTTCCCAAAGCCACCATTCTTTCTCAACTCTGAAATGAGTAAATCCTTTGAAAACACTGTCAAAATACAATGGATCGTACTTTTTCTCTCAATTATTATTTTAACCTCTCTCGCCCTTTGTCGGTCTTGGGATACAAGCCTGGAGAAACTTTGTTTATATTTTTTATTTATTTATTTATTTATTTTATTTTATTTTTCAATAAATCTCGGAGTAGTCCCCTTTGTCTCGACATTGAATCGCTCTAATAGTGATGCGCGGGGGCTGCTCCCTGTTAAATGGATCGTACTTCAGAAAACCGTATGTATACGCCTGGGGCAGTTCAAGGGTTAAAAAAAATGAATTCAATTTTCTTGAAAATCCATTTAAATATAGTGACAAGCGAAACTGGCAAAGCCTAATATTTAAAAGTAAATAAAAAAGATTTTAAAGTATTTTTTTTATCATTGAAAATTTTAGAACTGTTAATATATCCGTTCTTCACATGGGAGAAAAAGGTATGAAAATGGAATGGATTAGCCTTTTATTCTAGAAATGGGTAGAAATTTAAATCAAAATGCTCATTCATATTGTAGCACATTCTTAATACTAAACTAATATATTTCATATTTAACTCTTCGACAGAATTTTCGGAGAGCTGGTTGAAGGTTGCAAGTAAGTTTTTCATGAAGTAATAAGTTGTCAAGCTAAAAAAGGGTTAGTTATGTAATACTAAAAATAGTCTTTAGGGACGTGTGCTATTGGACTGAATGCAAATTGAGAATTATTTATGCTTCTCGTTAGGATAGCAAGGAATCTCGGTTGCGATTTTAATATTAAAAATGTCACTTTAATATAAGAAAATTAATAATCTATTTTGGTATACATATTTTTTTTTTTTCATTTTTTGGAAGTTTTCAAAAATGCATATATATATATCAGGGGTCGATCCAGCTTTTAATTTTTGGGTCCCTTTTTTGTGAAAAACAAAATAATTTTGTGAAATTTTTATTTATTTTTGTGAAATATAAAATATTTTTGTGAAAAAGTAAAATATTGTGTAAAATCTTCAGTTTTTACAATCACTTTATGTAATGTTTAATATCAAGTTAATAGAGTTTCGTTGAGCCAAATTAAGGCATAAATTAAAAATAATACTGAAAATATGAAAACATTTAAAAAAAGGATAATTTTTATAAAACAAAATCTTGTAAAGAGACTCATTTTATAAATTTGTATTTTGTGAAGGGTCCCTTTTTATGAATTTGAATTTTGTGAAGGGTCCCTTTCTATGAATTTGAATTTTGTGAAGGGTCCCTTTTTACTATGTGGAATTTTATGAAGGGGCCGCTAAAGGGACCCAAATTTTGCCTGGATCGACCCCTGTATATATATATATATATATATATATATATATATATATATATATTGGATTTTTCGCATTAAATCCATAGATATAGTAATAAGACAGATTAATCAACGAAGGAGAGGGGGGGATGTGATTCCTTTTCACTTGGCGAAAGACGGCTATTTTACCTCCTAATGGCCATCTTTCCCCGTGTGAATACATACGAGAATACACACGGATAATTTAACAAATGAAATTTATAAATATTTTATGCACTAAAAGTAAATAAAAAATTCCAATTTTTATTTTTTTTAAATTAAATCTATTAACTTAGTTAATATTTTATTTATTTATTTTTATATATATTAAAACTAGTGGACTTTACTTACGCCGCTGCGAAGTATATTTATTTATTTATTTATTATTATTATTATTATTATAGAAAATTCCACGTTACTTACTAATATAAAACCTTAAAAAAATCTATTAAATATAATAACAATAATAATTTCATAATAATAACAAAGCTACTGATTATAAAAATTACATTTTTTATAAATTAATCAAATAGAACTTACTTATGTAAAATTATCCCATTTCTTTTCATATATTTGTTAGAACAATTAAAATATTTCGGCATTTGAATATTCATCAACATTCTATTCTATTATTATTCCCGAATTTCATACCTACTAAAGGCTAATGCCATAATTTTGTTTTTGACATCTAAAATCTTTGCTCGAAAACATTGGGATGATGTATCTGTATAAATTACTATATCTATGATTAAAACTGTTAGATATGTAATTAAAATAATATAAATATCACCTAAACATTTATATATTGGCCCAAAATCTCACTTGTATCCAAAAAATTAAATATTTGCGAGTTTAAGATTTTACAAAAATAATTAACCTTCATCCTCTTATAAGTTCAGCAAAAATATTATTCTTTCAATGAAGAAATGTTACATAACCGAAGACGTCAAATTAGAAATTCGTGAAGTATTAATTTCCTGTTGGTCTGTCTTCACAAGTTTTAAATTAAACACCTAAATTCAAATTTTCATTTTCAATCACGATTTTCATATGTGTTCCAATATTTGCTTCTTGAATATATTACTCTATTTTACAATTTTCATATCGCAATATATGTATAAATATAAAACCAGATATAATGTTTATTTATTTGGGATGAGAATGATTAAGTGGCAATTTTATTAAAATGTTTATTAAACAAATTCATCGTATGTCGAGGTATATACAGGGTGATGATAATTAAAGTTACGATTTCAAAACGCTATAATTTTAAAACTACCCGTCAGAGCGATTTGATATTTTACCAGAGCAATCGTGAGGCAATGAAATTTTGTTCGGCAAAAGAAAAAAAAAAAGTTCCAAAATGTGCTGTTAATTATCCGTAAAGTATTTGTTTCGAGAAGCTCCTCTTTTTCTCTTTTCACTATGGCTGTTTCCGCTGTAAACACGTATATTCTTGTCTTTTTGCTAAAACAATTGTAGTAAACCCTTGAAGTCTATTGTTTCCTGCTGTTCCATTGTGTTACTAACAACATTCCTGTGTTTAATGAGTTCTGGAGGGAGTTCATGAATTGAAAGTAACTGTTATCATTGAACAGAGATGGCAGCACCACACAATAAACTAAACTTTCTTCGGAATAAGAGCCTGCGCAGAACTAAACTCTTTTGGACTCCTCTGAGCAGGTTGTTGTGTGGTTAGTGTTTCCGAAAATCTCAAGATAGTGCGTTGCACCATGAACATAAACCCGAACTTAGTCGAAATAACCAAAATCTTATTCGTAATTCAATCAACTTACATAAAGTAAGTTTAAATCATGCAACAATAAATATTATTCGTCAAAGATGTATTCGAATTCGGAGTTTTTTGTGTGAGTCCTCGTGTTTATCTCGTGCCGGATGCTGATAGAGGGGAGAGTAAATTAAATTTATTCTCATTGAATCTAATGCATGTTATCATGATCTCATAATCAAGTTAAATTGAAGAAAATAAAATCTTATTTGAAATTCTGGATTACAGATATTCTGATATTCTAATTTTAATGTAAATTCAGTCGAGATTCCTATAAATGAAAAATAGTCGTATATTTTTCTTTGGCTTCAAAGCCAAGTTCATTTAGGCGTTTTCCCTGATATTACCCTGACAGCGCCATCTATAGGAACATGTTGGAACTACTTTTTTCCTCCCCGAAACAAAATTTCATTGCCTCACGATTGCTCTGGTGAACTATTATATCGCTCTGATGGGTAGTTTTAAAATTATAGCGTTTTTGAAACGCAACTTTAATTATAATCACCCTGCAGAATACTTTAGTTGTGTAATAACACAGAGTAAAAAACTGCATATGGTAATTTAACTTACACATATTTTAAAGAAAGGAAATAAAGAGAAAAATTAATAATCGTAAATCTATTCACATATAATTGTTGAAAAAAAAAAAAAAAAAAAAAAGAAAAGAAAAAAAAAGCATAAAATGTTAATAATGCTAATGATACTCCAAGTTTTTTTTTTTTTTTTTTTTTTTTTAATATATATATATATAAAAAAAAGAAGGTTTTATCTACATAGAAGTATTTTTACTATGGATATCTACATGTTACGTTAAAATTGTGTTTAAAGGAAAAAAAAAAATAATAAAATTCTGATGTGTAACAAACATACGACTTTCATTACCCACTATTACATGTATCATATGCACTTTTTGGTGATAATGTGGTCAGAAGACATAAAATGGACCTAACAAATTAGACACCAAACAATTTAACTCTAAGAGAAAACTGATGCATGTGTAAAGACATATAGAACAGAGTTTACATAGCGAGTTAAAAAAAAAAAAAAAAAGTCCGTAGAGCCGTTTTTGAAACACCTATTTCCGAGGTCTAAAACTGACCTACCTAATCAGAATGGCTGTTAATTTTACCGTAATAACCACGTAATGCATGCTAAAGGATATCTGGAAAGGTATTTATATAGCAATTTTGAAGAAAATAGTTAGAGCCGTTTTTGAGATACTGGCTTTCACCCAAGTTTGACAAACCTAATTGTTGACCAGAAAATAACAATTACATACGAAAGGATATCTAAAAGGGAGTTATTATGGCGAGTTTGAAAAAAATCTGTAAAGCCGTTTTTAAAGGAATGCACTTGAGAGACCTCAGATTGGCCTACTTATACAGGGTACCTATCAATCTTCCTGAACTAACCGACTAACACACACGAAAGGACAACTAAAAGTGTATTTATATATCAAATTTGAAAAAAAATCGTTAGAACCGTTTTTGAGATATGTACATACGCTCCCATTTCCGGTTTTCCAATTTTCACCAAAAGTTGGAAAAACCAACTGTACACCATTATCTGTCTCAATTCTGAAGTTTTGTCGTTCTATCTTTATTAGTTTCGGAGATTTGATAGCCAGAAAATTCCTTATACACATACACTCACCAATTATTAAAAACCACTTTTTTGGTCTCAGGAGACCTTAAAACATGTAAAACAGATGAAAACTCGATATCGAATTTTTTGACCGAATACCCACGTTAGTCGGGTAATGGAAGTAAAAATTTACTTAATCCTTTGTTATTTGTCCTATAAATTAACATAGAACTTTTAAGTACATTTTATGCTACAAATTACTATTTCTGCTTGTATTTTTACTTACATTTTACTTGTAATTTATGTTTACATTTTATTTACTAGTATATAAATTCATTAATTAGTCATTTCATTATTTATAGTAAGAATATTAAAAAATATATTTAGAAAAAGAAATTAAATAAAACCACATATTAAAAAGTATATTTTGCCATTACTGAGAAAGAAATATTTGTGGAAATATGTATATGTAAATGAATTTTAGAATTTCGAATTAAGGATTAGCATTTCTTAATTTAAAACTTTTACAATATTATTTTGATTTCAGTGATTACTTCAGAACAGAAATTCTTTAATAAAGAACTGGTGAAATATAAAGCTCTTCCTTTTCTATACATTTCACATTTATATTAAACCTTTAAACTAAGATACTCATTTAAATATCGTGATCTTCATATAAGTTTTAATATCAGATTTATCGTGTTATTACATTCTTGGGTATGTTAGATATTGAGAAATATTTATGGATTTAAAGTCAGATATTTTAACTATGATGAATGATGCTAACAATTTAAATACCTTAAAATCCATCGAAACTTACGTAATAATTTTAGAATGCTTGCATTATATTTTACTTAAAACTGAATGGATTATCTTTCAGAATAAATGTACACAATGCACTATTTTCAAATATGAAGATACTGATTAAAAGCTATAGAAAAGCATTACGAATGAAAAAGAAAAGATTTCTTTATCTATCGAACTTACAAATAAAATTGAATAAATAAAAATGTTAATTTTAAATACTTAAAAAATGTAATTCCCCTCGCTCAGAACTAATTATTATATAAAACTCTTCCGAAGCCTAATTTGAATTGTTTAACATAGGTTTACATAACAGTACTCGTTATCTAACCTCTTAATCTCCAACCTGTATTTATAGTATTAAATTTCAGGGTAAGACAAAGTCGTGTGAGTGACACACCAGATTATTTTAACTAAAATTCAATACTGAAAGTAATATATATATATATATACATATACATATATATACATATACATATTGAGTAGCTTTGAAAAGTATTGTTTTGTAAACATTTTGGATGAGCTTCAAAAATAATGTTGACACAGGCCTACAAAAATAATGTTGACAAAATTTGATTTGATAACTTCATCCGATACGTATGTTTTTTACTTCCATTACCCTACTACCGTAGGTAATGGAAGTATTGTATTCGGTCTGAAAATTCGATATCGGGTTTTCACCTGATTTACACGTTTTAAGGTCCCATGAGTCCAAAAAAGTGGTTTTTGGCAATTGGTCAGTGTGTATGTATGTGTGTGTGTGTGTGTGTGTGTGTGTGTGTGTGTGTGTGTGTATGTGGAGAATCTTCTGGCTATTATAGCTCAGAAACTAATAAAGATAGAGCTACGAAACTTTAGAATTGAAATACGTCTGGTGTACAGATGAAATTTCCAAATTTTGGTGAAAATTGAAAAACCGGAAGTGGGACATCGGAAACCGGAAGTGGGACCGTAAGTCCGTATCTCAAAAACGGCTCTAACGATTTTCTTCAAACTTGCTATATAAACACTCTATTATATGTCCTTTCGAATGATATAGTTGGTTAGTTCAGGAAAATTGATAGGCGTTCTGTATAAATAGCTCAATTTCAGGTCTCCCAAGGGCGTTCCTTTAAAAACAGCTGTACGGATTTTTTTCTCTTATTTTTTACCTCGCTATATGTAAGCTTCGTTTTATATGTCTTTATATGTGTATAAAGTTTTTCTTACCGGAAAAATTTTAGGTTTCTACTTCTTTAGGTCACTTTTATGTTTTCTGATCACATTATCTCCCCAAAATGCATATAATGGAAGTCGTGTGGTTGTTTCACACCAGATTTTTTTTTGGTGTGCTGAAACCGAAAATGAAACCAGTTTTTCTCTCTATCACGTATAGACTTTTATCAATACAAATTGTATCTACCGATACAATTTCTTCATTTTCGGTTGTTTCTAATGCATTTCAATGATTAATTATAATTAATCATGGAAACATAACTATGAAAGTTACCATATAATTATATTGGTGGAAGAGTCATGAGAGAAATTGTGTCGTAAGACACCCTGTATTGACAAAAATCTATACGTGATTGAGAAAACTGGCTTCAGTTTCGGTTTCCGTACACTAAAAAACATAAAAATCAGCCAAAATTATAAAATCAATACAGAAACCGAAATACTGAAGCTGAAATGATGAATCGGAATGCTGAACCAAATTTCTTCATTTTCCGTAGTTTCTAGTATTTATTTATTATTTTTTTGAGAATATGTAATTAAAACAATTATTATCATTATTTATGTTTTAAGCAGAATGATCGCATTGTTTATTAAATAATTCTTTGAGAATTAATACCGAAATTTTCTTCAGAAGCAGCTATTAATGGCCAATATTGTTTTAAGAATTAAAATCCAGTAACATGGTAAAAAGCACAGCTATCTCTGAATTTAGGATTTCCGAACATTTTACTGTGTTTGAGTATCATATTGAATTATTTTGTTTTTGTAGAAAATTCTCATTTTGAATGATTCATTTGTCTTATAGTGAATTAAAAATTCAAAATAATTTATTTTTTTATTATGTACATAAATCTATAATTAAAACAATTCTAATTTTGAAATTTTTGTTCTTAAGCAGAAGCGCATAATTTATTTACTAAATATTCTTTGAAAATTGATCTTGAAAATGTTTCACCAAGAACAGTTATTTTAAGAACCGAAAGCAATAGCATGCTAAATAACAGGGCTACCTTTGAATTCAAGCTTCTGAACATTTTACTATTTCCGAGTTTCGTATCGAATTATTTTGTTATAAAATATTGTCATTTTGAATGTTTAATTGATCTTATAATGTATTAAAAATCCATAATTCAAACAATTCAAATATTTACATTTTTGCTTTTAAACAGAATGATTGCATCATATACTGTAAGAACTCTCTAAATATTATTACAATTTAAAGTATTTGAGCCTGTTTGCTATGATATATATTCGTTTTCAGGAAAATAGTTGTCATTGCTATAGTATTATATAAGACTGTTAAACTATATCTATCTTTACTGAATGAATTTTCCACATTTTCGTTAAAATTGAAAACTGGAAGTGGGAACTTAAGTCCATATCTCAAAAATGGCTCTAACGATTTTCATCAAATTTGCTATATGTTTTTATGAGTATTAATAATTAATCATGGAAAAAGACTATAAAAGTTACTTTATTATTATACTGGTGGAACATTCACGGAAGAATTTATGTCGTAAGACACCCTCACTGTGAAAAAAAAATATATATATATACCTCCTTCATCTAGAATGAATAAGTGGCCATTTTCTAAATCCCATAACTAGAAATATAGATTTCCGAGCTATGAGCATAAGGCACGCCAATAAACTGAATAGGTAAAATGATCGAGAATTTCTAGTCTACACATTTCTAGGTGGTGAAACAATATTCTGATTATTATGAATCTTCTGAAGCTTTTGTATTGCGAGAAATTCTCGCTTTACTTTCTAGAATTGGGTAATAAACCAAGATTACAGTTGCCTCTTGTGTTCTCATTTATTTACAGAGATTTTTAAATAACTTTGCCCTCAATAATATTGGTAAACGCTCTAGAATTCTAATAGGGGTTTCTAGAACTCGCTACCAAAGTGGACTAGAATTTATAAGGATGACATGGAGCTATTTTTACTTCCATTACCCTACTATCGTAGGTAATAGAAGTATTGTATTCGGTCTGAAAATTTGATATCGGGTTTTCACCTGATTTACACGTTTTAAGGTCCCCTGAGTCCAAAAAAGTGGTTTTTGGCAATTGGTCAGTGTGTATGTATGTGTGTGTGTGTGTGTGTGTGTGTGTGTGTGTGGAGAATCTTCTGGCTATTACAGCTCAGAAACTAATAAAGATAGAGCTACGAAACTTTAGAATTGAAATACGTCTGGTGTACAGATGAAATTTCCAAATTTTGGTGAAAATTGAAAAACCGGAAGTGGACATCGGAAACCGGAAGTGGGACCGTAAGTCCGTATCTCAAAAACGGCTCTAACGATTTTCTTCAAACTTGCTATATAAACACTCTATTAGATGTCCTTTCGAATGACATAGTTGGTTAGTTCAGGAAAATTGATAGGCGTCCTGTATAAATAGCTCAATTTCAGGCCTCGCAAAGGCGTTCCTTTAAAAACGGTTATGCGGATTTTTTTTCTTATTTTTTACATTGCTATATGTAAGCTTCGTTTTATATGATTTCACATGTGTATAAAGTTTATCTTACCAGAGAAATGTTAGGTTTCTAGTTCTTTAGGTCACTTTTATACCTTCTGATCACATTATCTCCAAAAAATGCATATAATATGTGCAATAGTGGGTAATGGAAGTCGTGTGGTTGTTTCACACCAGATTTTTTCTAAAGCCACAATACAGATTCTAGATGTCAGTTACAGAATTTTTTCTCAGTGCTGTATTGACAAAAGTCTATACGTGATAGAAAAATCTAGCTTCAGTTTCGGTTTCAGTAACCAAAAAACATAAAGATTAGATAAAAATTATCTAATCAATATTGTAAATGTAGCACCCGTGTAATCATCTCTTTATATGTTCATATAAAATATTTTGGTTTCAGAAAATGTTTCAAAACTTTCCTCTTCTGATAAGGAATCCGTAGAGTATTAATTTCCTGTTTTGCATTTTCACTAGTTTTAAAATTAAATATCTGAACTAAAATTTTCATTTCAAGTCGTGATTCCGTAGGTGTTTTAATAAGAATTTTCTAGAGACGTAAAATTGCTACATAATTTTACACCACGACATATTTATGAAAAGGAATCCAGACAAAATGATTACCAAGATGCAAGATGAGATGAGATCCATAAATTTCAAAATTCTGCAATTAAGAGCTTATTAAAATTTTCATTTTGAGTTTATGTAAACATATTGAAAAAGAAATATTAGGAAAAAAAACTTTTAACATTACAATATTTTGAAAAACTGTATCCAATAAAAAAGTAATTTTTAACTAATTAATATATATATATATATATATATATATATATATATATATACATTAAATTAAAAAGTGAAAAAGGAAAGAAATATCTTAATTACCACACTGGTGAAAATTTCAAAATATAACTATTGGTAAACATTTATTTTAACTTTTAATTAATTTATTTATTTTAACTAACGAAATAAGATTGAGGTTGATTGGATATTTGGTCGCACTACGACTACATAATGGACTACTGGAGACAGTCTGGGATTTACACATTTTAAAGGTGGTCCGGAGACATGACATCATAATTTTGATTCTTAATAAAAGGGATTTCTTTTACGGAGAAAATATTTCTCCCGACAAATTGCATATTTCTAGAATTTTTCTTTTATCAAACGTTATAAGGATTTATTTTCTTCTTTTTTTAAATCCTTGAAGAAAAAAAGGTTTTTATTTACTTGGTGTTTATCATAGTTTCAACATTTTATTTAAACACATTAATAAAAAATAGGATTTCCCTTTCATTTTATTTTCAAAATAAATCTTAAATAACTATCTAAACATTTCAACACCTTACTCATCATTTCTCGAAAAACGTATGGAAAAATTTTATTTATTATTATACATTCAATTATTATTAATAGTTAAATAAATTTAAGCTTCTATAGTTTTTGTAGATAAATCATCAACAAATATAATCCTGAATTTAATGTGAAGGACTTTTTTTTTATATACATATATATTTACACTACATATATTTTTTAACTAAATTATACAGTCGTAACGTACTAACATATTTTTACAATATTTATTGTATTGAAAAAGAAAATTTTAACGACATTATATATCAAATAAATTAAACCTATATGTAAAAAGAAAATATGTAGTACACAAAACTTCTAATTCCATTAAGTTTTAACTAAAAAGAAACTATAGAAGTTCTGAATAAAACACAATTTTTTACCCGAGAATTTAGTCATTTTTAATTAAATGGGATTTTTACTTTTTTTTTTTTACATTTACTTCTAGTACATCACAGAGATGTTATCAAAAACTTAATCTTTAATCAGAGCAGATTTAAACATATTTTCTATTTATATAATAATGGTATTTTTCTTAAAATACAAAATACAAAATAAAGAAATTACTAGCAAGGATTCATAAATATATTATACATGGTTTTCCTATCTTTTTTCCCCAACAATAGAGAAAACACACGATTTAAAATGCAGAAATTTGAAGAATAATTAAATAACAGTAATGCATTATTTTTTCTGTTTTCTGAATATTAAATTACTGTTTTAAAAAAGTAAAGTTTACATGTTTGACTTTTATTTATTAAGCTTGTTAAAGATTTTCGTAGTTTGAAAAATTATTTTTATGCATTTTAAAAACAATTCAGTAAAAAATAAATTAGGTCTGTTTACATGATTAAAATTTCTAAAATATACTTTACTGGTAATATTTAAAATTTGAAGTTTTAAAACGAAAAGCGTAATTTTAAATCTCAACAAATATTTTTCAAATTAAAATTATGTTTGAATTTTTCAGTTTATCCATTTTTCTTTTATTTGAATATTTAAGCTTTCTTTTTGAAAAATAAACGTTTCTAATTCGTTAATTTTTTTTAGACTTTTCTTAAAGTAATATTTGAACTATATTTATCCAGAGTTGCCCCATTTCTAATTTATTCCGTAACATTGTTAGTAACCACCTTATTATTATTTGAAAAAGAAGAAGAATTTTTTTCTTATTTAATCTTAACTGCATATTGGAAAAGACTATTTTGCAAAAAACTAGTATGTTGTGGCCACCACACGACTTTCTTCTACATTTGCCGATATAAGTTCACTCACGATATCGATCCTAACTATTTCACTAGAAAATACTCATATAAAAATAATCTGGTGTGTCACTCACACGACTTTCTCTTACCCTGAAATTTAATACTATAAATACAGGTTGGAGATTAAGAGGTAAGATAACGATGTTATGTAAACCTATGTTAAACAATTCAAATAAGGCTTCGGGAGAGTTTTATATGATATTTAGTTCTGTGTGAGGGGGGCTACGCCTCCCTCAACCCCCCTTTTCATTAATGCACCTTCATTTATATAGAATTTAATTCGGTTATTAAAAAATAATTCTGTTTTTTAAAAATAATTTATTAAAATTATTATTTAAAAATATTATCTTTTATGATAATGCAGACGATTTCCATATTAGAGAAGTAGTATAACACCAAATATCCAAAAAAAGTCCATTTTATTCTCAATATTAAAAAAAAAAAAAAAAAAAAAAAAAAAATACGATTTTTTTTTCTAAGATTTTTTTTTTTTTTTTTTTTTTTTTTTTTTTTTTTTGTTAAAAGTAAAAAAAAAAATCGATAACTTTGTTTCAAATTATCGCAGATTGATGGTTCAACCATTCGTTTTAAAGGTATTGGCGAGCTCTTTTGAAAGATACCCATCATGAAAATTTACTCCCCTCGAGGGGGGACCTCCCCCCAAGAGGGGAGCCGAGGCTCCTACATACACAATTTTTTTCCCCGTTGACTATCTCTATTACAAAAAATATATATTCGTTTCATTTGGTTTAGTGCTGTCTATAGACGTTAAACTCTACTTACCTGCAATTTCCCCCATAGACGCAATGTATTAGAATTCTCTTGATTGTCCCTGTACACGAACCATTTGCTTGATCTTAACGAAAAGCTTACTGTAGCATCCCTATATGATACACATTTAGAATACCAAGTTTGAACTTTCTGCCATATATATATATATATATTTTTTTTTTTGAGATATGCTGATAACAGACAGACACACACAGACACACACACAGAGATACACGCACAGACATAAACACAGACATACACACAGACATTTGCTAAAAACATGATTTTCGTATTCAGGGGACCTCAGAACATGTAAATATAACAAAAACTCGCGTTCGAAAATTTGACCCAAAAACAATACTTTCTCTACCTTATGGGTAAGAGAAAGTAAAAATATGTGCACAAATTGATTATAGAAAAGGAATAATTTAATAATATGTATATGGTACATGAGATTTATTTAATGATATAAAAATAATAAATTTAAGACGATGTCTGTATGTACAAAAATAATTTTAACAAACTTTTTGACTTTTAATATAAGCCAATAATTGTAACTAAATATTCTTATTTTATGTTCAAATATATACCGTAATAAGGGATTTCAAAAGATCTGGAGAAAAATTTTTGAGATAAAATTTACTTTCACTTTTCATCCTCTAATTAAAAACCTTTTTCATATATTTTTAGTTAATTCTCCTGAATTATTAATACAGTCAAAGCTCATTATAACGACCACACATTATGAAGACATTTCCATTATAACGACCAGTGATAAAATCCCCAACTATTTCCTTGTATACTCTATGTTATTTTACTTTCGGCATAGTGACCATTCAATATGTCTAGTCCCTATACAACGTCCGGTTACGTTGCCTGTATAAACAAATAACAATAAGCACAGAAAAACTGTCTTTGTAATTAATAACTGCACGGCATATGTTGAAATAAAATGTTTGAAAACAATCACCGCACCGTGGAATATTTTTCAATCAACGTTACATCTATTCTTGAGAAATTCTTTAGGGTCTTTTTGAGTTTTAAACGTAATTATAAGGAATTGCAGTTAAGAAGAATTGTCTCTGCACTTGATGATGGGGTTATAAAGTAGATATCCTCAGACATTTGCACCTTTGAAAAGCATCATGGAATGACATAATCAAAAATTGCTTCAATCATGCTAGATTTAAAAGCAATCAGAAACAGAATCCATTGTTGAAATGATTGATCAGGTAAACAACGACGAAAATTTCGTTGTAGAAGAGGAAATGCTGCAAAAATTTCTAAGAAAATGAAGTTGTATGTAAACCTGAGTTTTCTTGAATACGCTACAATTGTTTATACCCTAGAATGTGTAGAAAATATGTTTGAAAATCAACTAATCTTTTGATACTGTGCACTGAAAAAAAAAAAAAAATAAATAAAAATAAAAAGACGAAAATAAAGTGCTGAAGCCTCCTAGTATGAAAACTGTTTCAAGTGCTATTCAGAATTTAAAACTTTTTTTTTTTTTTTTTTTTTTTTTTTTTTTAAGGCAAGAAAGTACAGAACATTATTTATCGTCATTAAATGAAATGGAATATTTATTATGTTTTGCGAAAATCATACATGAAGAAGAAAAACGATTATTTCTGCTTTTTTTCTTCAGAAAATAAATGTTTTGAAAGGGTACAATACTTTTTCTCATTATTTTCTATTTTAAAAACCTGTTTTAGAAATTATATTTTTAATTTTAATAATAAACTTTTAATTTTAATAACAATAATACAAATCAATTTGAATATTTAGCTGAAATCTCTTTAAAAATCGCCTATTTTTTTTTTTTTTTTTTAGAAATTCTGAGCGTGAGCATATGTATTTTTTTTTTTTTTTTTATTATTACATCCACTATAGCGACCACTCATTATAAATACCTATTGCTGTGAGACGCAGAGGGTCATTCTAACGAGCGTCGATCATTCTAAAATTTCTTATAAAATTGTATTTGAAGACAAATACATGGAACCCAAATGTCCAAAATTTTGTAATTTTATGTTGAATAATACGAATTATAAAACTTATAAAATCTGCAGATGGATTGTTTTTTTTTTAATTTGAAAAATTTTCAAGTAAACCATAGGAGAATTGATTTGCATTAGGAAAACTGTTATGAATAAAGTATGTAATTTTCTTGCTTAATAAATGAAAAAAAATTATGTACATATTTTTCGTGAGTTTCTTTAAAAAAAAAAAAAAAAAAAAAAATAAGGAAGCACTTGAGTAGCAATTTAAAACTACATACCTAATATAGAGTCATGGTTCAAAATTCCAAATATGAATTCCTGAAAAAGAAAATAATACATATGTATTTAAATTAGTGAGATACAGGAAGTTTATTATCTGCTTATTCGAGATACATAAAAAAAAAGAAAAAAGAAAGAAAAAAAAAGAAAGAAAAAAGAAAAGAAAAAAAAGAAAGAAAGAAAAATACAAAAGAATTAATTTTGATATTCTAAACAGATGTCAAATATGCAACTCAAATAAATATTAAAATGATATATATATTATATATAAATAGATAAAAGCAACATATTTATTTTTATTTTATTTTACAAAAGTTACTATGTTAAGAAATACAGAGGGGTTACAATTATAATATATTACTAAGACTTCCGCCCCTTCACAGAGTCCTTTCTATACGTTGAATTTGATATAGAGATTGGTGTATATACTATATGGATCGTGAAAAAATTATATTTTATATTCAAAATAAATTAATTCGTTATTTATTTACATTTTGATCATCAGATGAAAATATAACGTGTAAACTTTTCTGTTAGTAGTAATCGGTGCATTGAATTCGACCATATGTATAAATTAATTATAGCAAAGCCAAAGTAATTTTTACGATAGCGAAAGCTGACCAGACCAGGTTTGCAATCAGGCTCCATTGTCATCACCTGCTAAAACTCTAAAACTATACTTACAGAGCTAAACCTATCAATATTTTTCAGACACCCGTTACGTGGAAGTTAGAGTATTATTATTTTTTTACTTCCATTGCCCTACTACCGTAGGTAATGGAAGTATTGTATTCGGTCTGAAAATTCGATATCGGGTTTTCACCTGATTTACACGTTTTAAGGTCCCCTGAGTCCAAAAAAGTGGTTTTTGGCAATTGGTCAGTGTGTATGTATGTGTGTGTGTGTGTGTGTGTGTGTGTGTGTGTGTGTGTGTGTGTGTGTGTGTGTGTGTGTGGAGAATCTTCTGGCTATTATAGCTCAGAAACTAATAAAGACAGATCTACGAAACTTTAGAATTGAAATACGTCTGGTGTACAGATAAAATTCCCAAATTTTGGTGAAAATTGAAAAAACGGAAGTGGGACATCGGAAACCGGAAGTGGGACCGTAAGTCCGTATCTCAAAAACGGCTCTAACGATTTTCTTCAAACTTGCTATATAAACACTCTGTTAGATGTCCTTTCGAATGATATAGTTGGTTAGTTCAGGAAAATTGATAGGCGGCCTGTATAAATAGCTCAAGTTCAGGCCTCGCAAAGGCGTTCCTTTAAAAACGGTTGTACGGATTTTTTTCAAACTCGCCATTTTAACTCACTTTTAAATATGCTTTTGTATGTAATTATTTTTTTCCGGTCAATAATTGATTTTTTGTAAAAGTTGGTATCTCAAAAACGGCTCTAACGATTTTCCCTTTAGGTCACTTTTATGTTTTCTGATCACATTATCTCTCAAAAATGCATATAATACATGTAATAGCGGGTAATGGAAGTCGTGTGGTTGTTTCACACCAGATTTTTTTTTTATGTCTTCTGTCAATAAAGACTTAATTTTATTATTTGTTATTAATTTATTTTTTAAAGACATTTATATTTTTTATGACAAAAAAACAATTAGTATAGTATTTTTGATCAACTACAGATTTTAGACATAAAGGAGTAATATTTTTTACAAGAGCGTTATGTTGGCAGACAAAAATTTATTCTCGGGTTTTTAAGCATATCGCGGTAACGCCCTGTTAATCAAATAAAGTATGGAAATATTGACATCTATATCAAGTAATTAGATTTCTATAATGTTGAATGTACACCAGAGCTTTTTTTCCCCCAATAGATAATACATTAATCTTCTATATCATTATATAAAGCGCAAAAAATTGTTTGTTTGTGGAGGGTAATCTCTGAAACTACTGAACCGATTTAAAAACTTCTTTCACTGACCGAAAGCTACAGTATGCCATATTGTTATAGGCTATATTTAATTTTGATAAAATAAATTTTAGTTTAAAATCTGAGCATTTTAATTAAAATCCCCATAGAAGCCGTAATAGAAATGGAAATAATGAAATATTAAAAAAATTAGCTGCTGCCAACATAAAAGAAACATTTACATATTCATTTCGTTTTTAAAATATCTTGACGTGAAAAGAAAAGAAATATATTTGCACGTGCATTAAATTGAAATTCATATAAAGCTTTTTTAATCCGCGATTGTAATGAAATGCTCGCCCTCTGTTGGGCTAAGGTGAAATTACAATTAATCTGCATAGCTTTCGAATTCATCTAGACGCCATTGCTGGCCGATATTTAGTTTCACATATATTTATTGAATAAAAATGAATAAATCCGGTAAAAAAGATAACACTTACTGTTGTGTGCCACAGTCTAACTCCAAGAATAAAAAAATCCAGAATTAAGTTTCCATTTATTTCCAAATGACAAATGACAAATTTAAAATTTCAGTTGCTTCGGCTAATGGAAGTAAAGAATTAATCAGATGATTTGAAACTAATATTTGTTCAGCTTCAGTTAAAAATCTACTTCCGATCGAACGATGAATAAACTGAAATATTTTTTTCCAAAAGCAATCAATTTTCCATGATGTAATGGCGGAGAAATTATAGCACGAATATTAAGTAGTAACACATATAGAACAAAAATTAATACACGTGGCCATTATATTTACTAACAACAGAAACTGAAAAAGCGCCATCTATCGTTCATTACAAACGCGTTCATTATTAAACTTACACGTTAAATCTGACGTCATTATAGAATTAAAAGTGTTTATTTTTCTAATAATTTAATTTGATATGATATGATATAATATAATGATCTTAGCATCAATGTTTAAACCACGGAGTCTTTATTACTCCGTGGTTTAAACTGATGTGTGTAAACGAAATTGGAATTTAAAAATAAATAAATAAATAAAATAAAATAAAATAAGAAATTCTATTTTATAATATTATTTATTTTAATTTATAATTGTTGCCAAAAAGATTTACGAATTAATTTATTTTTACACATATAATAAAATATATTTTCACGCGAACAATAATATAAAAAGTGAACTGGATTTTTTGTAAAAAAAATAATAAAGATCGAGGAAAATTATTTCCCCATTTTAATCCCCATATTTGGGTATAGATATGTATTAGTTATCATGTGCATCCGTTAGATTAAATTGTTTTTGTTGTAAAATTGATAAAATTGGAATTTTAAATTTCAAAACTGTAGAAAAAAAAATGGCAAATTTCCATATTCAACTGAAAACATAAACATTTCATTTCAAAGGATGATATTTACACAATAAACATCCAACTAATAAACTAATTAAAAGGGAAAGGATAAATATTCTATCATAATTTCAAGTCAAATTTGTTTTCAAATGTCTAAATAAAGTATCTGATATAATATACTAATATGTTGCAGCGGAATAGATTTGATATCCGTCATCCTTGGCAGAAAAAAAAAATATCGCCAAATTATCTGGCGAATATAATTTAATTCCTTTCAAAAATCATGGTTATTTTAAAAACTTACATTAAGAGTGTAACGAATAATATGAAACAATATTTCGTACAATACATATTACGAAAATATACATCTGGCATGTATATTTTCGTATTACTTTTTGATAGCCAAATACAAAAAAACGCCAAGGGTGACAGTTTTGAAGTTTAAAATTAAAATTTTGTCAATTTGACAGCAAAATAACTCAATCTAACGCATGCATACAATAACTAATACATATATATACCCAAATATGAGGATTAAAATCGGGAAATAATTCTTCTAGAATTTTAATAAAAAAAAAAAAAAAAAAATCCAATGAGCGATTAACATGGAAAATCTTTTTCTTGCATCCATGGGCGGTCAGTGATGTCACACTTCGCTTGCGTATTGAGATGTTTAAATTTATTTGGCGACTATTTTTAGCAACTAACAGTTATGGCAAGTAGCTCAATATACATAGCGCATACAGCCATTACTGAAATGTAAATAGCATTTAATTATTTGAGTTACATTATGTTGATTGGAAACCTATTTAATATACCTATGCTCTATAGCTATACTAATATAAAAAGAAGAAAGGTTTATATGCATATGTAGAGAACGATCGCTAGAACTAAAAAGCCGATTGCTTTTTTTTTTTTTTTTTTTTCTTTCAATAATCAAAAGTTACACTGTCTCTCTCTAAGTGCTAGAAGCTATAATAAATTTTGGTAAAATAAATTTTTAATTAAAAGTTTCAATATTTTAATTGAAAACAAAGCATAGATTTGATATCTATCGTCATTGGCGATTTTTGTAATTGGCGATCGAAAACGTAATACGAAAATCTGTATATTATCGTAGTAAATACGAGATGTATGTGTTTACTTCAATTACCCTACTACCGTAGGTAGTGGAAGTATTGTATAGGTTTTGGCAATTGGTCAGTGTGTGTGTATATGTGCACGTGTGTGTGTAATCTTCTGGCTGTCATATCTCCAAAACTAATAAAAATAGAACTACTAAACTTCACAAGTGATTCAGGTCTGGTGTACAGATAAATTTTCCAAATTTTCGTGAAAATTGAAAAACCGGAATTGGGTCATCGAAAACCAGAAATGGGACCGTAAGCCCATATTCAAAAACACCTCTAATGATTTTCTTCAAAGTTGCTGTATAAATAATATATTAGATGCCCTTTCGATTGAAAAGTTGCTTAGTTCAGGAAAATTGATAGGCGCCCTCTATAAACAGCTCAATTTCAGACTTCGCAAGGGCGTTCCTTTAAAAACGCCTGTACGGATTTTTTTCAAACTAGCCATGTTAACTTCCTATTAAATATCCTTTTGTATGTAATTATTGTTTTTAGGTCAATAATTGAGTATGCTAAGTTTTGGTAAAAGTTGGTATCTCAAAAACGGCTCTAACGTATTCTTGAAATTTTTTTCTTTAATCCAATTTAGATAACCTTTCTCAAGTATTACATGCTTATTACAGGAATATTAACGGTCATCCTGATTAGGTAGTTCAGTTTTAGATCTCGGAAATTCGTGTTTAAAAAAATAACTATCTATTTTTTTTCCCCTTATTTTTTAACTTGCTATGCAAACTCTGTTGTATGTGTCTTTATACGTGTATCAAGTTTCTCTTACTCGAAAATCTCAAAAAATGCAAGTAATATCTCCAAAAAATTGTATATATTACGTGTAATAGTGGGTAATGGAAGTCGTGTGGTTGTTTCACACCAGATTCTGTAATAGAATATATTGTACGAATATTGTTTCATATTATTGATTTCTCCTTTAATATACATTATTAAAATAATAATCAATTATGGAAATAATTAAATATATTTGCGAAATGAACAAATAAATTATAATTAAAGCTATTATGACGTCAATTTTATCAAAAACATTTTCATGTCATAGGTTTATTTTTCAATATTTTTTATTCATGAGTAAAGAAATGTTTCTTTTTATGAAATAAATAAATAAATAAATAAATAGCATTAAGTAAAAATTGCCAACATTTAACAACTAATTAAAAAAAATAATTGTAAAATTATATTTTGACTTTCCAGTTAATAATATTGCCTGACTATAACATATAAACTGATATATTTCTTGATTTTTTACATATCAATCCATCTTTAACTAAAATTTGTTCATCAGTGCGAAGCCGGACGGGTCAGCTAGTATTTTATAAAGATATAAATATAATATTTTTAGAAATTTTAGGAGCCTATTTAACACAAACCAAATTACTTTCCCCTGAAAAGGTTAAGCGCCATATCCCCCCCCCCCCCAAAAAAAAAAAAAGTAAAAGATTGAACTAATTTTCAATTACGAAAAACGTTTGCCTTCGTCTGTATAAATAGAGGTGTCTGGAAAAAAAACTCACTTTAATTTAGGTGTCGATACCAGAAAAAAATTAGTGCTCTTTATTTCTCTTTTTTAAAATTACACTTTATAAAAATAGTCCCATTTCAATTCCATAAAATGGGGCTTTTCAAAAAATTCAGATTCATAAAATCGGTCCTCTCACAAAATTTTGTATTTAAAAATGATTATTTTATAAAACTTTATCTTTGTCTCCTGCATTTTTTCAAATAATTGACTGTAACTTATTTTTCTGCGTATAATCCACAGGTCAAATAAAGCGATTTTACACCAGAAATATGCAAGAGTATGTTTATATGAGACAAAACTTTATTTAAAAATAGCTTTTACTGTTAATTTAAATTTCCGGTGTGAAACTGACTTAGCAGACGCAAGATTATAAGCAGGAAAATACGGTATTTAATTCAATGAAACGTTATTAACTTTATATTAAACATATGTGACTGCTAAAACGAAAGTTTTTACAGGATAACATTTTTTTTTTTTTTTTTTTTACAAAAATAAATAAATAAATAAATAAAAATAAAAATAAATAAATTTAATTAATTAATTAATTAATAATCTCTTTTTTTTTTTTTTCCACAAAAATTAAAACTAAGATCCACCCTTACATAAATAATAAGCATGTTCACATACTTAAGTGAAAGGTTAAGTTTTATCACGGTTTCTTAATAATAATTTGACTATTTTATATTTTCACATTAGCTATATAATTCAGACATTTCACGCTTAATTGATTTTCGGTAATGCTCATTTGATTTTGCGTAATGTAACATAAATATAACTAGAAAAGAAAAGTGATATGAAATGTATCATAATAACCTAATAACATTCCACGCCTACATAATCTACACCCACTAATTAAACGTACACATTTTTTGAATAACAACAGGGTAGGTGCAGTAACTAAGTGAGCTTCCACTCAGTAATTGTAACACAACCTTGTTCGATATTTCAAGCATTCAAACAACTTTTTCTAAAGCTGAATAAAAAAAAAAAACCTTTCAGTTTGATCTTTTGGTCAAGTATCCTTGAACATGCTCTCCAATGGCAAGTCCACCCACGACCTCAAGGACGTTTAAGTGGCTGGAATCACGTTTAACAAGTAACTGAATTGTTAAATTGTAAGTGTAGGCTTCCGTAACTTACTAATATTACGCAAAAACAATCGTTGTATGTCAGAATAAGGATCTAACTACCATCCATTAAGTTTAACAATACGCTTTTATATTCGGCATCATGATTTATCAATTCTTCACAAAGTTTTGGTAATTTATAACGCATTAGAAGGGGTTGGTAAAAAAGTTTGTATTGCTTATTGTTAAAACCAGAAACACAATGTAATGTGAAGGAGCTCGGCTATTTTTTTTTCCCCTAATATAAATGTATCGTTACTCATTGTATTAGTTCAAGGTTTCAGGATTTTAAAGATCTATATCCAGTAATGCTGTTAAAAAAAAAAAAAAAAAAAAACCTCGAAAGAAGGAACTATATTCTTTAAAAATGAATTTCATATCTTTGTTAGAATTACAATTTGGATTTCTGAAATTTTTAAGTCAGGTGTTAAGAAAGTTTCTTTTTGTTTGCTAAATAGGGCCTGATTTTTTAAATGTAGAGAATAACATATTGTGTTCGTTAACAAATGGTGATATTGGTGATACGTATAAGAATTTGAGTGTCGAGGTTTGTCGGTTCGAATCTGATGGAAGTGGATTTGTTTATTGTTTTCCAAACGCACTTGGGTCGTGTACACTAATGGTGGCTGGTGCACGTAAAATCTTTCGTGGCCGCAATGTCCTCCATGTTCCCATCAAAAATTATACCTCTGGGGGTCACCGAAGCGAGAGAGCCATCCCTTCCATGGAGGATCAAAATTGTGATGGCATGTCTCCGGACCACTCAAAGGGTGTGTCCCAGACCGTCGCCAATTGCCCATATGCGCAGCACTAGTGCGACGTAAAACCCAATCATCCAACTATTCATCCAAACGCACTTTGGAATTTAAATCAAAAAGGAGGTGTTTATATGCATGTCACATGCAAAAATTATTGGCAGGGTTTTTGGACACATAGTCGCCTGACAATGTAGTTTTGATTTCTGGGGGAAAAAAATAATAAATAATCTCTTGTATTGACTAATAGGGAAGAAAATGGCGCTGCGGTAGTAGCAATTTGTATAAAACCGAAAGTATTTGGCATTTTCAGCGTGTAGGATATGTTAAATAAACAACATTTTAAAACATTGTGCAAGATTATTCACACTACTGAATAAGAAATATTTAGATACTTAGATATCGCACTCGCCTTTCTGTTATCTGCATTTGTAGTATTTGTTGAAGAATTCAATTTGTTCAACTTACTGTATTTCAGATGGCTTGCGGCTCTATAGGCTTCACTACAAATGTTTCAATCTGTTATAAACACACAATTATTCTCCAAAATTTTGTAATGATTATAGAGTTTTGGCACAAAACTTTTATTTTGCGAAGTGCCTCCGATAGCGGCAGAAGCATTATTATTTTTCTGGTGAAAATTGTGACGAATAACACTTGATCTGGTAAAGTGAATGTTGTGATAAATTCTTTTCTATATGAGCATTTTCTTTACGCACTTTTTATATAGGCAAAAGATGATAAGTGTGTTCAGTTTTATGGAAAGTACTGACACTATAGTGCATTTTAACCCCTATAAACCGACACATGAAATTTATACACACCCCGCGACAAAAAGATAGGTACAAAGGGTTTTTTCTTTGATTTTTCATAAAATAACATTATCTAAATTGTGCTTATCATTTATTATTATCATAAAATAATACTATTCCCGGACTAATTTTTGTTTAAAGACTAATTCAGAAAAGTTTTATGACTAAAATTTTTCTAATTTAAGACTACACTCCGCGACAAAAAGATAGGAACAAAGGGTTTTTTTAAATTTTTCATAAAGTAACATTATCGAAATTGTGCTGATCATTTATTATCATAACAAAATATTATCATATCAAAAACATATTAAATATTTGAATCATATTCAAAATATTCATATTCAGAAATTAAAAAAACCCTTTGTTCCTATCTTTTTGTCGCGGTGTGTAGTCTTAAATAAGAAAAATTTTAGTCTTAAAATTTTTCTAAATTAGGCTTAAAACCAAAATTAGTCCGGGAATAGTATTATTTTATGATAATAATAAATGATAAGCACAATTTAGATAATTTTATTTTACGAAAAAACAAAGGAAAAACTCTTTGTACCTCTCTTTTTGTCGCGGGGTGTATATATATTCAGAAATCGAAACCGTATACTCAGGTGTCTTTGTGTCGAAAATTTAGCTGAGATTTAGCCAGCAGTTTTTGCAGATTAGATGCCCTAACATTCTTCTTTCATTTATTTTTCATTTTTCAATCACCTCGTTTATATATATATACATATAGATAGATAGATATGTATATATTCCTTAGTAAACAAAATTCTTCTCGCGAAGCTGATAAAAGGGGGTTTGATGGCTGAGTTTGAAACCAGGTCGGGTATCTTAGCCTATCCGTCCAGATTTTCCGTTATTTTTCCTAAAACTTGAGTAAATACTGGTTAGGATCCCCTAGAAAGCCGTCGACCTACACATGCTTAAGTTCCAAGACTATTCAAATGCTCTTAAATCCTACAACACAACACTTTATTACACAAAAAAGAAAAATATTTACAGTATTTTCTATGAGATAACATTACTGAATGGCAAATCACATATCGTTTAAATATTTTCAATTTTGGAATAAAAATACAATTTATTCAATGAATGATAATCATCTGTTTTGTATTGAAATGTTTAAATCAAATAGTTAAATAAAAACAAAGAATTCCTTATGCAATTAGGTTAATGTTTTAATTTGTAGAAGCGAATCCTTTTTACTTTCTCTTACCCATAAGGTAGAGAAAGTATTGTTTTGGGGTCAAATTTTCGAACGCGAGATTTTGTTATATTTACACGTGTTGAGATCCCCTGAATACGAAAATCATGTTTTTAGCAAATGGTCTGTGTGTATGTCTGTGTGTACAGTCGGTAACAAAACTGTCCGAACACTAGCAAAAATTCCTGTGTAAAAAAAGTACACTTCATACGGTTTTGTTAAATAAATCCTTACCGAATCATGTTCTTACACTGACTAAGGACAGGATTCGACAAGGATTTATTTAACAAAACCGTATGAAGTGCACTTTTTTTTATATAGGAATTTTTGCTAGTGTTCGGACACTTTTGTTACCGACTGTATGTCTGTGTGTCCGTGAGTCTGTGTGTGTGTCTGTCTGTTATCAGCATATCTCAAGAACAAATAGTAGCAGACATTCCAAACTTGGTATTCTAAATGTGTATCATATATAGATATGCTACAGAAAGCTTTTCGTTAAGATCAAGCAAATGGTTCGCGTACAGGGACAATAAAAAAAATTCTAATACATTACGTCTATGAGGGAAATTGCATGTAAGTAGAGTTTAACGTCTATAGACTGCACTAAACCAAATGAAACGAATATATATATATTTTGTAATAGAGATAGTCAACTGGGAAAATTTTTTTTGTGTATATAGGAGCCTCGCCTCCCCCTTGGGGGGGAAGTCCCCCCTCGAGGGGAGTAAATTTTCATGATGGGTATCTTTCAAAAGAGCTCGCCAATACCTTTAAAACGAATGGTTGAACCATCGATCTGCGATTATTTAAAACAAAGTTATCGATTTTTTTTCACTTTTAACGAAAAAAAAAAAAAAAAAAAAATCGTATTTCTTTTTCTTTAATATTGAGAATAAAATGGACTTTTTTTGGATATTTAGTGTTATACTACTTCTCTTATATGGAAATCGTCTGCATTATCATAAAAGATAATTTTTTTAAATAATAATTTTAATAAATTATTTTTAAAAACAGAATTATTTTTTAATAACCGTATTAAATTTTATATAAATATATGTGCATTAATGAAACGGGGGGTTGAGAATTAATTATCATATAAAACTCTTCCGAAGCCTAATTTGGTTTACATAACAGTACTCGTTATCTTACCTCTTAATCTCCAACCTGTATTTATAGTATTACATTTCAGGGTAAGAGAAAGTCGTGTGAGTGATACACAAGATTATTTTCAATCTTTTAAAGAATTGAATGTTTAAATTTTCAAAAAACCTTTCCATTAATAAATAAAACAAAAGTGTGGGCTACAATTTAATCGAAAAAGAAAAATCCATTAACTCAGCCCAGTATCGCATATATGGAGCTCCCATATCGTATGTTTTTAAAAAGTTTTACTTATTATAAATTTTATATATCTTAATCTCCATAAATAAAGCATTTTTTACTTTTTACTTTCTCTTACCCATAGGGTCGAGAAAGTATTGTTTTAGGGTCAAATTTTCGAACGTGAGTATTGTTATATTTACATGTTCTGAGGTCCCCTCAATACGAAAATCATGTTTTTAGCGAATGGTCTGTGTGTCTGTTATCCACATATCTCATAAACAAATAGCAGCATAAATTCCAAACTCGGTATTCTAAATGTGTATCATATAGGGATGCTACACTAAGCTTTTTGTTGAGATGAAGTAAATGGTTCGTGTACAGGGACACTCAAAAGTATTCAAATACAATACGTCTATGGGGAAATTAGAGATAAGTAGAGTTTAACATCTATAGATTGCACTAAACCAAAGGAAACGAATGCATATTTCGTGTAATAGAGATAGTCAACTGGGAAAAAAATTTTGTGAATGTATCAGCCTCGCCTCCCCCTATGGGGGAAAGTCCCCCCTCGAGGGGAGTAAATTTTCATGATGGGTATCTTTCAAAAGAGCTCACCAATACCTTTAAAACGAATGGCTGAACCATCGATATGCGATAATTTAAAATAAAGTTATCGTTTTTTTTTTCATTTTTAACAAAAAAAAAAAAAAAATGTGTAATTTTGAGAATAAATTCAATTTTTTTTTTTTTTTTAACATTTAGTGTTATATTACTTCTCTCATATGGAAACCATGTCCATTATCATGGAAGATAATTTTTTTAAATAATAATTTTAATAAATTATTTTTACAGACTGAATTTGTATTGGAAAATATAGAAGAAAGTCGTATGATGGCCACAACACACTAGTTATTTGTTGATAGTGGATGTGCTTTACTAATAATATTTTACCATTTCCAGGAAAGCTGTTCGAGAATGGAAATACATTCCTTATAGAGATATGGTAAATAATGTATATTTTAAACTAAATATTCATCGCTTGTTTTTTGTACATTAATGAAACGGGGGGGGGGGGGGTTGAAGGAGGCAGTAGCCCCCTCACACAGAACTGATTATCATATAAAACTCTTCCGAAGCCTAATTTGATTTATTTATCATAGGTTTACATAACAGTACTCGTTATCTTACCTCTTAACCTCCAACCTGTATTTATAGTATTAAATTTCAAGGTAAGAGAAAGTCGTGTGAATGACACACCAGATTATTTATATATTACATATTAACTTGTAACAAAACTTTCTATTAAATTATTAAACAAAAGTATATGCTTTGATTTAATCAGCTGTTTTATCCTATTTCACGTTACAAGATTTTAGTTGTTTTAAGTTTATAATAACAATATTTAAAGTGACTTCTAAGAGTCATTAAAATATTTTCCACGTGAATCAAACTTTTTAAATGATTTTAAATGTAAAAAGTTCTTTTTGTACAAATGTTTTTAAATAAAAGAATCCCAAAAATGTTCTTAGAAAACTATTCTTATATTTTACCATTTACAAATATTCAAAACAAATAATATCATTGTAAATCCAAAACATTCTTTTATGTGATTTATTTATTTATTTTCTTACATTATTTTTCGTAAAATATTTAATTTATATGAAATGGTTATTATTTTTTCTTCTTCAATTTTTGTCATTATTTTTTTTAGAAAAATATGTTTTTTTTTTGTTGTTGTTGTTGTTGCTGTTATTATTTATCATTTTTTTCTCTCTTCTCAATAGAAAATACACAATAAAAACTTATTTTTAAAAAGTTGTAGTTATTGCAAAATAAGTTTAAAAAATATTATTGACAAGAGTTTGGGTGTATCAAGAGATTTCTACATCAGAGAACACAAAAATAATTATTTTAGAAGAAGAAAATAGAAAGCTTTAACAATGATTTCTTGTCAGCAAACATATTAAGGAATTTGAAAGATTATTCGTTTATTTTTAATTTTTTCTTTATGCTTTACAAAGGAAGTCATAGATTTTTAAACCTTCTCTCTCTTCCTATATATATATATATATATACCATTATTTATTTTATTTTAGCTTAGTTTTTGACCGCCTTGCTATACCGTGCATTTGAACATACAGCTAAATTTTTGTGCAATATTACACTTTGTCGATTTTTATTTCTTTTTTATAACGGACTCTTTTTTTTTTTTTTATAAAATATTTATTATTGCTAACTACATTAAATTTTAAATAAAACGTATAAAGGAAAAAGAAAAGTTTTTTTTTTTTTTTTTTTCCATGTTTTTGCATTGGATCAGATCTTTACACTTTCGAAAATTATACTTTTTTATACTTACTTATAATTTTTTTTTTTTTTTTTTTTTTTTTTTTCATCAGAACTGAAACATACACTTTATTATTTTTTTTAAATAGATATTGTAACTTCTTTAATATTACAAAAACGGTATCATTTTAATAATATTGTAATTTTAGATAAAAATATTTTAGTTTTAACTTTAGATAAATGTATTTTAATTTTAGAATTAAAATCCCGTTTTTAAATAAGGTGTAGGTTTTTACCTATAAAAATATTTTACTTTCGGTACTTTAGAGAGCAACGTTAAACAACTAAATATTCAAAAGGAAAATATATTTTAATTTAAGTTCTAATAAGAAAATGACACTCATAGAGATAAAATTATCTTTATCATTATTTTTCTTTTATTTCCCCTCCCCCTATTTCTTTTTAATTCCCCAATTGCAGTTATTTTAAATACTCAAAAACCTTATTAAGACAAAAAATAATATCTAATAATTTAATAAAAATTTTATAAATTCTATAAATTCTCACGCAATTCTTTTTCATCAGTTATACGTAAAACCAAGCAAGAAGTACGTTATATAAAAGGGAATATGGCTGCAAAAAAAAATTAAAATTTTTACCTTTTTATGGCATTTAAAAAGGTTGATAACCCTTGCAATAAATAAATGTTTTTCTTATCTTACATCTATCATTAATTTATTCATGCATATCGGCATTATTACGCAGAAATGTGGAATCCTACTACAACTGTGATGCTTTTTAATCTTTGTCTTTGACATCTGTAGTAAAAAAATCACGGTTGTCAAAAGCATTTATATTTGTCATTTTTTTTTTTCCTAAAATATATATTGCGCAATGATGCGTAAATAAAATATGCATATCAGATCTATTTTTATTAATTTGTATTGATGCTTCATAAAGATCCCCGACTCGCAGCCTCTATAAGACTCTATAAGCTTTAAACGTTAGGCGTTGTATAAATTTTTAGAAAAACGCTTTTGGCGGTTATAGCATTCTGACGTTGATAGATTGTAATATTTCGGAACGTACATGATGTCATTATATGCGGGAAATCCAATGCTTCAAATATGGAAACAAAGGTCTCATCTAAGATTATAGAGATATTGATTATAGGGAAATATTTAGCAGCTGCATCTGTTAGGAAAAGGATGCAGGCTGCATCCTTCTATAAAGACAGACAGACATTCGGTGTATTGTTTCTTCTTTCTTCCTTTCATTTCAGATTCTTTAATAAAACGTTTCGTTACGAAGGGAAAATGATAGCTGAGCAGATGCAAAATTCCCTATAAATAGATGCTTTTTGGAAGCATCTGGCAAGAATCAGTTTTCGGGTCTTGCTAGAGGCACATTTTTTAATAAGTAAATGCATATTATTTCCATTCGGGAACATATAATTAATTGAAGATTAAGTATTCTATTCATCTTATATATATTAATCTTTTATGCTCTTTATGCATGGACTGTAGGGTGACCCTTAAATGTGGGGGAAATTCTTTTATTCCTTTTCTTTTCTCTCTCTCTCTCTCTCTATCTCTCTCTCTTTTTTTTTTTTCTTTTTTTTTTAAATCCAATACGCATACCCTCTAATTTGTTTTTTATTTAACCCTAAACGCTTTATAGTAAAATATCAGCTCACTGCGATAATGGTAACATGTGCCGAATTGACGAAAAAAAAAATCCTAATATAGATATTACATATTCTGCTAAAAAAATTTTAGGGTCAAATATATATTAGAATTTTCCCGTCATTTCGTCACTTAACTTTATCCTAGATAGCTAATACTTTGCTAAAATGTGTTTAGGACAAATAGAAAAAAAAAATAAATAGAGGTTATGCGTATCAGATTTAAAAAAATAAAGAAAAAGAAGAAGAAAAGAAAGAAAAGGAAAAGAAAATTTCCCCATTTATGGGACACTCTAAAGATAGTGATTTTTTATTTAAGTACAACGATTCAAATTCAAATTAATATTTTCGTTGATGAACAAGAATTTTCTATACATTATAACATACATAAGAAAAAAAAAAAAAAAAAAAAAGCAAAGTTCAGTAAAGAGCAGTAAAGAAAAGACAAAAAGAAAGAAAAAGGCAATAAGTATTTCGAGTCGTAATTAAAAAAAAAATTGAATGACCAACCACTGGACAATAAAGTTAGGATTAAGTTAATCGTAATCAGCGTTCCCAACTTTTATAATTTATTCACGATCATTTTTAGACCCGCCTTCTTTTCGTACCAGAAGTTTAGTAGATTATTTCTCTTTAATATGTGACAACGATTAAACAAAAAAAAAAAAATAATTTTTCAAAATTTTCGTTATGAAAAAGAGGCGAAGCTAAAAATGATTGTGAATAAATTATAAAAGTTGGGATCGCTGATCGTAATACGGCAATGCACCTTTTTTTGCTCATGCTAATCAATTTTCATCTATTGAAGTGTTGTGATTAAATAATTTAGACCGGAAATATTTTTAAATTTGTTGAATTTGTTCGTTCTTACACTTATGGAGTTTGTTTAGAAAATTGATAGCTTGAGCATAAAGATTTGAATTTAAATTAATATTTTCTTACAAAAATAACTTTCTATCAAAATGTCATAGAAGACAGAAAAAAGTAATAATTGTTTCGGGTCGCGATAGTAAAGCATTTAGCAAAATATAGGATTGTGCGCAGCGTAAAAGCTGCAGTTCACTTGCTCTACCCATGCCAACCAATTTTTGCCGAATGAAAGTGTTGTGATTTAATTATTTTGACCCGAAATACTTTTACAAAAAAAAAAAAAAAAAAAAAAAAAAAAAAAAAAGTTTGTTTTTAAATTTATTGAGTTTGTTTAAAAAATTCTTTAAGTTTGTAGATTCTAACTCAATGTTTTCTTTCAAGACTTAGAGCTTCCTATACAAACGTAACAAAATTGCAGAAAAGAGCAATAAGTGTTTCGGATCCTATTAATGAATCACGATCAATCATCAGAGGAAAAGGTTAGACTCGAGTACAGCATAGAAGTTGCAGTACATCTATTTCAATGTTAATATTGTGTTTGCATTACACTGCTCGGCACGAAAATTGCCTCTGACACCATTTCAGAATATTCTTATGTAAAATGACCTTCCCGAATCCGAATATAACGACCATTTTGCCCTATCATCCACCGTTTTTTTAGGAATGGACCCCCTATTTTTATAATTTTTCCGGCTATGGCTATAAATCGGTGATTATGGCTATAAATTTGATTTTTAGGAGGAAGGAGGATTATTTTAACCGTTAAATATCTTCTGAGGGGCTACAGAGTTGGAAAATTCTAAAATTTGGACATTTGCGACAAGGTAAAAATTTTGGGGGGATTTGTCACTGAAATTATGCATTATATATCTTATATTTTTTTAATATGTTATTATTGTTATTTTTTGAACTATATATATATATATATATATATATATATATATATTAGGTGTTAAATTAATTATTTTCCATTCTTCAAATCCAATTTATGGTCATAAAATTATCGAACAGGGAAAGATATTGAGGGAGGGGGTGGCGTAGCTAGAAAACTGAGGGTGACTGGGCAAAATGGGTTATATTCAGATACAGGAGGTCATTTTACATAAGAATCAGCAAGAATGGTATCAGAACTTTTTTTTTTTTTTTTTTTTTTTTTCTTGCAGAGCAGTGTTATTTAGATACTAAAATTTTTTACATTTATGGAGTTTGTTCTTGAATTTATGGAGTTCGTTTACAAATTTCTCCTTCTTAATCATTCTATCAACAATTATTTCGATGGATTATTATGTATCAAACAATGCTCACTTCGTTTCTAAGTAATTTTTTTATATTTCATTTATTACTCATTCAATATTTATGAAAAATTGTTTTCCCAGATTTGTATATTCATACTCGATTCAATTTATAACCAATAAAATTTTGAGGAGTTTCAGTTTCGTCATAAATTAACATTATAGTTTATATTTCATAATCATGATTGTACTTAAAAAAAAAAAAAAAAAAAAAAAAAAAAATCAAGAACTGATTATTTTTTAAAACGTTGCGGGTGAAATCTAGAGATAAATATAATAAATCTAAATATTTTAGCTTTATACTAATTCACATAATATTACATAAGAGGTTTTTACCACATGAAAATGTTTAAATATGGAAAATTTATACACCACTTAAAAAAAAAAAAAAAAAAAAAAAAAAAAAATTCAAAAGAGAAACTCAATTTATTTAGATAGAAACGATTTAATTTATTGTTAATTTCCGGAAAGAAAAACAGTGTCTCACCTTTATTATTTAATTGCGAAAAACGAATCAACTACTAAAAATTCTAATTTAAAAATAAATGAAAAGATACAAGTTTTCTTTTCTTTTTTAAGTAATGCAACTAAATTACATATCAATTTTTTTTTTTCGCCTTTCTTCTTCGCTACAAGCAGACATTTATGGATGATTGACATTACAATAATCCTTACCAATGCACAATCCCTGATAATTAGCGCATTCAGTGTAGTGGACTGTTAAAAACATCTTTTTCCCAACGTTTTCCACTGAGAATCTCACGACGTTGTGCAGTAAATTCTTTACGTTGAAAACAACAAAAAAGTTTTGTAACAACAGTAAGATTGTTCCATTAATGTAAATCCCTTAATTAGTAAAACGAGATTGCTTGTTTAAACGCGTTCGACTTTCAGCAAAATTACACATAAACAAGGTTAATTTTTCATTTTTTAACCTTCGTAAAAGCATCTCAATTAGAAAGCTCTGTTGATGTAAAAGAAAAAATTTCACGGACATCTAATATGTTCATCTTGTTAGTTTATTTATTCGCATAAGTAGATAGATATGTTAATTTTCGCTTTAAAATGCTTAAAATTTTGTTTTGTTTTTCTAGTCGGTTAGGTATTAGTTATAAACCATTTAGAAATTATTAAGTATTCCATTATAGCCTTGAAGTAAATTTGTTCTTTATTGCAGAAATAAATCAAGTCAGAAAATTCACTTTAAATATTCAAATATTTCAAAAATTTATCTAAGAAAATAATTTTATAATTTTAGTAATTTCACTATTAATGATAATATTGTTATCGTAATTTTTTAAAATCAAGATGTAACTAAGTTAACCTATAAACTCTTTTATTTCCAAAAGTAGAGAGATAAGATTATTATTATTATTATTTTTAAATGCTTGAAATTTTGTTTTGTTTTTCTAGTCGGTTAGGTATTAGTTATAAACCGTTTAGAAATTATTTAAGTTTCCCATTATAGTCTTGAAGTGAAATTGTTCATTATTGTAGAGATAAATGGATGGATGGATGGTTGGGTTTTACGTCGCACTAGTTGCACTTACGTTGGCCCGCAGATGGGCAATTGGCGACGGTCTGGGACACACTCCTAGAGGTGGTCTGGAGACATGCCATCACAATTTTGATCCTTCATTGAAGGGATGGCTCTCCCGCTTTGGTTAACCCCAGGGTATAATTTTTGATGGGAACATGGAGGACATTGCGGCCACGACAGTTTTAACGTGCACCAGTCAGCATTAGTGTACACGACGGTCTTTGGCCGGTTCGAGTACCGAACCCGCAATCTTTCAATCTACCGCGCCCCATAGATAAATGAAATCAGAGGATGCACTTTAGATATTCAAATATTTCAAAATTTTATTTAAGAAAGTAATTTTATACTTTTAGTGTTTTCTGTATAAAAGATAATATTGTTGGCGCAATTGATTATGATTAAGATGTAACTAAGTTAACCTATAAACTCTTTTACTTCCAAAAGAAGAGAGATAGGATTATTTTTGTTTAAAAATGCTTGGAAATCTTGATATTTACTTTCTTCTATACCTATAAGAAGAAAGTGTTGGATTTGTGAAAATTTTCGAACTCCAGTTTTCGACGGATTTATACTTTTTGAGATTTTTTGAACACGATTTGATTGTTTTTAAAAAGTATCTGTCTGTATGTCATTCTGTGTGTGTGTGTATCATAAATTTTATAGACTCGGTATCTCATGAACCAATAAACAAAATTCAACCAAACTTGGTATTTGCTTAGACCCTGACCTGAACTGGTGCTGAGTACATTTGAGGATCAATCACTCAACAGTTGGCGCTGTAATCTCATTTTTTCTAAATTTTTAACACGGCCATATAGGGCAAAATTTCGTATAAATGTACATAATGAGACTTATTTTTAACGTATGACTGTAAAATTAGTATAAATTATTGATAATAGTAGTAGTAAACTAAAAAAAAGAGTGTATGCATGTAGGAACATAGCTGCTCCCAGGGAAATATACCCCCAAGGGGGTGTAAAATTCCAATATGGGTGTCAATCGAAAGAGCTCGTCAATAACTTTGAAACGAATGATTGAACCATAGGTCTGTGGTAATTAAAAAGAAAATTGCCGATTTTTTTTCACTATTAACAAGGGGAAAAAAAATATGTTGGCACAAAATTGACTTTCTTTCGGTATTTTGTGCTACAATTCTGTGAGATATGTACTTCTGTGAGATAAAAATTGTCTGCAATTATCATGTGAAATAGTTTTAATAAAAAGTAATTTAATAAATAATTTGTACTATGGGAATTTGTGTAAAAAATATAGATGAAAGCCTTGTGGTGGCCACAACATACTAGTTTCTAGTTCAATATATATTATTAATTAACGGTTTGGAAATTATTCACTTTTTGATTAGATCTCTGACAAAAATTTGTTCATTATGGCCGAAATAATAAAAAGAATTTTATAAATTCAAGTATTTCAAAATTTTGTCGATACGAATAATTATAATTTTTAATTAAATATTTATCGTTTTCAAAATACTATAACAGTCGTACAAAGAGAACAAAAATGTTTGTATATTTTGCATTTAAAAACCAAATGAACCGAAGGTAGTTCAGAAGCTATGCGCACCTTACACATTTTTTGTACATTTGACGCAGTTTTTGAAAACAAAGAAGCATTTACAAATTAATGTTAAACAAAAAGGAAGAAAGGAAAATAAATAATCTGGTGTGTCACTCACACGACTTTCTCTTACCCTGAAATTTAATACTATAAATACAGGTTGGAGATTAAGAGGTAAGATAACGATGTTATGTAAACCTATGTTAAACAATTCAAATTAGGCTTCGGGAGAGTTTTATATGATAATTAGTTCTGTGTGAGGGGGCAACCGCCCCCTCAAACCCCGTTTCATTAATGCACCTACAATTGTATAGAATCGAATTCGGTTATTTTAAAATAATTCTGTTTTTAAAAAATAATTTATTAAAATTATTATTTAAAAAAAATTATCTTTCATGATAATGCAGACGATTTCCATATTAGAGAAGTAGTATAACACCAAATATCCAAAAATATCCATTTTATTCTCAAAAAAAAAAAAAAAAAAAAGAAAAATACGATAAGATACCCACCATGAAAATTTACTCCCCTCGAGTGGGGACTTCCCCGTCAGGGGGGGAGGCGAGGCTCCTACATACACAATTTTTTTTTTTTTCCCAGTTAACTATCTCTATTACAAAAAATATATATTCGTTTCATTTGGTTTAGTGCAGTCTATAGACGTTAAACTCTACTTACCTGCAATTTGCCCCGTAATGTAGTAGAATTCTCTTGATTGTCCCTGTACACGAACTATTTGCTTGATCTTAACGAAAAGCTTACTGTAATCCCTATATGATACACATTTAAAATACCAAGTTTGAACTTTCTGCCATAATTTGTTTTTGAGATATGATGATAACAGGCAAACACACACACAGACACACAGATCATTTGCTAAAAACATGATTTTCGTATTCAGGGGACCTCAGAACATGTAAATATAACAAAATCTCGATTTCGAAAATTTGACCCAAAAACAATACTTTCTCTACCTTATGGGTAAGAGAAAGTAAAAAGGAAACGAGAATATTTTTAAAAGCATAAAACCCTACTTTAAGAAAAACACGACTATAAAATCTTATGTACATAAATTTTTTTTGTTTTTATAAGTTATAGCTATGATTTTAAGTGCAATTATTCAATATGAATAAATTTATATAAAAGTACCATGAATGACGCTAGCCTCCAAAAGTGAAGGTACGACCTATTTATTCGTCGTCTTCTTTTGCGCATAATTTTAAAGGGGAAAAAAAAAAAGAAAATATGAATATAAAATATGGGTTTCAAATTCGTTATCAAACCATTAATCGAATTCTATGTAACTTTAATATGAATAACATTTTTTAAGCTGACATAACTTCAATTTTTCGCAAAAGTAAGTGTTGGTAGAAATGCAAATTTGAAACAATTTTAGCCAAGAAAACTAATATATGAGAAAAGGTGTCAAAAGTGCATTACAGATAGGTGAAAGTACACATGCCTAACGCCTCCAAATGTTAAACTAAAATCGGATTTTTCTTCCTGTATTCACTTTTCTTTTCTTTTCTTTTTTTTCCCCCATAAGGGATTTTTTGGAAAAACATAATTATTAATTTGTAAATTTTGAGCATCCTCAAAATAATAAAAATGTCAATAAATAATTTTAAAACGAACATCTCGTTGAATTTTCATATTTGTATGCATATTTTTCTTTAAAAGTTATTCACAAATGAAAAAAAAAAAAAAAAAAAAAAAAAAAAAAAAAGAAATAACAGAAAAATTAAAACAGAAAGGAAACAAAATTTTAATTAAGTATTTGAAAGCATGTGCACCTTTACCTACACTGAGAAATAAAATATATCGCCTTCCTCTAGAATGAATAAGTGGCCATTTTCTAAATCCCTTAACTAGAAATATAGATTTCCGAGCTATGCGAGTAAGGCATGCCAATAAACTGAATAGACAAAATGATCGAGAATTTCTAGTGTACACATTTCTAGATGGTGAAACAATATTCTGAATCATTTGTATTGCGAGAAATTCTTGCTTGATTTTCTAGAATTTGGTACTAGACCAAGATTATAGTTGCTGAAATCCGCCTCTTGTAGTCTCATTTATTTGCAGAGATTTTTAAATAACTTTGCCCTCGAGAATATAGGAAAACGCTCTAGAATTCTAATAGGGGCTTCCAGAACTTGCTTTCCATGGGGACAAGAATTTATAAGTATGACATGGAACTATTTTTTCTAGAGCCACAACTTAGATTCTAGATGTCAGTTATAGAATTTTTTCTCAGTGTATCTGTAATGCACATTTCACATCCTTTCTTATTTAGTTTTCTTTGCTATTTTTTTTTTTTTTTTTTTTTTTTTTTTTAAATTTTCGATCTCTTCCAATGTTTATTTTTGAGAAAATTTGAAGTTGTATCAGTTCAAAAATTATTATTTATTTTAAAGCTATATAAAATTCTAGTAATGATTTGATAGCGAATATAATATCAAAATTTTATATTCATATTTGTTAATTTGTTTCAAAATGATGCTCAAAGGAGGAAAACAAGAAAACAAGTTGGAGGTCATTTAACTTTTGGAGGTCAGTGTATTTAAAAAATAAAAATTATAATTCATTTTCGTGTATCAGATAAGTTATTTTAAATTCCAGGAGACAAAAAATAAATAAATAAATAAATAAATTACCTATAATTTATTTAAATTTTACATAAAAGTTTATAATTAGGGCAACAGGCACTCAACCGTTTAGAAAAATATTTGATGAAATATTTAAACTAGGTTATAAAGTGTGCGGGTTATGTGCGACGAATATTTTTACAAGTATTTTGTAGCAAATTATCATATAGAAAAAACGGCAAAATGACATGTTTATTTTAAGGGGATTTGACACTTTTGACTAGTCATCAATGAAGGTTAATGGTTTCGATTTAATATTTATAAAATGAACTATATTAGATTTGTTCAATAAAATATATATTCAGGCAACAATTCTTATGGAATTTGGTATATTTTTTACAGATTTAAAATCTCTAAATTGCGCTTTCTCCGTTTGCATTTTTCCATGAATTTATTATCTTTAAAATGCTTAAACTTATTTTTTGATGTTTAATAGAACCTACATAAATGAATTAGGGATGAATTTTGGATTTTGAAATTTATTGATTAGTTTTTCCGGAAAAAAAAAAATAAAATAAAATAAAAAATGCAGATTTATGTAAAAGTGTGGGGGAAAAAAAAGGAAATAGTGTAGGTTCTCCAGTGGTTGGCATGCTCCAGTAATTGACATCTATCCTGAAATAATTAATTAATAAGAAAAATAATAAAAGCATATATTTTACATATAAGAATTTTAACATTTTATGACAAACACTGGAGCATAGGGTGCTAATAACTGGTAAAATGAATAACTAGCAGTGTCAAACACTGGAACATAGGGGTCAATTACTGATAAAATGAAACACTGGTAGTGTCAATCACTAGAACATTGGGTGGGTGTCAAATAAAAATTCATAAAAAAAAATAATTGTTATCAAATGTATATATTTTTACATAGATGTGGTCCTGGATGTCTTTTATACCATACGTACTACCTTAAGATTTCTAAAAAATATTTTTTCATGACTAGAACATTAAAAACATCAGAGATTGCTCTAAAAGTGTCAATCACTGGAGCACTTACCCTATAAGCTTTTATGTGAAATCTTCAATAGTGCCAAGTCTAAGGTGCGAAGTCCCCTTAAACAAAGGAATGTTTTATAAACATCTACAGTTGAAATTCGTATATAACATAAACACGTTTAAAGCACAGTGTTCGAAAGAAAAAAAAAAATATATATATACTTCACAGCGTAATTAATACTGAGGCACATTCATCACTATGTTTTGAGAATGAGTTTAGTTTTATTGATGGCAGAAATCAAATGGTGATTAGTACGAAATATCAGAGTCTGTTTGTCTATCCGTACATTAGGGTTTCAGCCGTCTCTAATTTCAAGTAATATTTGTCTGTTCATATAAACTCTCTCATATAAATTTCTGTCGTAAATAAATTAAACACTGCTGGCGGTAACCCATAGCTACCAAGTTTTTTAAATTTATTCCGGAATGTTCTTAACCCCGCCCTTTTATTGACCCCGTAATATTTGTAGAAAAATTTTCTTTAATATATAATTACGATTAAATATTAAGAAATTTATTCTAAAATCATTACGGTGTGAAAAAGGGGAGGGACTGACAACATTCCGGAATAAATTAAAAAGCTTGGCAGCTATGGTAATATACACGGTATTTATTAGGATTTATATTTCCTACTAAGTAATATTTTAGCTTAAATTTCAACCCACTTATAACGATTACTGCAAAATCTAAAATTTGTCCATAATAAAATTTTCGTGCCAAGAAATTAGATAAAATTATAAATCTCAAATTAGTTTCAATTTTTTCGTAATTCTGCGTAAATTGAAAAAATAAAACATTAATTTACTTCTAAATGAAGTTTTCTTCATACTCTCACCCTTATATTCAAACTTCCTTAAAAAAAAAAAAACCTGTATAAAAGTTTGTGCGTAGAATCACATTGTTGTAGAAAGAAAAATTATGCAATAATTCATTTTCCAAAAATGGAATTTAGAAATGTTCTGATATTTTAATGACCTAAAAATAAACAATGCAGGAAATTTTTTTCCAACAATAGCCTTGAGTAATATTAGAAATTTTATTGAATCTTCTGTTACAGTAGACAGACAGTATAAAAAAGCACATTTGGCTTTTTTTGCTCAAAAATGACAGTTAAAAGCACTTTTATATTTACACATTTGAGATATTGTTAAATATTAATTGAAAATAATCTTTTTTTTTTCCCTGAATATTTGAATATATTTTTCCAGAATATGCTTACTGAATATTGGTTAGATTGTGCTCAAAATGCAGTGTCATAAGTAATAAAAAATTCGGATTCTGTCCTCACTTAAGAATATTTTCACTATGGAATTTCTCTTAATAAATTACCAATTTTGAACCTTTCTAAAAGAATTTATGAGAAAAATATTCACCGACTTAAATTGCATTGTAGTTTTTTTAATTTCCGTGGTAACTTGGGAAAATACTATTTCTTTATATATAAAATGATGATTTAACTTGAACCACAATTTTGAGATAATGCTGCTCAAAGAGAAAGAAATTAGTATGACATAAAGCCGCATTTTGCTTTTCAAGATCAATTTATTTGAGTCTGTTAAAGCAGCACGATGAGGGATTGCACTGAGGAAGTACAGGCAATTTTGAATGTGGTTATAATGAAGAACACATGGCGATAAAAGTGATATCCAGATTACATTTCTTACTAAGGTTTGGTTAATTTTTTGCTGTAATATAATTGCATCTGGGGGTGCTAAACACACCTGTACAAAAGTTGAGGAACAAATCTAATACAGTGAAACCCCGATCTATCGTTCCCGCATCCATCGTCTTCCCGCATTGATCGTTTTATTTCTATGGTCCCTGCACAAACTGTATTTAAATAATGTTAACGAAACCCGCATGTATCGTTCTTCAAAAAATCGTTTTCCCGCGTTCATCGTTGTAAAATTTTTCTTCTGACCGAAATGAAATTGAAAATCAAGCGATTCCATATGGCATTCAAACTGGAATTACTTCTTTTACCCTAAAAAAACTCTTTTCCTCCTCCACGGAGGATCAAAATTGTGATAGCATATCTCCGGACCACCCTCAAAAGTAAGTTTCAGACCGTCGCCATTTGACTATATTGTAGCGCTTGTCTAAGGCAAAATCCAACCAACCTCAACTACTCAACCTTATGCTATTTCAGGTGAAAAATAGGGATTGTGCAGATATTGTAGCATGTGTCAGTGAATTACTGAATACGGATCATGTGTTGTTGCTTGGAGAATAAGTTATTCTCCTCTATGTGTAAAGAGGAGAATGGATGCATCCAGTATGGCCAGCTACACATTTTTTTCACATTCCTGAGGCTGAGCCTACGCCAGTGGCAAGTGTGTCTGAAGTAATTACGGCATTTGAAAATATACGAATTTTTTTTATATGCACATGAAATTACAGAAAAGGACCAGAAAATGTTGTAAATCTGGAAAATCCCCGTTCAATTTGTAAAATTAACAAAAAATCCAGCATAAAACTACTGATTTTTAAAAATGAATATCACTTAATGTTCTACAACTTTGATTTATTTCTTTGACGGTTTAGAGGTAAGAAATTAGTTTTTATTAATAGTATATATATATATATTTGCGTGTATTATTTCATAAACATTGTCTTATTCGTGTTTTCACTTTAACCCACATTCATCGTTTTCCCGCTATCATCGTTTTTTCTCACGCACCCCATAGAAAACGATGGATCGAGGTTCTACTGTATACTGAAATCATATTTGTGGGAAATTTTTCGCAAAAGGATTATTATGATAAATGTGAAATCTGCTAGCCGATTTTTATGTCAAGGAAAGTTCGTTAAATTTCTAGGCACGAAGCAGGGGAAGGTTTGAAATTTTTTGGAAATAAATTAAAATTTATGCATAATCAATACCATTCCAAATATGAAATGAAGTCTATGTATAAAATAAAAGAGCAACTTAATAAGGAACTTTTAGCGACTTGTAAGAATATTAAAAAAATGACCAAGGATTTGATTATATTTGAATAGAATGTTTTCATAGAAATATTATTAAGCAATTAAATTTAATTCCTTTTTTTTCATGGACACTTTTAATTAAGAAATTATTCTTAAGAATAGAGAGTAAAGTTGAATAGATACAATTGTGAAAATTGAATTTATTAATACCATTAATTTACATTTTATAATGACAAAGTATGTGATATGTCAATATCATATCATACATAACTTTATAAACTGCCAATCTAACTGTCGCGCAATATCTTTATCTCCCTCGATTAGCAAAATTGGTTTTAACTCAATGATAACTTCGACCATTTGCTTGCTCTTAATTTGTTCTTAACTGTTAGTGGGACTGCTTTATTAAGTTTGGCTTAATTTATAACCAGTTTCTGTCAAATAATCCGTAACTGCTGGCTAATTTCGGAATCCCTCAATGCCAAGTTACAAAAGGAAAAAAGATATGCTTTCAGGCCTTATTGCATTAACATAAATAAATCTTTATTTTATCTTACGTCTATAAGAATAAATGAAATAAAATTATATATTTTTAGAATAGGTGAAAAAAAAAATATATGAAAGTAGAATATTTTATGAATCATTGTATTTAGTGTTAATAATTTCCCCAAAACATCTTAACGGACATTTCTTATTTTTTTAACCACAGTTTGCTCCATTATAAATTTGTCATTAAAATTATTAAGTTACTGCACGGGTCTAAATTCAAACAGATATCAAATCTGTTTCTTTGAAATGAATCTCATTCCTTTGAAATTAAATGTTTTTGTTTATATTCGAAACTGGAAGACTGTCATTTTATTTTTCCAGAGTTTTGAAATTTAAAATCAGAATTTTATGAATTTTACAGAAAAATTAACTCAATCTAACACACACAGACAGCAACTTATATATAACTACAACCAAATATGGGGATTGAAATCGGGAGATAATTTTCCTTAAAGTTAAAAAAAAAAGTCCAATGGACGATTAACATAGGAAATCTTTTGCTTGGCCCACGGACGATCATTGACGTCATCACTTCGCTTGCGTATAGTACTAAGTCTATTTATTTATTATTATTATTATTATTTTTAATGAGTAGTCAATTTCAGTTAATTGGCATGCATTATGTTTTTGCTTAAAAACATGCCTTCAAATTTGAGCTCACGTAAAAAAAAAAAAAAAAAAAAAAAAAAGAAAAGAAAAGAAAGAAGGAAAAGAAAAAAGAAATTAGATCTTAAAGAAAAAAAAAAAAAAAAAAAAAGGAAAAAATTAGAACTCTCATAAATCAAATCCTTTTTTAACTTGCGTATATCTTGAACATTATAAACTTTCGATCTACCACTCATTCACTCAAATTTTTACCATCTAATGGCTGTTTTCTCTTATAATAAAAAATCTGTAGTCGAGAGAATCGTGATGCTACATTATACAAATTACTGTGTCTATGGTTTTATTTGAGTTTTTAGAAATTGCCAGATTTAAAAACTTTCTACTTTAGCCACTTTTCACTATAAAAGAATACGTGTATAAAATTAAAAAAATAATAAATGCATAAAAAATAACAGCATTTTAAAATTTCTTCTTGACATCGTATGAAAATAATTTTTGTATTCTGCATATCTGGCTAATCATACCTTTCGAATGATAATCTTTTCAACTCTCTACACCCATAATTAATATGTTAAATGTGTATCACAAATTTCATGCTTGCTTATTAATATACAGATTACCATATTTGATAATTGTTCAAACTTAATATTTATTTATTACTAAAAATGAACATTGTCTATTAATTGTTAAAAAGTAAATAAATATAAGATAAAAAAGAACTTTTTACATACCATGTTTTAAATTTTCTGATGAATCATAGAGCTCTTATCAATGTGCATAAAATTTTTAAAGTGATAATGATGTCAATTTTTGTGAGATGCACAATTTAACTTTTTATAATTTTTTAACGTTCACGTTTAATTAAATGTATTCATTTTTATGTCGAAAGAAAATAAACTCATATATATATATATTTGCAACAATTAAATTATAGCTAAAATTTTAATCGCTATTTTAACGCTATTAGGATGTTATTATTTTTCTATTTTAATTAATTATAAGAAAACTAATCAAAAATTCGAAAATCGGACTTCGAAGTATTGTGTTGTCACTGGGTTCTGAGCTACTGTGAAAGTTTCAAATGTCTAGCTAGTAGGGAAGTTAGTTAAAATTCGACTGCAAGATTTGTACCGGACAAACAAACAAGCAAACAAACAAACATACATACAAATAAACAAACAAACAAGAACAGAAGTTAATAAAAACATGGTAAAATAGATGTAATTTATAAATTTTTAAGGACCTTAAATGGTATGAAACTATAATCTCCATTTATTTACACAGACTATTAAAAGGCATATACAATGTAGAAGTTATTAGTTAATGTAGCGTAAACGCAACTGGAGGAGACGGGGCGAAATATCGCCAAATTTGTTTTTAAAAGAAAGGTCAAATTTGACATAAGACGAATGTTTAGGAATTTCTCATCGACATTGAAATAAATTGAATTTAAAAATTTAATAAAAGTTTTCCCTAAATTGGGGTATTATCTAAGGTGTTTAAAGTGTTACTGCTGTGGCTACTTTGTTCACCTGACGAAGAGTCATATGTTCTTTCGACCCGAAACAATTGACGCGAGTTTATTGCATTTTATAGTGTTTATTCAAAGTTTTGTACTTACTACTTCAAAACGCCAGTTCAGTTGTGGTTTCTAATTGTCATTATCTAAGGTGTTTTAGCACAATATCAGTTACATTCATCAATATACATACAACTATAAATGTTAGTTTTGAAGCAAATATTCCAGTTCTTACTGAACTTATAATTTATTTACGTTGGTGTTTTTACATTATTATTATTATTATTATTATTATTATTATTTTACTATTCTTTCAGTGCTATTAGCAATCAGAATAGTTTTAAACAACTTGCAACATAGCTCCCATTACTGATCTTAATTACAGAAGATGGCCCTCCGTGGCCGAGTGGTTATGTAACCACACTGCTAATCGCCTTCGAGCGTAGGAGAGCGGGTTCGATTCCCGAGCTGGCCCTGGGTGTTTTTCCATTTCTTCGTATTGTAATTCTGTCATGTGCTATCTGTAATTATCTGACGAAGATTTACAAGCAGACTATGAATCAAGCATACAAATTTGATGTAGGGTAAGCGCACCAGTGATTGACACTTTTAGAGCAATCTCTGATGATTTTAATGTTCTAGTCATCAGAAAATATAAATTTTAAGTTAGTAAATAGGGCATGAAAGACATTCAGAACCACATATATGTTAAAATATATACATTTGATAACAATTTTTTTTTAATGAATTTTATTTGACACCCACTCAATGTTCCAGTAATGGACACTGCCAGTTTTTCATTTCATCAGTAATTGGCCCGTTCCATTGTTTGACACTGCTAGTTATTCATTTTACCAGTTATTAGCACCCTATGCTCCAGTGTTTGACATAAAATGTTAAAATTCTTATATGTAAAATATATGATTTTATTACTTTTCTTATTTATTAACTATTTCGGGATAGATGTCAATTACTACTGGAGCATGCCAATCACTGGAGAACCTGCCCTATATGTTATCAATTATTAATCACTATTAATTGCAGAAAAGAAGTTTTAAATTTTACTGACAGAAATTATCTTTGTGTTAGGGAAATAAACTTGAAGTTGTGACGTACTAATGAAATTGTAATTTTTAATTCAAATTTCTTAGTTATAAATAATACATTCAAGACCTTTTCATTAACTTAAAAGAAAAAATAATAATAATAAAGATTTCTTCTTGAACTTAATCAAAAATTTCTTTTTCAGGCAAGTTAACGACTTTTCCCTTAGTTTTATTAAAAGAAAAAAAAAAAAAAATAGAATTACTTAACAGATTCTATTCTCGTCTTTTAAAAGATTTCCAACTGCATAATTTACAATTTCCATCAAATGTATTACGCAATATATGCCTTAATTTACAGTTTCATCAGATGAAACATGATTGGCAAAATTTAATTATCCGTTAAAAGCTTTCAAGTGCTTGAATGTTCTGTGACTAGGCAAATTACGTAGATTGAATGTTCTGTTAATGGAGTCACAATAGATAATTTATGTTTTATTCGTAGCAGATGAATTAGAAAAAAAAAATAGTGTATTTTATAAATTGTATATCAATGTTTTGTGAACAGAGGTTTTAAGCAATCTCAAATTGTCTTTTATGTACACGTATGTTTTGACCTCTATTAGTTATACTAACAAGGAAACATTCAAAAGGTGTCGTCTTCAAAAAATATTGAAAAAAAAAAAAAAAAATGTGTGATTCTACTCTTCATAAAACACCAGAAAGTGAAAAAATTATCGGCAGAAATTAATTACAGCGACCGCAAAAAATTATCAAAATTAAGCATTTTTGGCAATTTAGCGCTGTTAGGCGATAAGTTCGAGGTTGCTGTATACGAACAGAATCGTTTTTTGCTTCTCCGCCAAGTACTCAAAATCAATCACCTAACAGTGTGAAATCGCCAAATATGCTGAATTTTGATATTTTTTTGTGATCGCTGTAATTCATTTCAGCCGATAATTTTTTCACTTTCTGGTGTTTTATGAAGAGTGGAATCACATATTTTTTTTCAGTATTTTTTTAAGACAACACCTTTTGGATGTTTCCTTGTAAGAAGCAAATATAGGTCTAGTCTATTATAGCTTAAGGGTGGAATTGAGGTCTATATTTATTTCTACACACACACACATGCATGAAAATTTTTAATCTTTCGATATTTACGTTTTTGTTTTTTCTCCTTCGCATATGTAATAGACCCCGCTTGAAACTGGTAGACTCAGGGCTGCTACTGGTGACTATTTTTTTTTTTTTAATTCTTTTCATATAACTTTTTCTATAAAATAAAATGTATAGCATATTTATGCAGGTAAAATGTAGATTTACCTGCATAAATATATAATAAATTTTATTCTACAGAAATTCTCCGGAGAAATACAGTGGTACGAAAAGAATAATAATAAAAAATAAAGTCACTAGTAGCTGCGCTGTAAACAGACGGTACTGGCTTCAAACTCAAGAATGAAAATTCCGCTTTTTTTTTTTTTTTTTTTTTTTTTTTTTAACGTAAACGAAATCCTACATTTCTAACGATACATACTTCTCATTTAAGTACATTTATATTAAGACACAGATAACGTATTAAAGTAAATGTACTTAAATGAGAAGTATTTTCTAGTGTAAATGTAGTATTTAGTTTTCGTTACGAGAAAAAAAAAAAAAAAAAAAAAAAAACTGGTGTAAAACAACCACACGACTTCCATTACCCATTACACGTATTATATGCATTTCTGGGATATAATGTAATCAGAAAACATAAAAGTGACCTAAAGAAGTAAAAACCTAAAATTTTTCCGGTAAGAGAAACTTTATACGCATATAAAGACAAGACATATAAAACGAAGCTTACATATAGCGAGGTAAAAAAATGGTAGAGTTGTTTTTTGAAACACAAATTTCCGAGATCTAAAGGTGACCTACCTAAGCAGGATGACTGTTAATTTTTCTCTAATAACCACGTAATACATGAGCAAGAAATGGATTTATATGATAATTTTTAAGAAAATCGTTAGAGCAATTTTTAAGATACCAACTTTTACAAAAAATCAATTATTTACCGGCAAACAATAATTATATACAAAAGGATATTTAAAAGTGAGTTAATATGGCAAGTTTAAAAAAAAATCGCGCAGACGTTTTTAAAGGAACGCGCTTGCGAGATCTGAAATTGAGCTATTTATACAGGACACCTATCATTTTTCCTGAACTAACCAACTATATCTAATAGCTAAGGATATCTAACAGAGTGTTTATTTAGCAAATTTGAAGAAATTCGTTAGAGCTGTTTTTGAGATACGGACTTACGGTCCAACTTCCGGTTTCCGATGTACCACTTCCGGTTTTTCAATTATTACCAAAATATGGATAATTCATCTGTACACCAGACCTGTCTCAATTCTGAAGTTTTGTAGTTCTATCTCTATTAGTTACGGAGATTATGATAGCCAGAAGATTCCACACATACATACTCACACACATACATACACGCACACTGACCAATTGCCAAAAACCAATTTTTTGGACTCAGGAGACCTTAAAATGTGTACAACAGGTGAAATATCGATATCGAATTTTTGGACCAGATACAGTACTTCCATTACCTACGGTGGTAGGGTAATGAAATTAAAAAAGTAGCTTTAAAAAATATGGAACTTAGAAAGAGAAAAAAATTCGGATTCGTCGATCTGCTTTCGGATTTGCATGGACTATCTGAGAAACTAATGTGGATACAGACTAGGATCCCTTGAAAAGACTCCCCCTCGAAGCCTAAATCTTAAAGAATTAAGGATGATACAATATTATCACAGTAATGTTATTAAAATCCATTAAATCTTATTAAAATACTTTTAAAAAATCAAGAAAGACCTTTGAGAACAGATTCCCTATGACAAGAACATGTGTTATAGTCTACAAATGAATTTCACAAAAGTTACCACGGTTAAAAAATAATCTAGTTTTTACACACAAAGCTGCAGAAATTATGAAAGAACTCCTATTTAAAAAAAAAAAAATGTACCTTGTATGTCTAGTGGTATGATTCTCGGAAATGATTTTAATTTTTAGTAAAATAATATAGCTAACTTTTTTAATTTTTTACATAAATTAGTTTTTACTGAATAAAATAAAAGTGTAACATAACTATAGACTTTAATGAATTTAATCATTAAAAATATTTATTATTCTTTATGTTAATTGAGCTTTTCAAAAAAAAAAAAAAAAAAAAAAAAAAAAAAAAAACTTTCCAATTATTTTTTTAGGCGTTCATTATAAAAGCTGATTCTTTAGAAATGTAATATTATATCAGTGGTATCAAACAAAATGATTTTATTTATCAATATACATATATATATATATCTTTGACATTTTAGTCTCTTTGTTATAAAAACCCTCAATATCCTTAAACACATATTTAAAATATAGAAACAAAAATGTAAATTTTTAATAAACGTTTTTTCAGATAACTGTCAAAAAAAAAAAAAAAAAAAAAAACGCCATAAATTCATTTCAATAGCAAAAAATAAAATGAAATGAAATGAAATGAAACACTGTAAAAATGTTGGTTATTCCATAGAATAATAATAAAGGAAGAAGGAGCATAAGTGTTTCTACATAAGCTGTTGTGTTGCCACAACAAACAGCGATAATAGCGCTGAGGATGGGTGCCCTACTTCAAGGTTGAGAGGAGCAAAAGTAGCTTTCGCTGGCATTTCACTAGAAGGGGTTTGTATGCATTAAGAGTATTGGCGTGCTCCTTCTTCCTTTATTATTATTCTATGGGTTATTCAGAGCTAAGTGAGATAATTCATGTTTTTTTTTTTTTTTTTTTTTTTTTAAATCATTTTTAACACTTTCTAACAAAGTTGAAAAATATTTATGACGTCGGTTTGTCTGTCCATCTGCCCACGTTACAACTCCTGCAAATGTCTATGAAACTCCTTAAAACTTACCGTGATTTAGTGTTAATAAGCCGCAGCTTATTAAAATTTTGCAAAAAAAAAAAAAAAAAAAAAAAAATGCTCTAGATAAACCGCACCGGATGGTAAGACGCGGCTTATGCAAGCATTGTTACGATGATGTGACAGATAAATAAGGGAAAAGATATCAGTCTTCTGACATCTACGCAAGTTAATAGAAATAATGAATTATTAATTACAAATGAAAATAATAAATTATTTTTAAAATAAATCGGTATAAAGAAAATAAAATCAAACCGTACCAGTATGCAGATATAATGCAACAAATATCAGAAACACGGGAACAAGATGTTGGAATCCGGGCATATATACAAAGTCATAAAAATAATTAATTATAAATAAAAGTAATGAATTAGTTTAAAAGGCAATGTGTAAAGGAAAAATTGAAACAAACCCAGTATGCAAATACGATGGAAAAAAAAAATCAAAAACAAGGGAACAAGATAGCGAAATCCAGACGTATATGCAAATTAATCAAAATAAGAGGTTATTCGTTAATAAATAAGAGATTATAAATGGGAATCATTGCTCGCGAAACTCGAATACTAGGGGGACATCGACTTTTCCAAGATTTATGGACGACGGAATTTTTCATTATCATTAGATAGCCCGCACTGGTAGATAAGCCGCAACCCCCAAAATGCATTTTTTTTTTAGATAGCCCGCGGCTTATCTTCACTAAAATACGGTATATATGTTTTTAAAGTTCACTATGTGATGTTTCCTATTACATACCAAGTTTGGTTAAATTTCGTTTATTGATTTGTGAGATACAGCGTAAATAAAATTTTTTATACACACAGAAACCAGGACAGACATTTTCTAAAAATGATCAATTCGTGTTTAGGACATCTCAGAACGCGTAAATATATCGTATAAAGGTAAAAAAATTTCAATACTTTTTCAATTCAATACTTTTACCTTATATATATGTATATAGGAGAAATAAAGAAAAAGAGAGAGAAATTTTGAAAGCATTCATTTGCCGAACACTGCGCATTATGCATCCAAGACATAAACATATCATTGAGCTTTACAAAAAGAACTTGTTATATAAGAATGTCTTTGCTGTTTTCGATAAAGCAAATTTAATCATCTCATTTTACACTAGGCGAGCATTCTTTTCACGTTACAAAACAACAGTGCATTCAGTTTCTTATCAAGATATTTACATTGAAATTCTATCAAATCCTGACGCTCTTTTCAAAGCTTTAAGACGCGTTTTAAAACAAATCGAACTGTAATTAGAGTTGAAGAGAATTTTTACATTCTTGCATCAAGTAATCAAAACTTGTTAAATAGATGCAACTCAAATAAAGGCTTTTATTCGAAATATTCTCATAATAACTAATCAAAAGAATTTCTTCTGTTAGCGAGTCGCATATTTCTGCAGGCAACTTTATTAAATTATTTCATCATAAGGATGTTTTTATGTTTCGTTATTAGTTTGCAATTTTTAAAATTAACAAATAAAGGAAAAGTAAAATAAGAAAGAATTATATTATAAATATATGTTTGAGTGGGAAAAAAAAATCCTAGTATGTAGTGACCATCACAAAACTTTCTTCTATATTTTCCTATAGAAATTTACTTAGTACAAATAATTTATTAATGTTATTAATAAGTATAAAATTTTGAATAAACACCATAAAATGAAAGAACTCGCAACAACTGTTTCGGATCGAAAGGAATCACGGCCATTCGTCAGGCGAAAAAAGTAAGCACGAGTACTGCAAAGAAAGCGCTTGCCTTTTGTAGTGTTTATTCAAAGTTTTATACTTATTACTTTTAAACACCCGTTGTGTGGTGCTTTTTTACTTTCCGAACACTGTAGTAAGGAAAATATTGTAATCATGTCAAAAATCCGAATTTAAGATTCTGATGTTTCTATACGTTTCGAGGTCCCCTGAGTCCGTTTTCACTATTTTTGCGATGATATATGTATGTTTGTGTATGTATGTGTGTATGTCTGTGAGCGAACAAAGCGTTTAAACTATAGTCTAAACGCTTTGTTAGAATAAGCTGAAAGTTGGTACGTATATTGTAAGTCACCATAGTACAAACCCTATTGATTTTGGTGAATCTATCACTTATAGTTTTTTTACAGGGACACAAAGAAAAATTCTTTATCATTGTGGCCTATGGGATCAAAATCTTAAAAGTGCGATAGCATCTAAACGCCTTATTCAATTGAGCAAAAAATTTATACACATATTATAGGTCACATATACTCAATCTGTATAGATTTTCGAGAATCTAGCACTTATAGTTTTTTTACAGGTACACAAAGAAAAATTCTTTATCATTATGGCCTATGAGACCAAATTTTTAAAAGTGCGATAGCATCTAAACGTCTTATTCAATTGAGCTGAAAATTTATATGAATATTATAAATTACTGTCGCACTAACTATAAGCATTTTGGTGAATCTAGTATTTATAGGCTTTTACAGGGACACAACGTGTAATATATGGAGGAAAAAATTCAAACACTCTATTATGGTTTTCTCTCTTTTGTTTGTTTAACAACTTCTCTTTCTTCACTTTATCTACAAAACTGTTAATTACTCAATGTTCGGAAAGTCGAGTGGAGTCACTCCAGATTTTTATAATATTAAAGCTATTATTTAATAAAATTATTTTTCATGATGAATGCAGACGATTTTTTTTAATACAGTATAGCACTAAATGTCAAAAATAAATAAATAAAATTTTATTTTATTGTGTTTTTTAACTTGCATTACTATGTGATTCCGAGTCGTCTATGTCTATCCTACCCCTCCAGAAGTTTGTCTCACAAAATTTTAATCACCCTGTATAGTACTTTTCTTTTCAGATTACTGTTTACAGAACTTTCTGATTATTTTATTTTTTTATTTATTTATTTTTTGTACAGTACTTTTAATAGTTCTTCTATAGTAATTTAATATTATTTATAGTACTTTTATAGCACAGTCGCCTTTATAAAAAAAAAAAAAAAGTGTACCATATTTTCCTAAATTGATTTATTTACTATGTTCAATTCATATTTTATTATGTTTAATTCATAAACTGATTTTTTTGTAATTCATGTATTACAAACAAAAAGCAAAGAATTTTTTTTTTTTTTTTTTTTTTTTTTTTAATTTCCGGATTCAACTATGGACTAAAAAATTAAACGCCTTGTTTATATTATTTATTACAGGCAGTTAATTTTTATTTATTCTACATTCTATAGATACATAAACATACATAAGATTAACTCGTTTGACAAGAAGATATATTAAACATATTCTGAGCGACTAAGGCATGGGTATGACGGGCAACTGTCCCTGCCTCAAACCAGAGTGGGGACCCAAACAAAATGTAAAATTTAAATCAGTCCCTTATTTGGTTCTAAGTTTAGTACGGAAGTGTAAGGGGCTCCTGAAGAAATGACTGCCTCAGACAGTACTTAAACTAAGTCAAGCCAGGGATGTATTTCTGTATGGGGGGGGGGGGGAGGCAACCACCTGGTTCTATTTATTTTCTTTACTTTATATGATGATCTAACATAGCCGTAAATACACATCTGTTAGATACCATGCTTAATACATAATGTATTGAAAATATTTTCTCTTTCTATGCAAAATAATTATAAATTTATTATACATCATTTTAACAGAAAACATTATTTTAAGCCTCAGAAAACATGATTTTAAGTTCTTAAAATGTATGATAATTTCCTTACGTTGAAAGCAGTGTAAACATGTTAAAACGCACTTAAAACAGATTATAAATGTTATTCATAGACCGTACTGGTGCGAAATTCTTTTGTGCCACTCCATACACAGGCAGTAGAAACTATATAATTCAAAATTATACAACTAATTAAGTGTAACTCCTGAATATTACGGCAAATTTTAAGTTAATTAGATCAAAGTTTGTTGTATAAAGACAGGGGTCGTACTCTCCACAATTTTTTCATGACACTCTCACGAATAAATTTTTTTTTAATTTATTATTTTCCTCTATTTTTATGCAACAATCTCTAACCCCGGTAATCATAGTACAATACTATAAATATATCTAGAAGTATTTCTGAATAAAATTAGTGGTGGCGAAAAATGTAGAAATTTCTTATCTTTGAAAGTGTCCTGAAAAAAGGGCGGAGAGTACGACCCATGATAAAGACATTTAATTATTTATTTCAACTTACTGTCAACTAACATAGGCACTCCAACTAAAACTATGCCCGCATCTTCAACTCAGTAAGCAGGCCCCTCAAATGTTGGATTAAACATTTCTGGTTGATTATTTATTTATTATTATTATTATTATTATTATTATTATTATTTTATGAAGATATAGCGTAGCTGCCGATATTTTAATTTGTCCCGGAGCATTTTTAGCTCCGCCTTATTTCGTACCACTTTATTTTTAGAATATTTTTCTACAATATATCTGTACTGATAAGTATAAAGGGTTTAAGTCCAAAAATGGCGATTTTGAGTTAAGTACATAGTCAGACTCAGAAAAAAATTCTCTATCGATTGGTATAAAGGATTTAAATCCATGTCATTTAGTCTTTGAGAAAATCCATTGGTAAAAAAAGACTCAAATCACAAATTTAGCATTAATCTTTGGTATAAAATATTTAATTCAATTTTTTCCCTTTATTAAATGAAGGTTGACAATCACTGAATGGTGTAAAGGGTACAAATCAACCTAATCCCTTTTTCCTAATCGATTCTTCTGATTAGTGTTTAGTTAGTTTAACTTTATTTTTCGTCTCCTGAAAAATAAAGAATATGGACTTAAATCCTTTATACTTATCAGTACAGATATAACTGTGATAAAATAAGAAAAATTTACTCTTAAAAAAAAAAAAGTGGTATGGAATAAAGGCGGAGCTACAATTGCTCCGGAATAAATTAAAATATTGGGAGCTATGACATAGCAGGGATGGAACACGGGTGCAGAACTCATACCAATATCTATATAATAAAATTTTCTACTTCTTAAATGAACGATATTATAGGCAGAAAAATTTCTTAAACAAATACCGGTATAAGTTCTGCGCCTGTGTTCCATCCCTGATATAGGAATAGAGATACTGACAGCAGGTATGATTGATCTTAACGTCTTAATAATAATTTTTTAGCTGCTCTATGTTATTTAATAAAGTATGTAATAAAAATAATCTTGTAATCAATAAACTTTATTCAATTTTCCGTTATTAAATTAAAAAATTGAACATATTTCAACTTATTGTTTTTTCAACAGAAATTTAATCGTGCTTTTTAGCCATTATTTAACGCATCTTTCTCATTATGAAACATCAATAGAATGAAACTTTAATTAAAATATTTGTATTAAATATAATTCAATACAAAAGCTCTTCTGAACGTACTAGATTCGTTTTAAAGCAAATCAAACTGTAATTTGAGCTGTCGGAAGTACAAAAGCCCTTCTTCACGTACTAGATTCGGTTTGAAACAAATCAAACTGTAATTGGAATTGAATTAAGTTTCAACACCCAACCATGAAAGCTTGTTTAATAAAAGCATTTATTTATTTGTTTCTTTAACTTATTGCCAACTACCATTGATAAACAGCATTCAGGTAATTAAGTTAAATAATTAACCCTTTATCTACCCCATTATAAAGCAAATAAACAATATATTTGAAATGTTTTTTTCCAACTAAACTATATACCCGCATCTTCAACTCAGTAAGCAGGCCTCTCAAAATGTTGGATTAAACTTTTATGGTTGTATTTTTCTTTTTTTCTTTTTTTTAATGTAGATATAGCGTAGCTGCTAATATTTTTATATATTCCGGAGTATTTTTAGCTCCGCCTTTATTTCGTACCGCTTTATATTTTTTTTACGATATATAACTATGATAAAAGAAAAATTTACTCTCTAAAAAAACAAGTGGTATGGAATAAAGGCGGAGCTAAAAGTGCCCCGGAATAAATTAAAATATTGGAAGCAGTGATATAGGGAAATAGATACTGAGTGCAGGTATGATTGATCTTAATGTCTTAATCATAATTTTTTAGCTGCTCTATGTTATTTAATAAAATATGTAATAAAAATAATCTTGTAATCAATAAACTTTATTCAATTTTCCTTTATTAAATTAAAAAATTGAACATATTTCAACTTATTGTTTTTTCGACAGAAATTTAATCGTGCTCTTTTAGCCATCATTTCACGCATCTTTCTCATTATGAAACATCAATACAATGAAACTTTAATTAAAATATTTGTAGTAAAATATAATTCAATACAAAAGCTCTTCTGAACGTACTAGATTCGCTTTAAAGCAAATCAAACTGTAATTTGAGCTGACGGAAGTACAAAAGCCCTTTTTAACGTACTAGATTCGGTTTGAAACAAATCAAACTGTAATTGGAATTGAATTAAGTTTCAACATCCACTCATGAAAGCTTGTTTAACAAAAGCATTTAATTATTTATTTCTTAAACTTACTGCCAATTACTATTGAAAAACAGCATTCAGGTAATGAAGTTGAATAATTAACCCTTTATCTACCCCATTATAAAGCAGATAAACAATATATTTGAAATTTTTTTTTCTCTTTTTGATTACTCAAGAGTATTTCTTAAAGACATTCACTATCACTTCATCGTAGTATAATTAATTCGGATTTGATGAAGTGGTGCTTGAATTTAATATTAGTACATAGAAACATAGCCTCCTAAACTAGATGCCTTCCGCGTGGCTCGGAAACTTGGCAACGGTTCAATTGGTGGACAGCTCCACCTGGTACAGATTGCGCGACTTTTTTATTCAACAGCCACCAAAAATTTTTTAAAGTGGGATTTGATATACATAAAAAGTGAATACAATAGAAGAAACGTCGATTATATATATCATATATCACTGCTTCAAAGCATGTGCTTCTTTACCTATTTCTAATGCATCCTTAACACCACTTTTCATTAAGTGTTCATTATTGAAATTTTTCATTTTTTCCAAAGCTTACTTTTGAGATGAAAATAAATATTTATTAGTTTAAAAATTATTCTTATGCTGAAGTTACATAAAATTCGGTTAATAATATGATAACGAACAGGCCATACAAATTTCATGTTCATATGTTTATTTGTTTAAAAATTATGTGCAAAAGAAGAAAACGAGAAAACAGGTTGTTGCTTTAATTTTGTACACCAGTGTATTTCTTCTATAAATTAAATTTTACACGCTTTTTAAACTAATGATACTTTAAAGCACCGTCGGTAGATAAAAGGTTTAAATTTTACACGCTTTTTAAACTAATGATACTTTAAAGCACCGTCGGTAGATAAAAGGTTTAAATTTTACATGCTTTTTAAACTAAAATGATACTTTAAAGCACCGTCGGTAGATAAAAGGTTTAAATTTTACACGCTTTTTAAACTAATGATACTTTAAAGAACCGTCGGTAGATAAAAGGTTTCAATTTTACGCGCTTTTTAAACTAATGATACTTTAAAGCACCGTCGGTAGATAAAAGGTTTCAATTTTACGCGCTTTTTAAACTAATGATACTTTAAAGCACCGTCGGTAGATAAAAGGTTTAAATTTTACACGCTTTTTAAACTAATGATACTTTAAAGCACCGTCGGTAGATAAAATGTTTCAAATTGACACGCTTTTTAAACTAATGATACTTTAAAGAACCGTCGGTAGATAAAAGGTTTAAATTTTACACGCTTTTTAAACTAATGATACTTTAAAGCACCGTCGGTAGATAAAAGGTTTAAATTTTACACGCTTTTTAAACTAATGATACTTTAAAGCACCGTCGGTAGATAAAAGGTTTATATTTTACACGCTTTTTAAACTAATGATACTTTAAAGCACCGTCGGTAGGTAAAAGGCAAAGATCTGTCCAGAGGAAAACCTATGTCCGTTAAAGGACCCTTCACAAAATTATTTATCCTAAAAAAGGACTCTTCACAAAATTATTCATTCTAAAAAAAGGACCTTTCACAAAATATTTCCCTTAAAAAATAGATCTTTAATAAATCTGCTTCATTTCAAGAATTAATCTTCTATGGAATGAACAGGCCGCCAGGTATAATTGGACGTGCTTTGGTGTATTTCCCCAAAAAGCTGATATTCAGTTTCTAATTTATAAAAGGTTACTATGCAAGTTTTAGATAGGCAAGTTTAATTTATAAAGGTTTTTATGCTATTGTAAGTTTAACTCTATAAAAGTGAACCATCAGCCATTATTGTCTTAAATAAAACCTTAATTGTAATTTTATTTTGCAAAATTACATTTTTCACAATTTCACAAAAAGAGGATCCTAGCTGAAAACTTAGGAAAAACTTTTTTTAACACTAAATTTAGATTCACAAAATCACGTGTAGAATTTTTCACAATTTCACAAAAGCAGGACCCTGTCTCAAAAGTCTGGACAGACCCCTGAAAGGTTAAACTTATCCAATGTAATAGGCTTATTATTATTATTATTATTTTTCACTTTTGAGAAATTAAATCGTGCTTTCTCTAGCCATCACTTTACACGCCTATTACGAAATATCAATGCATTACTTTTTTTATAAAAATATTTATATTACTAAAATCATATTCAGCACAAGAGTCCTTCTCAACGTACTACGATTCGATTTCAATCAAATCAAACTGTGACTGGAACTGAAGAAATTTTCAACATACACGCATCAAACAATCAGAGTTTGTTCAATAAATGCAACTCAACAGAAGCTTTATGCATGATATCCTCATAGCAACTAAAGAAAATACACAATTCCTTTCAGAAATTCACAAAGAGATGATAAAGAAAAGTCTGTAAAAGTTTGAAAGATGTGATTGTTTGAAGATATTGTTAATTAAAGTTTTATTTATTAACTAACTGTTGTATATTCAAGGATAAGCTTCCGTGTATCTGATTTATGCATAAAACAACATAAAGTTGAAAATACAACTGAATTGTGATAAGCTTGCGTTCTTAATTTTTGTAACTTAGTTGTGGAAATTAAAAAGAAATTTTGCTAAATTGAACAATCGTCATAAAAGACGGTAGTTTTATCAATAAGAGAAAATATATTTTGTGTTAAAAAAAAAAAAAAAAAAAAAAAAAAAGTGTCGTTTTTCAATTAAATTTTTTTATATATTTATATTTTGAAATTCAATATTGACAGAAAGCTTGCACTGATAAAAATGAGATGTCTTAGAAAATTCATTTTTCCTAAAATGGATGTGAAAAACAACTGTTTATTTATTATTTTTAATTGGAATTTCTCTTTGCCACGAAAAAATTACCCTAGTACAAATCTGCTTCCTCTACGATATTTTTGATCGTTTTTAATATGTTTTCAGATAATACACCCTTGTAAGTATCTTAAGTCAATAAGTTATTTAAGGTAACAATTAATATCTATCAGAGTAGATGTCTTCATTAATAATAATAATAATAATAATAATAACAATAATAATAATAGGATTAAAACGGCCTCATCTCAAAAGTGATGCGATTAGATTTGTTCTTAAATTTTAATGTTGGTGCTCAAAGAAAATTTTAACATAAGACAGTTGCGTCATATTAATAAGGATAACTTGATTATATTGATATTGCATATGAGATAAGGCTAGAGACAAATTTGTTCGACATCACATAAAAATTGCAGATCTTAGTAGTTTTCAAACAAACACTAAATCATTCATTTACTTGTATATGAATTTCAAATAATTTTTAACTGGTAAAAAAAAAAAAAAAAAAAAAAGAGAAATCATACGGTATACATTGATTATTAAAACATTCCAACAATACGTACACATTGTATTGTAAAACCTTCGATATTCTTTGCCTACATCATCACACAACGCACAGACAAAATGACAGAAATACAGACACAATAATTAATTGAATTCATAAACACTCTTAAACATTGCTGGAAAGTGTTAAAAATGCTTAATACAAATGATAAAGCAGTTTTTAATTTGAAATTGTATTCCTTAATGTATTTGAATATTTTAGTGTAGTCCTGTAACTCTGAAGCTTAAGCATATCATATTCTGTTGTAAAACAGTATTTTAGTTTATTAACAACAAATGTCAATTTTTTTATGATTCTTGCAGGAGAAAGTTATTTAAATGTGCTTTTTTTAAATATGCCTTGGCATTTTTTTGGAAATGTTCCTGTACAAAAACCAGTTTTACAGAATATTAGTGTCATTTTAAAAAGATAACATTCCATAGTGAATTTGAATACCATGTATCATTCTTAAGAAATTCTGAAAATATTTACGGACGCTGGAGGTGGGACAGATAAACAAACGAACAGTTGGACAGAGAGATACACTAATTCAAATCATATTCACACTAAAAAATTATTAGAAACTACTAAAAACGGTTAATGTAACCGAAAATTAAATTCAACAAATTTCAATTAATAGCCCTTAATGTAACTGAATATTTTTCTGCAGCCCTGTGAATTTTAATGCTAATTATACTATATTTTATAGAATCATTCTTTTGTGCATATGAATAACATATTTCAATTTTGTTAATTTTTGTGCAATATAAACTTATTAAAATAAAATATGGTTTATAGAAATACCCCTCATAGAACGCAACGATTTGGAATACTTTCGGGTGTCCCTGTGCACAAATCATTTACGGTATTTACTTCATTTTCAATATAAAGCATCCGATAGTGAACTTGAATAACACATTTCGATTTTATTAAGGTTAGTGTAAAGAAAAGGTATTAAAATAGGGTTTATAAAAATACCTCTCATAGAACGCAATGCTTTGAAATACTTTCAGCTGTCCCTGTATACAAACCAAAAGTGATATTTACTTCATTTTCAATAAGGAACATCCCATAGTGAACTTGAAAAACATATATAAATTTCAAGAAATTCCATGCAAATTTACGGGAGTTAGAGCGTGGACAGGTAGACAGACAAATCGAAGTCATTAACACTTTTAAACCTTGTTGGAAAGTGTTAAAAATAATATCAAATAAAAAATGAGTAAAAATAAAAGTGTGTATGAATATTAACAAAATTAATAAAGATATCTAGAAAATTCCTTTAAAACTTTTGAATAAAGTGGAAAATAATTTGTAACTTCAGTTTATCAGGATTCATTCAATTTGTGCGAAGTAATCATCCTTTCGTAAAATAGGCATGATGCTAATGTAATTAAAGTAAGCGGTTCGTATAGAAGGGAGATTTAATTCATTAAAGTCCAGTTTTGACCATTCAAATTAAGTAGTATGAATTTAATGGGGAAGTAGATTGAATTCTCACTTATTTGATGAATTTAAAAGTCTGATTTTCGGCGTACCCGAAACATATAATAATGCCAATTTTTTCTTTCTTAATTTTTAGTATACTTTAATAAAATCTCCTTGTATACAGGGTCCTCCAAATTCCCCCGCCCCGTTAGAATTTCGAAAAATGGCAAAACATGTATTCAATGAATTCGAGTGAGACCTCTTTTGGTGAATGAATTTTTGGCCTGGAGTTGCTAGGAAAGGCAACTTTAAAATCTCAAATAGAAAGGTATGTTTTGTAATACATCTGTAGAAACTTCTCTTTAACACAATGAATTCGATATAAATCTTTTTGTCTTGCGATGATTATTAAATAAGATATAACATATATGAATATAAAATCTACATTTCAAAACTCGAAAAAAAGTCCCACATCAATTCCTATCTCGGAAATGCGTCTGAATTTTGAAAAATGGCGAAACACGTATTCAATGGATTTGAGGGGGACGTCTTTTGGTGAAAATATTTTGGGCCCGGGAAGGGGGGGGGGGGGTTATGCTAGGGGTGCCGCTAGGAAGGACAACTTTAACATTTGAAATATGTATGTCTTGTAATACATCCGTAGAAACGTCTCTTTAAGGCAATGGATTTGTCATAAATAGTTTTGTCTTGCAATAATTATTAATAGAAATACCCGAGTTTTTTTTTTTTTTTTTTTTTTTTTTTTTTGAGATATGAATTTTATACGCATGTATCTCCTTTAATAATTATCACAGGGCAAAAATAGATCAAATTCATTGTCTTTAAGAGACGTTTCCAGGGATGTATCATAAAACATATCTTCTCATTTGAATTTTTAAAGTTGCCGCCCAGAAACTCGCTTGAATACGCGTAAGGACCTTATACCTATTGGTGGTATGCTCAGAAAAGTATACCACCACACCCTTATGTTCTGGTGTAGTGAATCTGGCTGAATCCAATATCACCACCAACCCTTAGAACACCGAAAATTAAACAGCTGTGATAGTAATCAATAGTGGAGAGTGCTATGTCTCGACAAATGTACCACGTATGTAGTGTCTAGGCCTCATAAATCTTTTCTGAACTGTAAAGTGCTCGACTTTCGCTTACATCATTCGGTTGCACAGGAGACATACCTGTCGTGAAGGATCAAAACTGTGATGGCATTTTGGTATAACTAGTAATAAAATGGAGTTGAGTAAATTTGAAGAACCAATCGAGACAATAGTCTTTTTGGTACAATGCAAAACAACACGTTCTGTGTGGTGCGACCAATCAATCAAAAAATCATTTTATAATAAAAGAATTAGATTTGCAATTTTATAAATGCAAGAAATTTTAAACATATCTGTAACACCTAAAATACCAGCATAAATTAGTAAAAATAGTGAAAGCGAAATAATGAGCCTTTAAAATAGTGAAGCTTTTTAATTAACCTATTAGCTGCTTATCCCCTAATTTCCACATCAAAGTAAATGTAATAGAATTATATGATTGCATCTAAAATTAATTTTTCTACCTCTTTATAGATCTAAACCTACATTTTAAACAATATTTGTTATAAAAATGTGCTATATATTTAAACTCGAAATATATGCGGAATTTAAGCATGTAAATTGAAGGAATGTGCAGTTATTTAAGTGATTTTGAAAAAAAAAAAAAAAAAAAAGAAAAAAAAAAGAAAGTTGAATAATTAGAGGGTTAAATATGAGATTATTGCAATTATTAAAATAGTATTTTGCGTCCGTTAGACTTGTATGGAAAATAAATAATAATATCAAAATTAAGAGTTTACTTTTTACTTACTTTTTCAGGATGAATCGCGTAGCTGGTTATTCTATTTTGGGTAGTTCTTCAAAAGTCATATTGAATTGGGTACTTTCTGAAAAACAAAATGTAATACATATATAAATAGAAGAAAATAAAATGATATTTTAAAATTACAATACAAGCTTTTCAAAATTTAACTTGAAAACTCTTTACATATTATAAAATTACTACTAAGCACTACCAGTTTCGGAAGGACGTGGCCTTTCTTCTTCAGGTGCAAAATACGTACTACTGCCTTGGGGGAAAAAGCAAGACTGAAAGCAGAGCAAAATCCAAAGGCAACACAACAAATAAATAGGAAGCAGCTGGCAAAACCAATCAGAGAGAAACACACACAAAAAAAAAAAAAAAAAAAAAAAAAAAAAACAGGAAACAAGAGAAACAGGTATAAAAAAACGGAAGGAATGGATTTTTAAATAATTTATTTTTATTCAAATACCTTACATTTAATTTAATTTAATTTATTTATTTATTTAATTTTTTATTTTTACAAAATAAAGGAAGTTATTTAATCGAATTAATCAAATTTTTCGAAGCTGTAAACAGCAAAGTGGAATTATATTTTTCATTAACAATTTTGTCGCGATCAAGGTAGATAGCCAAACTTTCCAAAAAATCCAGTTCGGAAACGCGTTTGGGATAACAGACAATTTTGGTTCGGTGAAAATTAAAACTATGGTCGGATTCACAACTATGCTTCGCAATAGAAGATTTAGATATTTCTTGTTTAGCAACATACCGAGAATGTTCACGTAAACAGCATTCAAGATTTCTTTTTGTTAGACCACTTGTGTCAGATAAATCGCAATTATTACAAGGGACATTATAATTGCGAATTATCTTACATAGGTCAAACAAAAATCTTCTGTAAAACGAATAGTTCGTTTTGTATGATTTGATGCTGCTGATTTATGATATCAAGAAAGGATTGGTGATAAACTCTCACAAAGTAAAAATATATATTTGGTTCTTGTTTTATAAAGTAGTTTACTAGATGCAGTTGTCCTTTATCACATTTTTACAATTGGTAAGAAATTAGTGATATGAGGAAAATGATTATTTCACCAAAATAACATTTTTAACATAAATATATTTCATTACATATATATATATATATATATATATATAAACAACTACACGAATTATTTGTAATTTTTTTATGTAGACATTTTTAATGCTCACGCTTCAATTTTTATTTATCGAATTTCTGTTCATATTGTTTATAAATTACTAATTTTTTTTTTTTCCGTAAGACTATTTTTTTTTTTAACATCACTTTTTTCCAAATGTAAAATTTCGCCCTTCAGGGGTGTTTGCGCTTCGGATTTTTTATTTTATTTCCTACCAGTAATTTTTTAATAGTGATATTATTAGTAGTTTTCTAGTAATGTTTAGCAATTAAATAGAGCCAAAAATACAATTCGTAATTACAGGTGGGAAATAAAATAAAGAATCCGGAACGCAAACACCCCTGGCCCTTTTTATCTTAATTACATACTGGTGAGAAAATTACTCTGCAAAAAAAGTAGCGTAAACAAAATCGGGTATTAACAAGGCTGCAGAAATTTCGGAAGATCTGCACAATACATTTTTACTAATATGAGAACAACATTTTTGCTATAGATTTTATTGCTTTCTTTATTTTAAATTTAATCAAAATGGGCTCAAAGATATGAAAACAGTCTTTATAAAAGGAGGTGAAAAAAGGAGAGAAGAGTAGGGGAAAATTTTAAATATATATCTCTCCTGTGCAAATTACTAAAAAAAAAAAAAAAACTTTTAGGAGTTAAAATTGTTAATCTATTTTTTCACGAGAACATTTGACTACAGACAGCAACCTAATTATTATTTTCTGCCGAACAAAATTTCCTTAAATGTCAATTATACAATAGAAATTTTGTTGAGCAAAAGAAAACTACTGACCATCAAGCATAACAAGGAAATAAATAATTAAAAAAGTAATACATATTGAATGTTCTTTTATGACGTATTCATGCATGAAAAAATCATTAATAAATTCAGGACCTGAAGAAACAAGTTTTTTTAAGGGAAATAAATCTCTAAAAATTATACGTTCTGGAACAAGAGATTGTAGCAAATGTTTCAGTTTTTTTTTGCATTAAGTCACATAGTCGTAACAGCATGTTAACTGATAATATAAGTGGCAGTTTTTCCGATTTTTTTCACGTGATTATTATAAAATAGTTGTATTCGCTTATTGAACTGCAGTATTTTAAGTCTTTAAATAAAATAAAAACCTTTTTCTAAAGAATTAGTGGTATGAAAAAATCGAAAGAATTGGGAGTTGTGTGATACTTGCATAGTTTTGCGTAGTTTATTGCACATTAGATTTTTTGAAGACTTAGATAAACTAACGTCTTAGATCAACGATCTAATTAACCATAGGATCCGCATTTGTAATGATCGATAGATGGCGCTTTCTCACTGCAGTTGTTAGTAAATATTGCCACGTGTAATAATTGCCACGTGTTTTTATTATTGTGCTTTCTTGTTGTTCTATCATTGTTTCAGCGTGAAAGCTATCAGTGGTATGATAATTTCACCTTAGCCCACCAGAGGGCGAGCATTTCATTACAATCGCGGATGTTCAAACTATTTATAAATCCCTTATCAGTAACATTGTTTTTTGGTTATATTTTAAAAGGCAAGACGCCATCTAGTGGATACGTTTGAACTAAAAATTGTATTCAATTTTTTAATTTCTTGAATGCATTTCATGAAATGTGCACATTCGAAATATGGTGGCAATCATCTCGCCGGACTCAGTATCAAAGTTCTGGTTAAATCCGTAACAGCACACTTTCTCCACATGACATCCTCAGGATATCGATTAGATTAAAAGACATCCCAGGGACATCCTCAGGATGTACTATGGATATGTATACAGTTAGGGTTTTAAATACTCTGTATATATTTATCTATAAATAAGTATAATAAAAATAACCAGATAAGAATCTTGACAGCTATTTCTTAGAAACTTAACTGACCATTTGATTTGTATTTATATTTATTTTAACCAACAGTTTAAAATACATTTGCGATAGTTCAGTTTAAAGAATGGTCTTATAATAAAATGCATCACTCTACTTAAAGACTTGACAATAAATTTTGATAATGACTATTTACTCATATTATCTCCTTCGAAATACAGTGTTTGTACGTGTTTGCCCCAGATTTATACTCTAATTATTAATAATCATTTCTAGAACAAAAATCACCATTATCATTATCCTTTTATAAGGTAAAGTTTTTTTTTTTTTTTTTTTTATGCTACTTTCCAGTAGTTTAAAGAAGTACAGAGTATCATATATCATAAATATTAATGGTTTACTTTTCGTCTGGAATTTTCCTTTGTGGTGAAACGATGTGTGAAAAACCTTTTATAAAAACCGTCCCTCAAACTCTAAAACTCGGTTATCAAGTCTTTGACGTAACGCTTTTCAAAGTAGTTAACTAGCTAGAAAAAATCGAATGATTTCATAATTGGCTTTATCATTAAAGCTCATAGATGATCTTTCTTACAAAACCTAATATATTGTTCAGGTTCTTCAATAAATCGAGTAGAATAAAACCATTAAGTCAGTGAGATCGTGGCAACGTTAATGTTGAAATTCATTTATTGCACATCCTTATAAAAAGTTCTTCGACCAGTTGAGATAAAAAGGGAAATTCAGGTTATACTTTTTTTTTTTTTCTTTCGTTACAGATCGTAAAGAAACACATATAACGTGATTTTTCACTTTCTTCGAAATTAGGAATTAGAAGAAAGTACTGGATTTCTAAAAATTTTCGACCATTGATTTTCGATAAGTTTGCCATTTTAACCCTTTCAGTCGCAGTGTTCCCGCTGATGGAACACCTAATTTTAATTCTCAAGGGCAAAATCTCATCCCGGAAATTTTTCAGCAAAAATTTACATTTATAACATAGCAGAAAAGGCTCTTTTTTTAACGTGAAAATTTAAAATATCTTCTATTTTAATTTTGTTCGTAAATTCCGGTGGCAGTGTAATTTAAATGATCCGAATTACCTTGCGCCGCGAAGGGTTAAAATACTCCGGAATAAATTGAAATGTTGGGATCTATGCAACTTTTACGAGTTTTTGTTGTCGATAATGTTTACTTATAAAGTGATTTATTTATTAAATTAAATATTATTTGAATTTAATAAGGTCTTACTTACAGATGTTTCAAACCGAAAATTTCTCGAAAAGTAACAATGCTAATTTTTTATTTTTTAAATATTTATGATCAGCTATGTGTCTAAAAGCCAGTTTTAAAATTTGTTTAGTAATTTTTAAAATAAATTAAGTAGTGAACGTTAAAGGGTTAAAATCTTCTGAACACAATTTGACTCTTTTTAGAAAATACATGTGTAAATTTTATGGACTTCTATAGATCATGCACCAATAGATGGAATTAATAAATTTTATATTTGGTTGGACTTTATTTATTTTCCGTTACGTTAAGCCTGATCGATGGATAAATTAGTTTTTTCTCTTTTCCGGGTAAATTTATATAATATAACAGACCATTCTAACTTTACTTGCATATTAACATGATACCAATAAAAGCTTTCTGATGTTCGCCAAATACACCAGGGTTTGTATGGACCTGTGCTTTTTTAAAGATTCTGCCGACTCACCACTACATTTATACAATAAAATTTCACTTAAAATTTTAAGTTTATTGTATGACAAAAATTGCTATAAAATTTTACTGTTGCCGAAAAATAAGGACTGTACGAACCCTGTCTATAGTTGACAACTTTTAGGCATTCTGAATACCCCTATATTTCCAGAAAAGTTTTTGTTTTATTTAAAGACTAAAATTCATTAATTGAATAAATTAAAGAAAACAAATTTAAAATATCGGTACTCAGAATGCGCAATAGTTGGCAACTATGTTAACTATGTTAATACACTTGCTTTCTTTATCTAACTCACTCTAAACCAAAATAAATAAATAAACAAATCTCTATAATATTAAAAAATAATTACTGCTAACGCCTTCAATTTTTTTTTTTTTTTTTTTTTTTTGTGACCGCATCTTCACGCGAACGGGAGAGTCTTCGGCGTAATTAGAGGTATCACTGTTTGCCGAATACTCCAAGGAACACATTTCTCTTGGTTAGAAATTTCTATAGCCTTACTTAACAAAGTGATCAATTAAAAACCCTGTCTTCAGCTTTGTCTTCTATCAATTGTCCCATTCGAATAACTTATTCTTGGTGCGTCGTTTATTTTGTGTGTATATATATATATATATATATAGTTTTTTTTTTTTTTTTTTTTTTTTTTTTTTTTTAATTCAAAGCGTATTTAAACGATTGGCTAAATGAGAACATCTTTAGTATGACCAATTTAGCGATTTTTAAAATTTAGAGAATAAGTAACTCGGACGTTTTTCGCCAAGAAATTCATTTTCGCAACCACGATAGCCATGACTTAAACATATAGATAATTTATAAAATGGGGAAATAATAATAATAATAATAATAATAATAATAATAAAGATATGATTAAATTATTTACAATAATCAACTAAGTTATTCATTTTCAATGTGCGTGAATAAATCATTTTCTAAAAAAAACAGTACTTTAAAAATTTGCATCTTTACAAATACAAGCACCATTTTAAAGCTAACTGTACATTAGAAATACAGTGTTACATACTGTCCTAAATTAACTAATATATATGTATATATATACAATAGTAAAAATATAGGTATTAAAATATAAATTCATATTTTTTTTTAAATAAGCAATTATATCCAAAAATTCATCGCCTAATAGTGACAAAAATTTAACAGTCTCCAAGGGCGTCATATACTAAAGATGAAACGCTAAATAGTTTAGATATTACGAATTTCTCTCAGTTCTACATAAAATTTACTGCCGCCGTTGTTTATTTTATGTGTCTAACTTCTAGCATATGTTTCCGCCCAAAATATTTGCAAATTATTATTAAGTTGTCAAACATAAAACAGATTTTTGACATATTATTTCATTTTAAAAAAACGATATAGTTTTAAATATTGTGTATTTCAATGAGATATGAAATATGGGGACTTCTACAATATTGTTCTGCTTTTGTCTTGTGTTATGTATTATTAATATTCGTATTTGATGAAAGGCAAAATTTCGAATAGGCGGGTAGAGCCTCGCAGGGGTTAGTGAGTCAAGCGAATCGTGGGAGGTGGTCCACTCACCAACCCTCGGGGACTGGTGAGCGGAGCGAGTAGGGGGCAGAGCTCCTAAGTAAATAAAAATAAAATAAAAATATCAGATTCAAAGAAATTAAAATTTATAACACAAAATTTTACTTTTTCGTTTAAAAATATAAAATTTTATTAGGTAATTTTCATTCAATTTCTTTAAAACTCTTTCGGAAAAGCAGACCTTCTTTTTTACTTTCTTTCCATTTCTTTTTTCTTTTCTTTTCTTTCTTTCTTTTTTTTTTCTTAATGTTTCATTGAAAGAATCTATTTATTTCGATTTAACAACATTTAATTATCGATAATGGAAACCTGTCTAGAATCATTAACGGAAAAAAAAAAAGGAGTAACCAAAATTTAATTGTACCCCAGACATCTATTTCTTTTGCTTCAATGCCTCTGTTGCACATCACTATGATGAGTTTTTTGACCTTCAATCTATGAAAGGCAGGTGTATTTCTTTACCTTCCGACTAAAAAGTCTCCTTTTTTATTTGGATCATATATTATAAAAGTGCAAAATCAAAGGTGCAAGATTTACAAGCTCAAAATAAAAAACTCCCACCAATACTCTTTATCAATCATTTCTGTGATATTCAATCGCAATAAATTACTGCACAAATATGATACGAATTATTGATAAATAAATGCTGGTACATAGATGCCAATATTTTAATTTATTTCGGAGTATTTTTAGCCCCGCCTTTATTTCGCACCACTTTATTTACAGAAAAATTTTCTCCAATATATAATATCTCCACATCCTTTTGAAACCGTCAGTGCTTAAATTAATTTTGTGGTGTGTGAAGAAGACTTAAGTTTAATTATTTATTGTGCACCAGTACTTCAATTTATTATCAGAAATAAATGGTCCGTTAAACGGTTAAAGGAATGTAATTTTAACCCAATAATAATAATAAAATAATAATAATAATAATAAGCAAATGCAACACTGAAAAAAATATATACCGCTTTCATCTAGAACGAACAAGTTGCCATTTTTCAAATTCGTAAACCAGAAATATAGATTTCCAAGGTATGCGTATAAGGTAAACAATTTACTTGGATAGACAAAATGATCAAGAATTTCTAGTCTATACTTTTCTAAATGGTAAAACACTATTATGAATATTATGAATGTTATGAATCCTTTGAATTGCGAAAAATTCTCATTGATTTCCTAAAATTGAGTCATAAAACAAAATTATAGTTACTAAAACTTGCCTCTTGTGTGTTCGTATTTCTGTACTGTTAAGTATAAAGGATTTAAGTCCAAAAATGTCGATTTTCAGTTAAGTACATAGTAAGACTCAGAAAAAAATTCTCTATCGATTGGTATAAAGGATTTAAATCCATGTCATTTAGTCTTTGAGAAAATCCATTGGTAAAAAAAGATTCAAGTCAGAAATTTAGCATTAATCTTTAGTATAAAATATTTAATTCAATGTTTTTCCCTTTATTAAATGAAGGTTGACAATCACCGAACGGTATAAAGGGTATAAATCAACATAATACCTTTTTCCTAATCGATTCTTCTGATTGGTTTTTAGTTAGTTTAACTTTATTTTTCGTCTACTGAAAAATCAAGAATATGGACTTAAATCCTTTATACTTATCAGTACAGATTTATGTACAGAGATTTTTAAATGAAATTGGC